>JAJHZJ010000449.1:2135000-2697500 GCA_023548195.1 Bettongia penicillata ogilbyi
GCTTTGATTTTCTCTTTCATTTCAAAGAAATGGACATAAATATGTCAGTGAAGGCAGGGCAACATCTGACTCCACGTTCTGCTCAGCTCCATGGACTGGTGCAGAGCTCTTCTGGTTCCCTTGAACTGGATGCTTATTTCAAACCCATCACTGCACTTCCTAGGCATTTTGATAAGTATTCAACTTTTGAACAAAACAGAAAATAAGAAAAGAGAGGTAATTCCCTCCCACTCCTTTTCCTTTAAATTTCAGGTAGCTTGGGGATGAAGCCTGCTGCACTGTATTTTTAACATCAGCAGATGTTAATGGTAGTAATGAGAATATGCTCTATCTACCACACTGAGATAATGTTTTAAAAATTATTAAAAGAAGTTGCAGTCTTTATTTATAGACATCCTTATAATCAAATAAAATGAAAATGTAGAACTGCCTCTCACCACTTAAAATGTCCTTGTTTTTAGTACATAGTGGGAACATCCTATGGAGTGTTATCATCCTATATATTTAAAAAAATAGTTATAATAATAGTGATATATAATGTACATATACACACACACATATATAGGCACAGTACCATGTCCATACATATTTTCATGTTCTTTTTTTTCCAAACATGATAGCAATAACTTTTGTTTTTATATCACCAACCTATAGAGCCCATCCCTGGAAAAAAAAAAGAATTAAAATAGAAAAAAAGCAGTTTATTAAAATTAATGCATCGTTTCACACCCATAGTAGCCTGGGCTACTGCAAGCAAGGAAGACACAGTTTTTCAACTCTTTTTGGGATCAGACTTGGTCATTTTAATATCATTGTAACTGGTCTTACTATTTTTTGTTCCCATTTACATTACTAGGGTTATGATGTATAATGTTTCTGTTTGAATTTATTTTACTTTGGATCAATTCATAAAAATTTCCCATACTTCTCTATTATCCATCATATTCATAATTTCTTACCATCAAGCACAATTCCACTTCATTCATGCACCATGGATTTATTTCATAAATAAATAGCATGTTTATAATGCCTTAAGGTTCACAAAACACTAAAAATTTTATCTCATTTGGTCTTCATACCAGCCCTGAGAAGTAAGTGCTACTATTTTCTCCACTTTACAGTGGAGGAATTGGGTGAAGTGACTTGCCCAGAGTCACACAGCTAGTAAAGTATCTGAGTTCATATTTAAACTCTAGTCTGCCCAACTCCAGATTCTGTTCATTACAACATATAGTCTAAAAGCATCTACATTGGTTCCAGCTATTTGCTGTGGTGAAAAATGCTAATCTCAGTCAATCCAAAAACAAACATTCGTTTAGCATGGCATTTGTTGCTGGTGCTACAAAGACAAAAATGAAATATTTCTTCTAACTGTATAAATATTTGGGGTCAATTCTTAGAGTATATATATGGAGTAAGAGTCAAGGGTACATATATTTGATTAAATTCAACAAACGCCTATTAAATGACCACTTTTGTTTAGGACAACATGCTCAGGACGGAGGATTTAAACACGATAACAAAACTGTCCCATCTTCAGAGAGCTCATTTTCCACTAGAGAGAAGCAACTTGCTCATATTATTAGGAAGTATACAATGTATGCAAAATAAATACAAGATACTTCTATATGCAGATTAGATTGCAGAAAGGGGAGGAGGGAAGTGTCATTTAAAGTAAAAAAAAAGTCACTAGAGAAAAGTTTTAGAAAATACAGGCAGGTCAGAGATAATTAAAATATACTGGATTCAGTCTATCAAAGTCCATTCTACTCCTTTAAAGATACAATTTAAAACACTTCTTAAGGAAACAAGGAAAATTTAATAGCTGGAGGAATATTCAGTTCTCATTGTTGGGTTCTATCAATATAATAAAAATGACTATAGCTCATTAATATGCAGGTTTAATACTCTCCCAAACTACCAGAAAAGTACTTTTATTGAGCTAGATAAAATAATAATAAATTTCACTTGGAGGAACAAAAGATCTGGAACATCAAAGGGGATAATTAAAAAAAGTACAAATGAAGGGGGAATGGATCTTCCAGACATCAAAATTATTATAGACTATAAAGTTTTAGGGAGAAAAAAAGAAAAGAAAGAAAATATCAATAGAACAGTAGACTAGAAAGAATCAGAAACAGTAGAATTCAATAACCCAGTGTTTAATAAAGATGGAAAAATAAATTATCCAGGGAAAAATGAATTATCTATTTGAAAAGAACTCCTGGGAAAAATGTAAAGTCATCAATCAAGAATAAGTTGTTGACCAAAATCTTACTTACGCATATATATGCTATAATAAATTTAAAGTAGATAAATTACTTGAAGTGTGAAAGCTCATAGCATGTAAAATCATGAGAAGCAAATTATGTAATTCTCATAACTATGACAAAGGTGAGGATTATTAACCAAATAAGAGAGAGAAGCAATTAAAAAACAAAACTGATAAATTTCAGTGTCATAATGCTGCCAACCAGTATAAGAACACAATTAATGCATCTAGGATTAGAAGAAAAATGGATGACTGAAAAAAAAATCCAACAACCCTTTTGTAGCAGTCAGCTCCCTGATACCTCCAGGATGATCTGCTACCACAGGTTCTTAGATAAGCTTTTCTAAAAGGGGAGCAACTTTTGAGAGGTCAGCAATTTTCTTCAATCACATATACCAACAGAAAAAATACAATCAGGGAAATAAAGACCAACAGACAGGGCTTCTAATTGTCTGACCATAAGTAATAAGACATCACAGATCAACAGACAGATCCAACTGTCTGACTAGTACATACATACATAGTTATCAGAGAGAGAAGCACCGACATCTGGGTTTTCAAAGCCAGAAAGCTCCTTAAAGGCTACCCAGAGTCTCTTCTGGTACATGAACCTTCTTCCAAAGAGTAAGCTCCAAAGCAAAACCTCACCTCATAGTAAAATGACTCTCATAACCCAGTGCCTCATTAGAAATTAACAAAAGGTGTGGACCTTCCTACAAAAAATCCTCCCCTAATCAAGCTTCCCATAATGGCCTCCTACTGAAGTCTATTAATGGGTAGGGAAGATCTTTACCTCTCATTGACTGTGGTTGTTTACATTACACCTTTGAGTCAAATATCTCTGATAAGGATCTTATATTTAAGTCATATGGTCAACTATAGAAATATAGACAACAAAAAAAACCATTCTCCACTAGTCAAAGGACATGAATGAGTTCTCAAAAGAAAGGTCAACTATGAACAGCCCTAAGTCAAGAAAGCAAGTCAAGAAACACTTACACACTCACTCTGGCCTGGGTACTGTGTTAAGCTCTAGGGATATGAAGCAAATCACAGTCCAGTGGAGGACAACATATAAACAAATATGTACAAGGATCTATAGGTCTATATCCAATCGATCTACACTTAATTTCTATCACTGTATCTATGTATGTATCAATCTGTTTATCTAATGGTTATAAGCAGCTAGATGGCACAGTGGACAAAGTGCTGGACCTGGGGTCAATAAGATGAGCTCAAATCCAGCCTCAGACACAGACCAGTTGTGTGACTCTGGGCAGTTCACTTAAAATTTCTCCTTTCCAGTTTTCTTATATATAAAATAGGAATAATGATAGCACCTCCCTCCCAGAGTTACTGTGAGGATAAAATGAGAAAATATTTGCAAAGTGCTTTGCACATGTTAAAATATCATATAAACACTATTTTCCAGAAGCTATTGATGTTTAAAATCACACTAAGACTTTTGGGATACCCTGTACAGGACAGATTAGAGATAATCTTGGATGGAAGGTACTCCTCTGAAGAAGAACCAGGAAATGGTTAGGACTCAGAGGAAGCCAGGATGTTGAAGTGAGAAGGGATAGAATTCCATAAGAAAAAGTTTATAAAACTATTAATAGTAGAAAGGTGAATTAAAGTAATTATGAAGTTCATCTGAAGACGTTATAGAAAAATAGGCACAATGATGCATTGTGGGTGGAGTTGTGAATTTGTACAACCATTCGGAGAAAGAATTGAGGATTATGCAGAAAAACAGATGAAAATGTCCATACCCTCTGCTCTAGAGATTGCTAGGTATATGCCAAAGAGATCAATGATGGAAAAAAAATGTTCTGTATAAGTACTTATAGCTGCACTTTTGCAGTAACAAAAAAAAAATCAGGAAATGTCTAAATGAACTGTGGTAAATAAATGCAATGAAATATTGGAATGTAAGGAAGAGAGAGAAGCAGGGAAAGACTTACATAAACTAATGCAAAGTTAAGTAAGAAAACAACGATGGCTACATCATTGTAAATTGAAATCAAAACAATAAATGTAACTCAAGTATAGAATAATTATAACGACTATGTTTGTCTCCAAAGAAGAGATATGAGAAAAACACCTTCCCCTGCTGATTTACAGAGATGGGGTACTGACACTGCATAAAATTTGGTTAGTTTTGCTGAACTGTTATTGAAAAGTATTCTTTATAAAAGAGGGCTCTCTGGGAGGAAGTGAGGGAGAAACACAAGGGGATATGTAAGTGATGTAAAATAAATGTATCAACAAAAATTATTTTTTTCAAAGGAACAGGAAGAAGTCTCATTACAGTAAAAATATCACCAAAAAGAAGAAAATTCATTTTGGGGAAATAAACCCAAACTCTGACAGTCTGTAGAAAAGGGGAAAAAAGTATTTTTTTTCCTCCATTGGGCTTATTTTTTCACCTTAAGTAACCCAACTTAAGTACAAATACGCACACAGCTGCCAAATTAAATTTGCATCAATAAGTTAAAATGTATCATTTAAATAATTGCACACTCTTTTTTTCCTTGTGAATTTTGGAGCAATTCTCTATAAATACTATCCACAAAGTGAGTCTTGGAAGTTCTCTCTTACATAAGGTGGCCCTTGAAATGTCATCGACTGCCAAAAAGGGGATGCGGGAGCTCTTGGGTAGAAATAGTTGAGAAGTAGTTTTGAAAACTTGAATCTTTGGACAATCTGGTGCTTATGAATTTATTCAATGTCTTGGCCAATTCAAAAGAAATAAAACAGTTAGTCATGATCATAAGTAAATATGCCAAAAGGAAATACAGTTGAACTCACATGTTAGGAAGGAATCACGGACATCTGAGAATGTAAAAGACGGGAAAAATGGAAATTATACATTTATTTTTATAAGGAAAGTCAATGTAATTTCCTTTTGAGGGGCAAAGCTCTTAGAAAAATATGTCAGGTTTGGTTTTTTTGCTAGAGAAAAAATCTGTCTGGATCAAAATCAAATGCAAAACTAAAGGTGTCTCCTTTCCCTGGTCCTGATTTTTCACAGCTTGTACAAGTGACCTACAGCACAATTCAAATGAGAATGCTGCAAAAGAGATAAGTCATTGAGATTATGGAAAAACAAACAGGAAAAATGAAGCTAACCAGAAAAAAAACAAAAAGAAAAATCATTACAAAAATCTGTTTTTACAAAATATTCACATTAAAAAACTCACTGTGTCTTCACTTGCACTTTATCAAGCCTGTAATCTATTTATCCAGTGGTACCATACTTTCTCTAGCATGAATGGATATATAGAAATACATCTGAATCTCTCAAAATCCCTCAAAGATCTTATTCTATGCAATATTTTATTATGAGTTTTGATAGCTATCCCCCCTACCTTATTGTTTTATACAATACACTAAAGGCTTTGCCCCTCAGATTATTTTTAATATATTCGAAGTTCCAATGTAACATCTAGATTATCCAATTTTTTACATCATTCCCACTATATAAGTGGTTCACATTTTTTTTGCAGTTAGATATATCATACCAATGTCTTTTCCTTCATCTCTCATCTCTCATCTATTTCCTTCATCTCTTCATCTATAAATCATTTTTGGTGACATGCTATAATCTCTTTAAGCCCATTGTGCATATATTGCTTGCTCCTTCAGTTATTCACGATCTTGATTCTTTGGAGATCATGGTGTCTTGTAATGGGTAAATAGGCTCACTGGCAGAACAGTGATGTTAAAAAATTAAACTTTTGCTCTAGCTTTGGACCACTTAAAGCACTGTACAGTGTCCTGAAATTACTCTGGCTTGAACTTTTCTTCCCACTCAATTCTGAGGCTAACCAGCAATTCCATCCGTGATTCCTGACCCAAGATGAATATACATACATGTCCATACGCTAACTGGGGAATTTTATAAGTTGCCCACCCATACACTAGGCATATAAGTTGAGCAATAGATATTTTTATTCCACCTTTTTTATTATGGAGAGTTAGACTAATTTCTTACGGCTATAAATTAATTGATGAGGCTTTTTAGCATTTCGGGGCCTAATATAATTCATAGAATGACACCATAGGAAACAATCAGATCTGTTTCCATTTCATGACATTAGATTGCTCTATTTCAATTGAGCGTCTCTGTTACGTCCCATCTTCCTGGTTACTACCTCTCCCCATATACACATACACACATATACACGTGTGTGTGTGTGTGTATATGTATATATATATATATACATATATATATATACGTACACATGCACACGGAAGATAGATAGATAAATAGTCTTCCCATATTTGAACATAAAGTCCTTGAGGGCAGGAACTCTCTCTCTTTTATGTTTCTATCACCTGTACTTAGCACAGAGCCTAGCATATAGTGTATACCTAATAAATATCCTTTTCATCTGTAAAAAAAAATCAAGTCTATATTTTCTTCAAGAAAAGAATTGAAAAAGACTGGGTCCAATAACTACTAAAAAGAGTGACAAGAAAAACATCCTGATGTGCTCATCAAATGGATAGATATGGCAGCGAAGGTCAACACAAGTTTAGAATATAAACTCATTAGTCCAAACTTATGGAAAAGGACAGTGAAAGACAGTGAGCAACATCACCTCATAAAACAGCATGTAGTAGGGGAAGGTAGTTCAAGTTTAGAGATGCTTGTCAAGAGAATCGACTAATGAAGGCCATTCCCAGGGCATTAGAGGATGAAACTGGAAGGACAATGAACAGATGAAAGATAGAAAATGTCTGAAGAGGTTTTTTTGGAAAATCTCTTCAATATTATAAAGGAAAATGTAAGATGACAGAAGAGCATGGATGGATTGCAACATGTCTTGCCCTATTCATCTAGAAAAAAATTATAGATGAGTATTGGAGCATTCACTAAACCATCAGTGTGTGTGTGTGCGCGTGCGTGTGTGTGTACAGACTCTTTGGGGAGTGCCTTAGCAAACTGTGATGTAGAAATATCATGGGATAATATTGAACTATGAGCATTGATGATGAATATGTATATTCATATGTATCATTGGTTGGTTGGTTGTTGTCCTTCGTCTTCGAAGAGGACCAAAATGACATCACCATTGTAAAGTGAAAATTCATATATATAATATATATTAAAGACAATATTGTCCTTCAGGCATGAGGCAGAATAACACAAGAAGGGATGACAGTGGGTGATGGCTGTGCTAGTTGATTTATTTAAACATTTGAATTAATTATAAGGGATGAGATGAAGTAATATTTATAGAGCACTTTAAGATTTGCAAATATATATATTACTATATATTATTATATATTTATATATTATTATATCATTTGACCCTCACAATAACCCTGAGGTAAAAGCATCATTACCTTATTTTTTACAAATGAGGAAACTGAAGCTCATGAGATTAAATATCTTGCCCAGGGATCTATGGTTTGGAAATCTCCAAGGCAGAATTCAAACTTGACTTTTCCTGACTCTCTAGAGCTATATCCACTATGTCCCATAGATGCTGCTAAATAAAAAAAAAATACCATAAAAAATCTTTTAAATAAGCAAGCTTTCCTTTGATATTTCATTTTTCTATACTTTCTTAGTTTTCATTTTTAAAAAGTTCTTGTCTTCTATCCTTCACTCTGCCATATTTTTTTCCTCCGTTCCTTTTTAGAGGATCTTTCCTCATATGATCCCTTTCAGATTACCGGAAACTATCGACTCCATTTTTTGAAACTTGTGGAAAAAAAAGGACTAATATTAAATTTACTTTTATCATCAATATGCAGAGGAATAAAAAATGCCAGAACACCTGAATCTCCATAGCATAAGATGTCCCAACTTTGTACCACATTATTTTTTCACAGCATCACAGAAAACTGCTTTTAAAGGAGCCACATTAGGCATTTGCTTTAGCACTGCATACTAAAACATCTCAAATAATAGACTCCACAGAGTCAGGAGAGGAGAATGGCCCAGGGAATAGAGGACTTTCCTTGGAGTCAGGAAGACAAGATATTGACTGTCCTCTGACAACACTCTAGCAGTGTGATCTTGGGCAAGTAAGTCAATCATGCAATACCCCTAGTTGACTTTCTAAATCCGTAAGTGATCGTCAAGCTATGAAACTACATTGATGAAGATAGTTTCTGCAACATCATAGCTGTAATGGTATAAAAAGAGCAGGGGAAAAAACAGAGTTTTTTATGTAGTTTAGTTCAAATGTGATAGAGCTATGAAATCGAGTTCTGTTGTTAGAAAGAAGAGTTGGATTCCTCTTGAAGAGCCATGGAGCGAGACATCCTTGCCCTATGCTCTCATAACTCACTTTTCACTGGCTGATATCTGAAAGCAGTTACAAAGAGGAGAGCAAAGACTCTGAATTTGCCATCAGCCTAATTAAAACATTTAAAAAGCATTTAATTACAATATGCCAACCCACACAAATGTAAAGATCTTTCCTGAGGAGACTAGGTGATGAATGGGAAGGATTTTTTAATCAAATGCTTGGCAAACTGGATAGCTTTTCTTGTTTGTAAACAACTATACTAATGCTAAACATATTTATTCACAACTTGACAAGAAATATAGCTCTGTAATTAATCATTTCCCTATCTAAGGCAGACAAAATAAAAAATAGAAACCTAGGACCTGTATCCTTTTCTCACAGTGAAATAGTCACATGGATGAATAATTATCAACATTTCCAGGTAACTACACATGTGCCACCCCTTTCCCTGGATGGGGGTGGAAGGGAGCAGTGCCATATCCTTGATGCTTTTGCTAATCTCCATTGCTTTTACTTTCTCTTTGTTTTAGCAAAAAAAAAAAAAATGTCCAAACATATTAAACACTCTTTATTCTGGGCTATTAAAACCATCATTTGTAATTATTAATTATAGATTTTTATATTTATCTTCAATGTAAGGTGTCTACCTTTATTAATTGCATGCTAAGTAGAATTGGTGGTGTAGCAGGTATTAAAAGATCATGTTAAAAATCTTTCCCTTGGAACCAGTAGCACTACCCTCAACAAGACTACCCAGGAATCACTCGATCTGCAGCCAGACTGGCCTAGCCTGGAGATATGCCCTCAGTACTCTGAACATTCTCCATGTTTCCCATCATCTGCCTGCTCCATTTTTCCCTTTCCTTTCTTTATGGGTCAGTTGCTACTTCCATTTGCTTCCCACCTTCACCATATCCTTATCATCCAGACAAAGTTTAGCTGTTCTTTTATTTTAAAGTACCAATCTCTTTTTAATCTCATCTCTTTTCACCTCTGGCCCAGTGGAAAGGAGAGGGGGAACTCACTGGTACCTGAATCAGAAAGCCCTGGATTCAAAACCTATCTCTGAAACTTACTACCTGCGTGTTCTTGAACAAGTCATTTATCTTCCCTGGTTCTCGTTTCTTCCTGAGGAAAAAAGAGGATGTTAAACTAGATAGCCTCTGTAGTCATTTACTGCTCTATTTTTGGACTTTTGAACCTTAGCCCTGCCTCCTTCACCAAGACCAGATCTCTATCCTTCCTTCTTGGTTCCTTCCATCTTGTATTTTGGAAACAATTCCATTGACAATAACCCCCCTTTTGTCATGGAGATCCTATTCTCATAGATTTCCTGACTCCTACTCTTTAAACTGTGCTGTTTCCCCCAGGAGAATGAAAACTCCTTGTAGGCAGTGACTCTCTTTGCTCTTGCATTTTTATTTCCAGGCTTAGCACAGCACTTGGCACATCCGAAATAACTTAATTTGTTGCCTCATCATACCAGAGTCAGATCACCAAGTTACTTCTTGGTATATCACCATGCCTTCCACTCCCTAATTTGGACCATCTATCATCCCCTCTTCTTCCCCACAAGAACCTTGGATTCTGCCTTTGGAACCACCCTGACGTTGGATAGATGAGTTTTCAGCTTGTCTTGCCCAGAATTATGGCCACATGCCATATCCTGGACATCTCTATAACACGCTTCCTCATCTACTTTCCCTTTCCAGCTCCTCTTCGTTAAGGGAGACAATTTCTGGAGTTCTTTGGAATCGCAGGGCTTTTGTAAGCACCTCTGAGCATCATAGGAAAGCCCACAAAGGAAGGAGGCAAGGGTTGGGGGAGAA
This sequence comes from Bettongia penicillata ogilbyi, assembly GCA_023548195.1. Lineage (NCBI taxonomy): Eukaryota > Metazoa > Chordata > Mammalia > Diprotodontia > Potoroidae > Bettongia > Bettongia penicillata. The sequence goes on from JAJHZJ010000449.1 coordinate 2,145,374, forward strand.
AAGTGCAATCTACCTTCATGTCCTCTGGAATTTCACGAATTTCTTTCAAATTGACTTCCACCCAACTGACACTCCTCTGCTGAAATAATCCCCTCCATGACCACTAACACACTTTATTGCTATAGCCATAGATCTATTTTCAGTTCTTATTTTCTTTGACTGTTCTGGAGCATTCAGTCCTATTGGCCACCTTTTCCACTAGGATACTATCTTCTTCCTTGACTTGTATCACAATGACTCTTCATAATTTTTCTCCTACCTCTCTGATTCCTTTTTTTTTTCATTTTTATTGTTAGCTCTCCATTCTTTTCCTATGCCTTTTCTTTGAGTTTTCTATGAAGGTCATGTTCCTGTACTTCTTTCTTTCTCTGTTTTTTCTATAATCAGATCTACTCCAAAGATTTCCACTGTAGAGGCTAATGATAATAACCACCCAACATGGAAAGCTCAAAGCCATTAATTCTTTTCTTTCTTTGTCTCACTCTACCCATATCCAATCAAGGACAAGTCTTATTAATTCTACCTCATCAATATTTCTTTAACTATTCCCTTCTACTGTAAGCTTATTTGTTCAGATTCTGATTCCTTGTAGACAGCATAATTTCTTTTAAACTGGTTATTTGCCATTCTAATCCATCACTCACACAACTGCTAAAGTAATCTCTTTAATACACAGGTCTTCCCTCCTTAACTGCCCTTCCCTGCCCCCTTTAAAATCTTTAGTAGTTCCAGATAACCTACATAGTACCTCTATTCTGGTATCTGAGGCCTTCTAGCCGAAGCATTTACTGTTATTTTATGGTTTTCTCCTTTGTATTCTATACTCTATCCAAATTGGACTACGAGCAATTTCTCATTCTTACCCTACAATCTTACATTTCTATGGATTTTTTCTCATTATCCCCAAAGCAGGAGAGGAAAATCTTTCCTTCTCTTTCTGTTGAAATCTCTCTCTCTTTCTCTGTCTCTCCCTCCTTCTCTCCCTTCCTCCCTCTCTATCTTCCTCTCCCTTTTTCCCCCTCTTTGTCTCTGTCTCCTCACTCTCCCTCTCTCCCTCCCAGATGCAAATCATTAAATAAGTGCTACTTCCTATAAGAAAGGTTCTCTCTGTCTCCTCTCTCAGTTGCAACTGATCTAAAATTTCTCATTGTACTTGTCATAATATCTTTTTGCATCCCAGTTAATGGTATTTGTCTGTTACTTATAAATAGATTATAGGATCCTTGTAAGCAGAGATTGTATAATGTGTCCCCAGCATTTAGTACAGTACCCCACACTAGTAGGAGGTTCATTAATGTGTGTTGTTGAATTGAATTAAAAATAAATCAATTATCTTAATTATGTAATGAATAAGGAGAAGTCATCACCAGAGAATAATTTATGAGCATGTACTTTTCTGGGGTTCATTAATTTTTATTTAACATGCATTTAACAGATGTGTCTGTATTAACACAATTAAATATCTCAAAACTGTATAAAGTATTAGCTTCTTTGTCTGTAAAAGATGAGTTGGTTTTTATCATTAAACTTTTTGCACTGTGAATTTCTACCTCATTTCCCAAATGTCATTCTAGGAACACCATAAAATAGAGCCATTAAACATGAAATTCACTGCAAAGATTAATCTTGCTTTTGAAATTTGAGGCTAGTCAAGAGGCAGCTACTTGAACTTAAAGAAAGGAAGACCATCTCAGCAAAGGAAGGACAATGGCTTGCTTTCTGAAGTTACCAAACACTTTGGCGGGGTTCATCATTTATTAAATCAATCATATGCATGTGAAATCTAATGATTAGTAGAGACAGAACTCTAGACTTGGAATCCAAATTCTACGCTTGAATCCCATCCCTATCACTTGTCAGGTCTCTGAGTCAAGGAAGGTGACTCAAGCTCGCCATGCCTCAAGTTTCTAACCTACAAAATGGGGATGACAATATCACCTGCACTGAATACTTCATAGGATTGACATTAAGATATCATGGGATAATATTTATGCTTTTCCATCCCACCTCCAACTTTTTCTTATATTTATCTTGTATACATTTATATATAATTATTTATTGGCATATTATCTAAAACATAAGAAAAAAATTTACAGTATAGTCTCCTGAGAATACGGAATTTTTTGCTTTTGTCTTTGTAGCCTCAAAATGTAGCTCAGTGCCTGACATGAACGTGTAATATAATGCTTGTTGATAGATTGTTTAAAGTACTTTAAAATTTTTCTTTTATTGTCTACTATGTGACAGCAAGGCACTGTGCTAAGCAGTGGGGATACAAAGAAGGCAAAAGACTGTCCCTGGTATCAAGGAATTCACATTTTAATTGTAAAGCGCTATGCTACGGTCAGCTATGGCAGCTAGGCAAAACAGACAAATGTACCAGTTTCTGAACTAAGAAACAGAATGATTCTGAGTACTCATTTGAATTATTTATACTTCAGAGGGAAGAAAACATTTCCTTCCACTGGTATCAAACAGAGCACAAGATCTCTCCAGAAGCCAGACAAAAATGCCATTTCAACATGGTTGTCTACTGTTTCTTTCCTTAAAGAATAGATAAAATAATTACAGCAAGTGATCTTTTTCTCTTCAGAAGGGCTGTCACATGAAAAAAGGATTCAATTGCTTCTGCTTGGCCCCAGTGGGCAGAGGTAGGAGCATTTCAAAAGTACTGCAAAAATGGAGCAATTAAATAAGAAATTCACTCTACAGATTAATCTTTCCATTGAAATTTCAGATTGTAGTTTTCAGAAGTAGTTCCTTTGAATTTCAAGAAAACATTATATTACAAAGTAATGGAAAATGAATTTCTGGAATGATATACTTTGATCATAATTTGTTAATAATAAATTATCAATAATTATTAATAAAAGTTGCAGAGAGCAGACATGCTGATATAAGGAAAAACATTGTAAGAATGTTACAGTTATCCCACTTGCTACTTATATGACAACAGGGAAATCATTGAGGTCCCCCTCAAGCTCAGTCACTTCATCTATATATAAAAGGATTTGACTGGATGAACATAGGATCATAGATTTGGAATGAAAAGGTCATTAGATGATCACTTAGCCCAACCATCTCACTCGACCCCTAAAGACTCCTCCAGTTTAATCTGTGTTCCAATAAGAATTTTCCAAGGGCAGGATAGAGGTGGTGGGTTCTCTTTCATCATGGGTCTTCATGCAGAAGTTGGAATACTATTTATTTTAGAGAGGATGCACCTTCTGCTATGAATCAGATTAGATGGCCTTTGCAGTTCCATCCAACTCTTTAATACCATTATTTTGATCTTAGCAATGGCATGCAAGTTGTGTTAAAATTGAACCATTCCTCTGCAGCCTTATCTACCATCATCAATTTGTACTATGAAGAGTTTGCTAAAGAAAGGCTAAGTTCTAACCCAGCCCCTGTGCCACTGACCACAAATTTAGAATCCATCAAGTTAGAATGGAAATCAAGTTTGTTTCTAGGAGAATTAATTTTAGATGTTGTCTCAATTCTCAGGAAGAAAGTTGAGTCATTTTGAAACGAATGTGCAGCACTTGAAAATGCTTTCATTATCACACCACACACTGTCAGTAGTCTTTTGTGCCTGCTGCAGAAAGATAGCCTTACCTATAATCCAGAGTTAGCCCCAGCTTGGCAAACCTTTCTGATTAAGCCACTAAACTTGATCCCTTGATTCCATTTCTTCCTCCTGAAAACATTTTGAGGCAATGTACTGACATTTTTCCAAAAGAAAGAAATGGAGGACATATCTGATGTGCCAGGAGACACTTTGGGGCTCTTCCCACAACTTAGGTTTCTTGGATTTTTGGAGACCTTTTGGAAATGAAGTCAGTGTACCAGCATTGGCATGTGGGTCTTGAAAGCTGATGCTCAAATCTCCTTTTGCAGTCTTGGAAAAAGAAGCCCCCAATTAAATGCCATGGAGCAGATTAAAATGAACTTAAAATTAACTTTCAATGGAATTTTCAGTTATTTCAATGAAAATTTTTATAAGGTTTATTACCCTCTGGATCTCAGCTTACCTTTTCTGTTTGGTCATTATAATTACATGCTATCCAGTTTTCTTTCTTTTTTTTTTTAATTTTAGTTCTTTCCATTTGTATTGTATCCCCTCTTTGTACATTAAGATCATGGAGCTAGAGGTGTTTTTCTCATTTTTTGATTACTCCATCTGTATCATTTTAAGTCATCCTGTATTCTTCATATTTAACATTTATGATGTGCAATAATATTCCATTACATTTATGTACCACAATTTAATCAATGACCATCTACTTTGTTGGATAGGAGGACATTAAAAGACCCAAGATGTTTTTACTCTTCTTATTTTCATGAAGCATGAGGAGAGGGAGGCATACATACAAGACCATGGCCTCAAGGCTGAAAGTTTTCCACCTCTGGCATAGGAGATAGAGAGGGAGAGGGAAAAGGAAAGGAAGGGGGAGGCAAAGAGGACTGCAAAGTGGAGAAAAGGGAAAGAGAAAAGTGAGAAAGAGGAGAGGTTGGTTGCATCCAGGAACAGTGTGGGTTTGGGGGGTGTTTGTGTGTTCTGTGAGTGACTGGGATAGTGAAGATGTCTAGGTAGTCACTTAAGTATGTGACAGTGCAGGTCCAGAAATCAAGCTAAGTGTGCCAGGATAGGCTCTGAAGTAATAATTCTGGGCCTTCAGGGGTCAAGGGAAGCTGTGTGTCTCTCATTGCAAGGTTAGGCTGTTCTCCCATTAGTTCATTCTCAGCAGGGGCTGGGCAAGTGGCAATGGCAATGAATGCCTTTCCAATCTCTCAGCAAAGTCAAGTACCACATTTGGCCCTAAAAACCAGACTCATCCCCAGGTCTCCTAGGGCACTGGTTTGATATAAGGGGTGCAGATAATCACCAAGGACTTGCTTTATCACTCATGATACTTGAAAACACAGACAGGCTAAAAAGCCAGCTAAAACTGCCTCTGGTTAATTTCAGGCTCTATTAGAAACTCAGGGAATTGAAATCAATGTTAGCTGGTAAGGAAATGACTGAAATCAGTAGGGGAAAAACATTTTAATTTCAAGCTTCTAAGCAGGTAGCATACATGATGCAAAATGTAAAACAACTCTTTTTTGTTCTGTAGTAAATAGGGTCTGTTTCGTTTAAAAGCAGCACAATTCAATATGGAACATTCTTAAAGGAAAACTTTATGTGGGGAATATTTAAAGCAAAGAGCTTTTCAATAAACTTCATATTTACAAAATGAAAGCACTTCATTACTGGTAGAAGTTCTTATTCTAATACTTTAAGGAACCCCAGCCTTCAAGGTATTTGACTCCTAACTATAGGGGTCATCTCTGGCTGCAATCCAAGGCAAGCCTAACAAGCATTTATTAATTCCTGCTACATATATGCAAGGCATTGTGTTAGGGGCATGATTCACAGAGATAAAGAGAAAAGAAAATTCCCTGCTCTCAGGGAGCTTCTATTCTACTAGGGAGATAAAAAATTTAAACGGATAAAACTACGCAATCACAATTTTATAAAACATTTGCATAGTGATGTAAGACTTGCAAGCCACCTTACATATATTGTCTCATTTGATATTTATAACAGCTCTGGGAAGTAGGAGGTATTACTATTATCATCATTGTTAATCATTATCCCCGTTTTACAGACTGGAAAACTGAGTCAGGTGGAGATTAAGTTACTCACCCAGAGTCACAGAGCAAGTAACTAGAACCAATCTGTGAAGAGCTTTCCGTGCCCAGCTGGCGACTTGGCATTTTACCCCGGGGAGAACAGAAAGTCAGTGAAATTTACTGAGAACGATGACATGATCAGACCCTTCAAAAATGGTTTTCTAGAGTACATGACATTTAAGAACTGTGGTGGGTCACTTTGCCTCTCTCTCTAAGCCATAGTTTCTTCACATACAAAAGGACCATGTTTAATGTACTTTGAAGGTCTAGGGAATTTGGTTCCAGACTCCTCCTCATACACTTCGCATGTCAGCAAATCCAGCATACATCCCGTGCACATGACATTCCATCTCTCCAGCCTCTAAGCTTTTGCTTGTGAGTTCTGCATGCCTGCAGTGTTCTGCTTTCTCACTCTGTCCCCTCAAATGCCTACCTCTAGTCAAAGTTTAGTGCAAGTATTACCTCCTACAAGAGGTCTTTCCTGATATATGTTTAACAACTGGCTCTCTAAGAAAGTGTCTGGCGCACTGTTCAGTTTCATCGGCATTATTTACATTTTCTTCATCCCTTTCTTAAGTCTAGGCAATTGATAAAACAATACATCAAACTCTGATTTATAGCAAATTACCAGATTCAGAGGTGTAAATTCTCACAGTGAACATTTAACAATCAGCTAATGAGCCACTTTGAGCTGGATCCAGCACATACTTCCAGGCAGAATTGATTTTGCATTTCCTTATCTGAGTACCTAGTACTCCCCCAAAGGAATGCAAGTCCTTTGTGGTCAAAAGCTCTCTCTCTGTCTCTCTCTCTCTCATCTATAATATCTAGCATGATACCTGTCACATTGTATATATTTGAGTTCTAATAAAACATTATTTTTCTCTCCTTACCTATACGTTTCTGATCTATATATAAAATTGAATTAATATTTTAGTATATACATGTACATATATAGTATATGCTAGTATATACGGTATATACAAAAAGTATATACATATGTGTATATATGTATGTACACATACACACACATTTTAATTTTTTTAAAACCTTAATAAGGATGCTTCTACTCAGCTCATAGTGCATAGTTAATAAATGCTCATTGGATGGATGAATTTCCTCCCACTGAATCCAGCATTTTTATGTTAACTTCAGATATTTTCTACCACACATGATCTTCCTATTCCTGCATTATAAATACAGCCATGAGACCTTGTAAATGTAATAAATGCCAAACCATGCCCTTGCATAGCCAAGCATATTTGGAAATAACTTTGCGTATAGTTTCTCTTTATTTACCTACAGGCAATAATGAAAAGACAATATGAGGAATTAAATTCCAAAAATTTGATTCAATTTGGCATGTTTATTGTGTCTACTTTGTAACAGTCACTCATACTAGGCACTAGGGATAAAGAGAAAACAAACAAACAAACAAAAAAAAAAACCCAGTACCTGCCCAGGGTAGTTTACTCTGTATTGGGGGATATAACATATAGCCTGAAGTGTAACTGCAAAATGATTTTCAGTAATAACAGCTAAGAGGGTCAAGAAATGCTATCTTTAGGAGCCAGCAGCAGATCTGCATCTTGAAACAAGTAAGGGATTCTAAGAGGCAGGGGATTAGATGGTTTATGATATCCTCAATATAAGTATTGGAGAATTAACAAAGTTAGAAGAGAAAAATGGAAACTCTGATGATGATAAAATAAAAAAATACACATACATATGTTTCTGATTAATATTGATTAAACTTCTGTATGAATCTTCTATAATTAATGTCAATGCCCTTTCACTTATTTTACATTTTTATGCTTCAATGATCTTTAAAAATAGATCAGGTTGGAGTTTTAATTGCAGATCATTTATTTTTCTCATTTTTCTTGTATTAATTTTTACTTTTATTTTAATGTCAGTGATTCAGGAATGGTTGCAACATTAGAACCTAACAATATTTTTTTCTGCAAAAGTGATCATTTTGTATGTGTGTGCGCGTGTATTGCTATTTGGTACTTACTGTATCTAGCACTTCTCAGCTCTTTTCATGAGGAAAGTCTTCATGAATCTAATCATAAGGTTTCTGTATACAGTAATAGTCCTTTGGCCAGACTACAATCCTTTGGCCTCTCTGTATGAGGTGCCATGTTTTAAACCACAATTATCTTCACATCAATCTTTTTTTTTTGGCTCCAACACTATGTGACTCTATATCTAATTAAATGGTGTTTCTTGTTGCCGTTGGATACTTAATTAAAAAAGCAACATCTTTATCAGATGCTTTCTTTGCCTCTCCTAGGAGAACCTGTGAGTTAGCCATTGGCTTCACCGTAACTTCCATTTGTGTTGGGTTTTCATTTAGAGTGAGAAGGTCCAGACTAACATGATTCAATACCTCTAGTACAATGCCCAGTCATTGACCATTGGACAATAAACTCCCATTTAGGGAACCATCCATTAAGTTACTATCATACTTTTTGAACCTCTGATTTCCTGAATCAAGAGCTTGTGAAAACTATTCTTAAATCACTTTCTAGTGAGGAAACTCCTTCTAGTGAAGCAAATCAGCAACTTTTCTGCAATTTCTCATCCTAGAGACTTGTTCAGCATGTAGAGAAGTTGTGACTTGCCAAGTGTCACAAAGAGAGAATGAAAAAGAGCATGAACTTGACCTTGAGTCTTACCAGTTCTCTTATCCCCTACAACCTGCTACCTGTTTCTATAGATGGTCTAACAACTTAATGATTCTTAGAACTCGCAATTATTAGGTCTGTTCACTTAACTCTGCTATTGCAACTTATTACTTATATTTGTTGTGATTTTTTTTTTTTGCTGATGTCGTGCAGTGGTATGATCACAGAGCATAAATAAAGATAATAAATTACTGGTATGCAGGGAAATACTTGAATTTCCTTCATCCTACTATTTACCAAATCCAAATAAGCAGAGGGTACACTGAATATTCTGAGTATGTGGGCTTCCACAAAATTAAAGAAACATCTTTTCCCCATAATCTTTTAAAAGGCCAAGTTAGAAGTCATAGATCTAAACCCTTTCTGCTTCTAATTAAAAAAAAAAATCAAACCTCATGTAAATATTTCCTCACTCTTTCCAATCTTCATGTTTAGAATATTTATCTAAGAAAAGAAAGGCATGCTTCTTCACCCCTGAAACTTGGTACCACATAACAGGAAAGAAATAGGGGGAAAGTATTATTTTAAGAAATTTAAATTGTCATATAGTCAATCGAATTTAATCTATTGTAATTTATTCACATGGAACGTCAATGATCTAAATGCTTTTAATTCTGACTGCACTTGATCTTGGCGTCCAATGAACCATTTAAAGGGCAGCTTTTATGTCTTTGCTTTGTTTGTTTTTTCTGTGTTTAAATAAGGTATTGAGTTTTTATACACTTCTATCTTCCTACCATGGAAGCTAGCGTAACCTGCTTGACAAAGTCCTATCCGTATGAGGGTAATTGGGGGAAATCATTCTCTATAGTCCAGAAGCATAAAATATTCTCTGCTATCTCTCAGTAGGCAACACATAGGCAAACCTTCTTATATTGCAGAAATTTGCCTGTAAGAAAATGCTACAAAAGATGTAGGGAAATATCTGTGCCACCACTAGAAAAGGCCATATTGAACAGCAGACCATTCATTTATGCATTTCTTTTGGCATTGACCCAACTATTGGTCTTGTCTTGCCATCACTGAACAATGAGGCAGGAGACAGAGTGAACAATTTGACCGAATACCCAAATGCTGATGGAAGGAAGTCAATTCTAAACTTCTTTCTCAATCTATTCCCTATAACCAGTGAGCTTTTATAACTATACTAAAGTGAATGCCAATTAATGAAAGAAAGTCTGAAAACTAATCTCAGTCTCGATGGCACTTACAACATCTAGTTAGGTTCATCATCACTTAAACTTACTGCATTTCTACTCTGTATGTGTTATATATGTAGTTATTTATTTCCCTGTTTTCTCCCTAGTAGACTATGAATTGTTTGAGGGCAGGAACTTTTTTTTTCTTCTCCCTTTCTTTGTATACCTAGCATTTAACACAATGCCTGGCACTGTGCATATTTAATAATTACTTACTGACTGATGGATTAATTTGATTGATTGCTGAGGGTTGATGTCATAGAGTCCAAATCAAAACGGAAGTATTCCTTCATCCTCATACTGTTGTAATTTACATGGTAATTGCTGAAGAGGACCTTGACCCTTTAACTGAAATGCAGCAAGGCCTCCAAGGAACCTTACAGTAAGGAAAGATGTAAGATGGCCCTTAATAATATCATTTTCCATATACCATGGTATAGCATAAAATCTGTCTCAATACTTTTCCCTTATCTAATTCTCAGCTCTAGCCTATTCTCAGCCCATGTCAACTACATGATTTAGGGATACTTCTATTCCTCTTTAGAATATGTTTCAACTTCATGGGTTTAGACCATAGGCCAAAGTGGATGGGTAGATTTTGTAGAATAATCCCAGAATTGAATGGGTAGGCTGAGAGGCATGCAGTGGAACATGGACAGAAGAGATAAGAATATCTCTTTTTATCCTCTCTGCCTTTTTGTTCACTTGTCCTTCCCTCTGAAAAAGGAAATTTGAAACTTAATGGGGACGTGCGAAGCTCAACTATACAAGTTACATTAGACTATCATGGGCTCGTAATGTGTATGTGTTCATCCTTCATTGCCCAAGAAGACCATGCCATCAGAGAAATGATGACATTGACTTTGTTTTGAGTGAAGGAGAGCTGTGCAGGTCACCAACCTCACTTCTCCTCCAGAGCCATCTGAATCCAGTGACCTGATATTCATCAGGATGAGGCAATTGGGGTTAAGTGACTTGCCCAAGGTCACGCAGCTAGTGAGTGTCAAGTGTCTGAGGTAAGATTTGAACTCAGGTCCTCCTGATTCCTGCAATAGTGCTCTATCCACTGCACCATGGGCTCGTAATACAGCTGAACTGAAGCAGCCTTAAGTGTGCATATCTCCAACTTTGGCTTGATATCTTAACCCAGGTGATGTCAATGGCCCCAAATAGATAAAGTCAGCAAAGTTGGTTTCTCTTTGTCTCTCAAATCCTTCTCTCATCCACATTTCTGCTTCCTCTCATTTGAACCATCAATAACATAGACAGATCCTCCAATTTCTCTTTATTTGTTTTCAGACTCTAAGTCTCCTGCTCCATCTAGTAGTGATGTCTCAAAGCTTCGAGAACCAAGACCACATTCAGGTCTTTCCCAACCTGAGTACTGAAGTCAATGTTGATGTCATTATCTATTCTTTTGATCAAACTCTGCTGCAAGGGACTGGTTTTCAGTTGGGTGGGTGGGGCCCTCAAGGTAGACAGCATGGTGTAGTGAAGACAGCACTGGGCTTAAAATCAGGAGGAACAGGTTCAAATACATTTTAGAAGATTATTTGGGCAAGTTTCCCTTCATTTCTTCTTCTATGGAACTGAGATAGTAGTACCTTCATTAAAAGGTTTTTTTTATTAAGGATCAGTGAAGAAATAACCTTTATAAAGTACTCTGCAAACAATAAAAAACTATAAATGTTAGCTACTACTACCACCATCATCATCCTCATGTTGTTCAAGTGTTCCTGCCTTTTTTCAGTCAGTCAGTGAACATTCATTAAACACCCATTATATGCCAAACACTGGCAAAAACAGGCAAAAAAGGCCTATATAGTCCCTGCTCCCAATCTAATGGCTTTTTTCAGGCTGTCTAACCTAATAAGATACATAATGACTGATTATTGTGGAAGAGCTTTGTGAATTGAATAAAGATTTATATAGATAACTAAAATCTCCCTTCCAATTTTATAATTCTATTATTTTGTTCACCCCCTATTTTTTTAATTGGACACTACACCCTCAGTGTTCTCGATGAATTAAAAAGTTTTACTTAGGGAAAAAATATAAGCTGCTTTAGAACGTTGAATTTATTTGAAACAAGAGATTCATGGAAGAGCTCCTGTACCCTATTAATATTTCCTAATTTTCATGTTTTTTTAAATAAATACTGGATTTTCTTAACTTGTTTCATTTTCAGAAACCTTCCATCCCAAATGACCTTCATTCACTTCCCCCTTACTTGACAATTTCCTGATTTGATATTCCTTCCAATGTGAACTGTTTATATACAGGGCAGTGCACACAGAATTATAATCTATGAGTCTTTACCTAACAACTTGAGACAACGTCAAGTATACAGATATTATCTTAGTTCTGGTGAATTGCATCATTTTGAAGGAATAAATGGAAAAGTGTGAATGCCAGATCACTTTTAGAAATAGCCTTGTGTCAATCTGCTTTCCTGCCTATGAGTGCAGAGCTATTTTAACCTAATAGTCTAAAGGGGAAATAAAAAGCTGCTTTGGGATTCTTAACTTGTTTCTTAGCCCGTACTCCTCATGATTCAGCATTTACCAATAGCTTTCTACATGAAATAAGAATTAAAATTATTTCATGAATATGAATTCACCAAAATATTCTCATGGGCAGATGAAATCCCCTGCTATTGTAAGATCATTTAAGATGTCTGTTATAATGAAACAATTTCTCAAGGCACACTTAGCTCAGTTTCACTTAAAATAGGTCTCTGGTTCCAAAAGACTTATCTTCGGTATTTTTTGCATTTACCTCCCTTTCTCTACCCATACAGCCCTAATTCCAGCTTTATTCTCCATCACCTCTCATCGGAACTACTATCTGAGCCTCCTAACTGATCTTCTGTTTTCTAGTCTCTTCTTTTTATAATTAATCCTCAGCACTGCTGCCAAGCGGACTGTTCCTGAAATGTGAATCAAACATCATCAGCAGTTCCTTATTACACTATGGTAAAATACAAAATCCTTAGCCTGCTATTTCAAGCCTTCCACAACATAACACAATAAAAGCTGCAGTCGGATGAGGCTGTTAAATGTTCCCCATACATGACAGTTTATCACCAACCTCTACGTCTTTACCCAAGTGGTCTCGAATGCCCACAATGCTCTCTTTCTTCACGTCCGTCTAATAAAATTCTTAGCTTCCTTAGCAGCTCCGTTCAGGTGCCACTTGCTACGTGATATATTTCTGCATTTCCTTAGCTGTTATTTCTATCACTGCATTCAAACTGTTGTCCAGTCATTTCGATCATGTCCAACTCTTTTTGACTCCATTTGGGATTTGCTTGGCAAAGATACTAGAATGGTTTGCCATTTCTTTCTCCAGCACAGTTTACAGATGAGGAAACTGAGGCCAACAGAGTCAGATGAATTGGCCAGGGTCACATAGTAAGTGTCTGAGGGCTAATTTGAACTCAGAAACATAAGTCTTCCTGATTCCATGCCAGGCAGTCTATCTACCACGCCACCTAGCTGTCCTTCTATTCAAATTACTTTGTATTATATTTGTATATACAATGTATTTGATTATCTGTGAACACATGCATTCTCTTAACAGAAGGTAAGCTCACTGAGGGTAGGGAAATATCACTTTTGTCTTTTTGGCCCTAGTGCTTTGCACTTAATACCCACCAAATAAATATTAATATTAACATTATGCTGAAAAAGCATAGATTGCCAGTGTCTAACAACTCTATACAAGAAATGTTTCAGTAATAGGTGTGCCCTAAGTCTGAGCAGACTTCATTTTAATGACGAGGGAAATGTAATGTGGAGGGTAAAAGACAGATTTCCAAAACAGAATTTCTTAAATTGTGCACTGTTATCTCTTTAATATCACATATCAATCAAATTAAGTGTCTACAAGATGTCAGGCTTTATATGAGGCACAGGGACTTAAAAGAAAAGTCCTTGCCCTGAAGGAGTTTAGATTTCATTAGAGGAAAGAGCACATGCACATTTAAGTGCATATAAGTCATAATATATGTAGGGGGTGAGGGGAATTAAGACTTTCTCCCTCCTAAAAACAAAAGCATGTGGCCCTTGGCACAATTAGAAATCAATTGGGTCTGTGCTGGTCTTACCTTTGTGTTGAGTGATGTTTTGTGGAGTTCTGCACAGATCATGGCCTACACAACTTCAAGTAGGCACAAACCAAACTATTCAATGACTTAATCTATGAATAAACTTCCTAACCATCAAAATAGCCCAACAATGCAACTCGCAATGCTAATGAAGCATCATCACTGGAAGTGGTCAAACCTGTCACAAGTAACCATCTCTCATGGGTACTGGAGGAAATATTTCCATATTCCCCAACAGACTAGACAAAATAAGCCTCTGTACAATGAAAGTTTACAATTTAATTTAAGAACACTATCTCACTGGTTCCCAAGTACAAGAGATTATCAAGGCCTAACTCTTTTATGAAGCTTTAACTGATTTTCCCTAGCAGAAGATTTCTCACTTCCCAATTTTTAATAGCACATTATCTGAACCTATCCTTGCATCCATCACATTTTCCTTTATAGCAGTGAGTTCTGTATGAATTTTTGTCTCAGTAGCTTTTCAACTCTGACAGCAGGGCTTGTCTCTTTCGGCCATGCACACAGTGGTAATCTAGGTCAATTGAATGAATACTGAATGAACTGGACAATTTTGGAAAAAATGATCATCTGCCCAACACATGGAGAGTGGTAAAGGAAGAAAGAGAGGAAGAAAGGGCCTAGTAATGGGGAACGTCAAATACCAAATAGAGAATATCATATTTGATCCTGGAAGTAATAAGGAGTCACAGGAGTACACTGAGTTGAGATGGGGTGACACAGGCATACATGCACTTTAAAAAAATCATATCGGAAGCCAAATGGAGGATGTATTGGAGTGGGGAGAGTTTTGAGACAGGGAGATCATTCAGAAGCTCATCACTACTTTTGCAGATGACTAGCATTTGTAGCAGGCCCTCATCACTTGTAGATTACGTAGGCTAAAGCTTCACCACCACCAACTCCCTACACACAACACTCCCCACACACTCTCACCCGCTTTAGTTTCTTTTCAACTTTACTGTATTTCACCACAAAATTGTCACCACCTCATAATCATCACACTTTTAATTTTTCAGTTCAGAAATTGGTTTATAACCTTTTGTTGAGTAATTGTCGCATGGTGTTCATCACGCCTCTTAAAAGGTAAACGGAGCAGTGATGTATGATACACATTTAGCTCTGCTCATTGCAAGCCACAAGCCTGGAATTCTCAGCACACATGCATTGTCAGTATCCAATTCTAATGTATACTTATGACTATTCAATGCATTCCAATCTTGCATCAAAGGCAGTTTAGTAATAAATGATCTTTAAGTAATACTGGTACAATTTTCAAAGCTTCATATAATGGTCGCACCTCACTTTTTGTGAAATGGAATAAAATCTGTGATGATTAAAGTGAAATATGTTACATGGAATGTTGGACATTTATTGTTCCTGGAACCCACTGGTAAAAACAGTGGTTAAGTCTTTATAATCCAAAGAATACAGAGCTGAACGGCAACAAGGGTGATGAACAGATGTGCTCAGTGAGGCTGAACGGGAAGGATTCATTAGTTAGAGTCACAGCCAAAGGTGCCAGGAAAGCCCAATTACAACAAACAGACAGAAGGGCTCAGAGTTCCCAGAGAGGTTACTGAACTTTTTACCTGAGTCTATGTGCAGATACTAGAATGCTGAAATGTAATGGAAAGGGCAATGGCTGACTTCCACAGCTGCCAGATAGAAAGATATGTCTCTAAGTAGGAGCTGGGTCTCCTAGGGGAAATTGTGATTTGATCTACAGGAAGGACAAGGAAAGAAACGAACAATATCTCCCATACTGCACTGTACACCCCTTTGATTAGTGCTGTAGCCGCCCAGAAAAGTCATACCATTTGACTTATCAGTCAAGTAAGATCATGGGAAGAGTGAGAGATCCATCTAATCTATCCTCTGTCACCTTGACCTATGAGGATATGACAAGAGAAAGGGAGGGGAAGGAGAGGATTCTTTATTTCTAAACAGTGCATTTTTCCTTAAACAATGACATTAGAGGAAGAAAGGAAGTAGATGGAGTGAATGGAAGGCTAGCATTAGAACCCAGATAAACTATGGTCAGGCCCTGCCTCTAACAGAGACAGAGTAATGTGAGGCAAGTCATAGACAAGCTACAGATCTGCACCTTCACAGAGACTTGCCATCCTAGATGTGGCCTTCCATCATCATCATCACCACCACCATCATCACCATCATCATCATCATTATCACCACCACCATCATCATCTTCATCATCATCTTCTTCTTCATCGTCACCATCATTACCATCACCACCACTACCACTATCTTCATCACCACCATCATCATCATCACCACCATCATCATCTTCATCATCACCATCATCATCTTCATCATCATTATCTTCTTCTTCATCATCATGATCATTATGGTCATCACCACCACTACCACCATCTTCATCACCACCACCACCATCATCATCACCAACATTACCATCATCACCACCATCATCTTCATCATCATCATCATCTTCTTCGTCACCATCACCACTACCATCATCACCATCATTATCACCATCATCATCACCATCATCATCATCATCATCATCTTCATCAGGACAAGTCATATTTATATAGTGCCAACCATGCATCGGGCACTGTACTAAGTGCATTCAAAAACATTTTATTTGATCTTCACAACAATCCTGAAATGTAGGTCCTGCTGTTGTTGCTGAGTCATTTCAGTCATGCCCAACTCTTTGTGATTCTATTTATGGTTTTCTTGGCAGAGATACTGGAGTGGTCTGCCATTTTCTTCTCTAGCTCAGAGGAAACTGAGGCAAACAGGGTTAACAGACTTGCCGAGGATCACATAGCTAATGTCTGAGGCCAGATTTGAGCTCAAGGTGATGAATCTTCCTGACTCCACTCTATTGTACACCACTTAGCTTCCCTACTCCAATTTACAGATAAGAAAACTTCAGACAACTATAGGTTAGGTGACTTACTCAAGGTCACACAGCTAAACAGCTGAGACCAGATTTGAACTCAGGTCTTCCTGACTCCAAGTTCTGGTCTCTATCCACTGAGCCACCTAGGTCCCTATGAAATTGTGACTCTAGATTCCATATCTCTTTCTAAACACATGATAATAAGCATGTCATACACATGAGCATGGATATATAAAATACATTTACAAATGTGTATATACATACATGTACAAATACACATAAATAAAACCTGCAATACAGACTGTGTAAATTTGTGAACACAGATATGTATAATCATGTGCACATCTATTGCTGCTGTTCAGTTGTATCCCCATTTGGGGTTTTCTTGGCAAAGATATTGGAGTTGTTTGTTATTTTCATCTCCAGCTCATTTTATAGATGAGGAAACTGAGGCAAACAGGGTTAGGTAGTTTTCCCAGGGTCACAGAGCTAGTAAGTTGTCTGATGTCAGACTTAAACTCAGGAAGATGAGTTTTCCTGACTCCAGGTCTAGTGCTCTAACGACTGCACTACCTCTCTCTCTCTCTCTCTCTCTCTCTCTCTCTCTCCCTCCCCTCTCTCTTTCTCTCTCTCTTTTTTCTCTCTCTGTCTCTTTTTCTCATTCTCAGTCTTTCTCTACATGTGTATGTATATCTACATATATGCCTACATTCATAGTTATTGAGTAATCCATAGCTATATGCACATATCTCTCCCTACATACACACACACTCACATATACATACTCACTCAAATGAAATAATATTTGTAAATCACTTAGCATAATGCCTGGCACACAGTAGGTGTTCAATAAATGCTTTCCACCCTTCTTCCTTCCCATTCCCTTGTATGTACACCCACACATATATGTAACACATGCATAAATATATAGACACACGAGCATATATTTACACGCATATGAACTTTTTTTTCCCTTCCTTTATTATTCCTTCCAAACTGCATCAGTCACATCTCATATATTTTTTAAAATGCTTGGTGATGTTGATATTATATACATCCATTCAGAAAAAAATGTATAAATCACACAAACTAAATGAATGGCATGAACTTGTTGAGTAAGAATAAGACCACTTTGAAAATCTGTATATTGATAATAAGAGCTAAAGCTGAAAGAAAACTCTTTTTTGGTGATCTGTTTTCTTTTCATTCCCCTACTCCACAAGTCAGGACCAAACACTTAAGGTAGACTACTCTGATGCCTAAGCATTCTCATGTTCCAGTAAGCCAAAACATCAGATTCATTTAGAGAAGACTCAAAAAAAATCCAATCCTTGCTTAAGGCAAGTAACTGGCTCAATACTTTTTTGAGGCAGTAGATTTTTCAACTTTTAGGGTTTTCTGTTTTAATGACAGTAAACCAAAAGAAAAAAAAGAAAATCTCATGCCTTGAGAGGATGGTATAAATTGGATTTTGTACATAAATGTAGCAAAGAACTTCATGGTTGTTTATATCATGTAAAATAAACATTTTGATGAAAAATGACAACTATTCAATAGACTTCTTTCCACTCTTTCTCTGGAATCTACTGCACTGTCTGGAAACGGAAGTACCATGGAGATTATCAAAAGAAGAAATTAATGTTGCAATACAATTCTCTCCTACAATTCTCCTGACTCCTGTGATTTGTAAAATCCTGTAACTTCTCGTAAGGTCAGATTTCCATCCCCATAACTCATACTTCCTTCAAATCTACCCTCCCTTGAGTACCCCATTTCCAGAGACTTCTAACTGAAATTCACCTTTACTGATTCAACTCCCTTATATTTTAAGACCAGAGAAGGGAAATGTGGCCTCTCTATTTCTAATACTTTAGCTGTTCTCATTCCCCAAAGGCATAATCACCAGGACGAAACTGCTAGGTGCCATGGCAATGGGGGAGGTGGTTATCCACCCGTGATATATTGAAAACGAAACAAAAGATATGCAAAATTCTTATTTCTTTTTATTAATTCATTGAAAGGACTGCTTAATTCATTCTGCATCAGAGTACGGAGGCTCAACGTTTCCCTGAATTCATTGTATTTGTTGTTTCATTGTGGTGAAATTATATTCCATTGTGTTCACCTATCATATTTTGTTTAGCCATTCTCCCATCTATAGGTACCTACATTATTCTTAATTTAATGAACACAAAAACACATCATTCTTAAGTTAATGAACACAAAAAGTGCTTCTAGGGTAGATGTGTATGTGTTTGTGTGTATGTATGTATGCATGTATGTACGTATGTATGTGTGTGTGAGACTTTCATTTCTCTTCTTGTCTTCCTTGAGTACATATGTCTAGCAGTGGGAGACAAAGTAGGGTTAAAGAGTATAGACATTTTAGTTTTTTTTATCATCCAAATTGGTGTTCATAATGGATGGGAAAATTCACAGCTCCACCAACAGTGTACTCAAAGGTTTCTCTTCCATCAGTCCTCAGTCTTGATGATTTCTGTCTTTTATTATTTTCATCAATTTCCTGAGTATGAGGGTAAATATTATCAGTTATTTTCATTTACATTTCTTATCTAATTAGTGATTAGTTATATTTCATATGATTATTAATAGTTTATCATTCTTCTTATAAGAACCACTTGTTGACATCCTTCGACTTTTTATCTAGCCCATCTCACAGTCATATATTTTTGTCAGTTGCCTTTGTAGCTTGGATGTTAGATCTGCATCAGAGATATTTGATGAAAAGATTTTTCCCACATTGACAATTTCCTTTCTTATGCCAGTTGCATTGATTTTAATCATGCAGAATATGTTTATTTTGGTGTAATAATCTCTTTTCACTTTTCTGATCACATCTACCCCACCATTTTTTTTTGTAAGGATTCTCCCCCTTGTCATAGTTCTGATGAATATTGCTTTGATATATAATTTGAGGTCCCTCTGAATTCCTGTTTTGAATAAATGAATTAACGAAGAAATTTTGAAAAGTCCTAAGGATATAATACAAACTTTATGCAATCCCTGACCTCAAATAACTTACATCCTAATGGAATATAGGGGAATGATGGTGAAAAGAAGTAGTTATAAGATTCTTGTTTCTTTTTTTTTATTTCTACAAACATATTGTGTTATTATAACGTACAGAGTTATAAAGGTACCTCTTGGCAGTTTAATCAACACAATGCAAAAGTTGTAGTAATAAAGATATTATCATTTTTACTATATTGGAGTGGGACAGCTATGAGCAGTTAATTTTCTTCTATTACTTTAATCTTATTTTCTGGAAGAGTCTTTTATAATTGTTTTCATATATTTTTACTGGGTCCTAGTAGATTGATTCCTGGGTATTGTATACATTCTGAAGCTCTTTTTAGTATCATTTCTTCTTTCTTATCACTTCTTCTTGGTTTCTGTTATGGTTAAATAGAAATGCTGATAATTTTATGGATTATTTTGTTTATCTTGCTACTTTACTGAAACTATTTCAGTTTCAACTATTTCAATTCATTTTTGAAGTTCTCTGATGTTTTCAAAGTACCATCATGTCACTTTCAAATGGGAATGGTTTTATCTCCTCTTTGGGAATGTTTTTATGATTTTAATTGATTCCTCTTTTATTACTGCTATCACTAGAATTTCTAGTATTATTTGAAATCATAATGGAGATAAGGAACATCTTTACTTTTGAAGACCAACAACTGATTGCATTAGAGGTGGCATCTTGACTTGTTTCTGAATTAGATTTAAGTGAGGCAGAGTTTCAGGAAGTATTAACCTCAGTCTCTTCCTAAGTCATTGAAGTCCAGTGGTAAGACAAAAATCGAGACAACTGATGGTGGCCTGAGATGCAGTTGCTTTATTGATGTGCTAATTAGGAAGCCTCTAATATTTTCTCATTGCAAAAATAAGAGTTTTTTTTGTTTAAAATATATGTTTTTATTATATGAGATTGGGATTTCTATGTCTATCTTTAAAAAAAATATTTTAGTATAAATGAGCTGTACCATTTTGTCAGTAACTTAGGATGTTTTTGCTTTTAATGTTTATTACGTTAATCAATTTCCTAATTCTAAATATCCTTGCATTCCTCATATAAACCTAACTTGATAATAGTAACTTTATTATTAAGTACTACTGAGTATCTGATGAGTGGAAGCTTTGGGGGAATTATCAAATAACTTGAAGGCAGTCCATCTTCCAGGATGGAGTTTACAACCCAGAAAGAGGTCAGAAGCTACATAAAGAAAATAAAAATAGATGAAACATGTGTGGATTAAATATTTCTATGTTTACAGTGCTTCAAAGTTTATATTACATATGTCATTTAATTTGATCTTCACTAAGGTCTTATGAGATAGGAAATGGAAATATTATTTCCATTTGACTGGTAGGAAATACACAGAGTTGTACAGTTGCTTACACAAGGTCATACTCTTGATAAGTATCAGAGATGGGTCTCAAAAGTAGGTCTTTTGATTTTGAGTCAACTATAAAATAACAGACTGGCCTCTTAGTCCTGCACACATGAAATTCCATCTCCCATTACTATACTTTTGCATTAGCTGTGCCTAGAATGCACTGCTTGGTTGGTTCTGCCTCAGAGAGTCCTTCTCTTCCTTTGAGATATGGCTCAAGTACCCTCTTCTTCATGTAGCTTTTTCTGACATCGACAAGTATTAAGGTCTTCTCTCACAAACTAACAGCATTTAACTCTATAATATTTTTATTCTATATATTACACTATATATATATTATAGAATAACAATGATAAAATGGTTAGCATGTATATAGTACTTTAAGGTTACAAAATGCTTTACAAATATCTTATTTTACCCTCACAATAACCTTGGGAGGTAAATATCATTAGTAGGTTTCTGAGGCTGGATTGGAATTCTTCTTGACTCTAGATCCAATGCTCTAGCCACTGAGTCACCTAGTTATTGCCCACCAGGTATACGGTAGGTGTTTAATAAGTATTGTTTATTGATATAAATAAATACAATATAAATACAATATCACATTGTTTAAATATTACCTTGAACATGTATATTTAGTTAATTTTATGTTGCCCTGAATTAAACTCCACATAGATGTGACGAGGAGCCCTGGGCCAAATGGGGGATTTAAACAGAGACAAATTAACTGGTAATGTATTCTACAGGTCAATGGATGCCGTACCAGGCTGACTCTCCTCTTCAGTTGTCAGCTCCCTGAATATCAAAGCCTCAAGACTCCAAATAAAGCACATTCTCTACTCGCCCATGAGGCAGGTGGGCCATGAATGTCTTCCTTTAAACCCAGTTTATGGAAGGCCCACAGCAACACTGATGCTGGTTCCAAGGAGGCTCCAATTTTTTTCTACTAGCAAAACACCAAAGAAATCCTTCCATAAATGGGCAATCCACTGAAAAGGGTTTTAAAACAGCATCAAATGCATCAGAAACAGAGTAAAGCACTTTGATGCATGGGCCAGATCAGGGCAGACCCAACAAATTGGGCAGCTGTTGTTGAGGACAGTAAGGAGCATCACTTGCAGCGTAGATTTGAAGTAATTTTCTCTAGTGACATGCTATGTTTTGTCTTAGTGCACATTTAACCTCTAGATCTGCCCAGCACATGTCTGGCATGGGCCCATTTCTCTGGGGAGTTTGGCAGTGGCTACTTCAAGTGACAGTTTTCTAATTATTCTGTCAAGCATCAATCTCGGAAGTTCCAAGTTCTTCCGAGTTCTGATTGACAGGGCAATCAGAGTCTTGCTTAAAGTGTAAGTGCCAGCTACTCAGAGGGAACTATGGCTTGCCCAGTGCCAGGGCAAATAAAACAAAAGGTACGACTTTCAAATAAACAAGCAGTGCTCACAATCAGGAAACCTGATGAGAAATGCAACATCCAATTTGATGCAAATATTATGGGGCCGGTCGTTTTACATTTGCTATCCCTGGAGTCATTCAATCAAAGCTCACTTTTCCTAGGTTCTGGGAACCTATGCCCAGAATTTTCCTTACCTTCCTGTACCTGCTTAAAAGACTCGATAATTTCACTGGTTATTTTTGCTTAACTATTAGGATAGAGTGCTGGGCCTGGAGTGAGGAATCACTGGGTTTGGAGGAGATGGTGGAGTTTAGGGGAGGTGGACAATAGCAGGAAATAAGTCTAGTACAGTTTTTTTTTCTTTAAAGAAAAGCATAAATTAAAAAAAATAACAATCCCTGCTTCCCCTCTGCCTCACTGCACAAAAAGTTAAAAGATAGAATTTGAAAGCATTCTATTTTTTGACTTCAAGAATTTCCTATGTACAATTTCAATTTATAGAATAAGCATGAAAGTCTTCTGTACTTTACAAACCTATCTCCAATTTATGCTGTCAAGATTCCATCCCTGAAGGAAAATTCATGTAAGCCAATTGTATATATACTAAAGTTATGCTGAATATAACTGCCAGATACATTAAAGTGGGGGTGATTTTTTTCAGTTTTTCTTCCACATCATGCTTTATGAACCAAAATAGGAAAAGAGAAATGGGAATATGGGAAAAAGAAGAGATTTCATCTGTGTAAATTAAATGGTGGAGGCAGGGGAAAGGGCAAAGGAAATACCTGAAAACAGCCTTATTTCAGGCAGGATTCTGAAAGAGGTGTTGCCTCCATCAAGGGTAAAAGCAGGAATTAGGAAGGGAGGTACACTGGAAGATTGGAGAGAATGGTGGAGATGGATTTGAAGTTGGACTCTACAAACGATGGCCCATGTATAATGACAATGACCAAATTTGACCTTGGAGTTTAGACAACGCCCATACTTCTCTTCATACAGATGTGGGAGATTATGGATATAGAATAATGCATATGGTCAGACAATATTAATTTTTTGGTTCAGTTGAACTTATTTTCTCTTTTATTATTTTTAAAAATAATTTTATTTAAAAATATTTTTATTATTTTATATTATATATTATAACATATTTTATATTATAAAAATAATAATTTTATTTTATTATTTATATTATTATTACTTTACAAAGAGTGGCTCAATGGATAAGATATAAGGGAGGGATGCATTTGAAAACGGATAAGAAGCAAAAAAATAAATAAATAAATGAAGTGTGGCAGCCTCCATGAACAGAAACCATGGCTATGACTTGACATGGGTTGAAAAATGAATAAATGTGGATCAATAATGCTGTTGAATGAAATTTTGAAAACAGTTTTACATTCATTGTTTTCAACTTCAGTGCAACTATTTTTGACCTCGTATGGGGTTTTCTTGGCAAGGATACTGGAGTAATTTGCCATTTCCTTCTCCAGTATACTAAGGTAAACAGAGATCAAGTGACTTGTCCAGAGTCACACAGCTAGCGATTGAGGCTGAATTTGATTTCAGGTCTTCCTGACTCCAGGTCCAACACTCTATCCACTGAGCTGCGATGTTGCCTCCAACACAACAAGAAAATGATATAAAAACAAATATAAACGATGATAGAAACCATGGCCGACTTAGCATGGTCTAAAAATAAATAGATTTTTATCAGTACTCGGGGACTCAATGTTTAAAAAAGAAATTTTATGGGAAAGAAGAAATAAAAATAAAAATTGAATGCTGTGTAATTCTAGTGACAAAGACTGATACTGGAGAAGGACTGAGAATGTATTGCCATCCCCCACCCCCACCCCCTTCTTTCTTTACAGCGTAGAGGAACTCTGAGTATGGAATATTTCATATATTCTCAGATAGGGCTAAAGTTTTGGATGGATTTGCTCTATTATTTTTTTTCTTTTTCCAAGGGAACACACTAAGGGGAGGGGAGAGGCAGGAATATTTAGAAATGAGAACAGTAAATAAAAAAACAAAGCACATAATGTCCAAATGAAATAAAATTTGCAAAAGAAAAAAAAAGATTTCATAAATAAATGCAGCCTCACTTTCGAGGTAAAGAGTAAGCATTTCTAGCTCATCGGTTTAGTCATGCCTGACTGTTCCATTTATTCTAACAGACTTTGTAGCTTTTAGGCAGTAAAAATAAACTTCTCAATTTATGCCCCACTCTTGCGAGAGTCCCTTAATCTGATGCTCTGCCACTACTAACGTGAAACAGCAGCAAAGCTATCAAGATGGCATCTGCCAAGACATAATGCTACTTGGCTTTGCAGCTATTGATTTCTAGGGTCGGCAAAAACCTGCACCTTGCTAATTTCTTTTCTATTTTTCCCCCATTTAGATTGAGTACTCTGATCTCCAGGAATAAAGGCTGCAGTTCTGGTGAACAGGGACTGTACAACTGCAGGGCAGGATGGCTTTACATCGCAAAAGAGATTAATTGTAATCAGAAAACTGAGTCAATACAAAATACTATCGAATAGAGAGTCCAAACCATGGGGCCATGCATGGTTTATTGCTAATGACAAGGAGGATTCCTCTCTAACGACAAGAAGGTGTCCTCGTTAAAGACAAGGAGAAGGTTTCCTCACTACAATCAATCACTAATTCTGTTTTACTAGGGGAAGATATATTAAATAAATTCAGTCTGACATGGGATTTGGATGCAAGCGAGCACACTGAGATGGATTACTTCACAAAATCAAGAGGGGAAGCTTCTATACCATCCTCTGCTCCAAAAGCGAAGACTTCTCTTACTAATTAATGCCTTGAAAATGCATTGGAGAAATTTACAAAATCTCTATGCAACTTTGTTTCCTCTCATCTCTTGAGAATTGAGGGATAAAATCTATTAGCTGCAATAACCAACTATGGAAATTCAAGTGGCTCCAATATACTAAGTAGGAACTTTGGGCTAGATAAAATTGATTTTAATTAAAATAACTGATATTATTCCCCAGCCTGAAAGTACAAAGAACTTGCAACATTTTTTTTCAGGAGTCTTCTGAGGATGAAAAGAGAGTGTAATCAAAAATCAGACTTTTTTAGGGTGTGGGGCTTAGTATGGGTACCATAAGTTTGTTCTTAGTATATAATACTACTATCTGCAGAATTAAAAGATAGGATATCTTGGTGTTGGAAGACTGAGCATCTACTCAATGTACTAAGTCTATTTCTCTGAATCTTCCTACAATGAGTAGAAGCAGTGAAATAAGTGGGACTTGTGTATTGCCATACAATTGGCCAACTCTTTTTTCCATCATACACCTCTCTGATAGCATCTTTTTACATCACTTCTCTTGTAAAATATTTTGGGGAGTAGGTGGAAAGAAAGGAGGATCCAAACATAGGTTCTTTTTTCATTAATTTAGGTTATAGTATCTAGCATTAAAATTTTCCACCAATTAATTTCAACTCACCTTCAATAGAGTCTTAAAGGAAAGCCTAAAGCATTAAGAGGTCAAGTGATTTGTCCATGGGCACACAGTCAGAATGTGTCAAAAGCAAACCAAGGGATAATAATGCTAAGCTACAGAGAATGATATAGGGAGACCAAAGTGGTCATGGACGTCATCTAATACAACTGTCTCACTGGACAGATTAAGGTTGCCAAAGTAGTTTACATACATTATCTCATTTAAGATAAAATTATCGTCATGATGAATCCTATTTTGTAAATATGGGAACTGAGGAAAAAGGAAGGGAATAAACGTTTATATAGTGCCTATAATAGACCAGGAATTGTGTTAAATGCTTCATGAAATGCTTCATGTCATTTGACCATCACAACGAATCTGGAAGCTAAGTGGTATTATTATCAGCCCTATTTTTACAGTTGAAGAAACCGAGGCAGACAGAGGTTAAGTGATTTGCCCTGGATCACAGTTAGTAAGTGTCTGGGCTGGATTTGAACTCAAGTCTTCCTGAATCCAGGTACAGTGCAATACCCACTACTCCACTTAGCTGCCTGAGATCTAAGAAGAGAAGAGACTTGACCATGATCACCCAGTTAGCAAATATGAGAGTCAGGACTTAAACCTCTAGAGCTACCTGACTCCAAGAGCAGAACCCCATCCACTATCATGCTGCCTCTCTCTCATTGCAGCTACATTTATATTTTAATAAATCAGATGCAAGAGGCCGAAAGGCTTGGCCAGGATCACAAAGTAAGTACGCGGGAGAATAAGGATGGGAATGCAAATATTCTGATTGTATCCTGTTCTGTTCCCACATTCTTTTCATCGTACCATACTACTCCTTCATGGATATATGCTGCATTTTATAAGGTAGAAGGGGATGAAGGTTTTAGAAAATATATTATTTGACTGACTAGAGTAGTGAGTGGTTTAGGTCATCAGAGGGCTGGAAAAAAGAGCAACTGAACTTATCAACCCTTTGGGCTTGATCTGTTTTGGAGGCCAAGCAATTGATTGAAGAGAACTTTTACTCTTTAACCATTTGTTTTGGTCCCCTGCAGGGGATGGTTTTATTGACCAAACCATCATCTTGGACACTTTCTCTTTATTTTTCCTTCTTATCCTTACCTTTTAAATTTCAGATTGCCCAGGTATTTTCAAACACATTCACTCCCTACTAGCTAGGGGATAAATTGACCCTCAAAAGGCCCTTATTTCATTCTTCCCACTCAAGGAAAAGCTCAGCTTCCTGTTTAGCTTTTACATTTTCTTCTGAGTTGAAATTTTCAAAGTATAGTTGCTCCAGAGCAGAATACCCCACCCATCTGTCCTCATGGGGCTTGCCAACTGGTAATGATGGCACACTGAGAAAAAAAGGGAGGAAGACAAGTTACATTGCCCTAGGCGAGAAGCCAATGAAATTAACAATGCAATGAACAAGGCCATGAAAAGAATTTCCAATAAAAAATAAAATAAATGCCTTAAGAATTTAGAGAGCAACTTGCACTCCTGTTGAAAGTCAACATAAATGAAATTCCTATAAAGGTATTTATTATCTCATGCTTAATTGCTAGCTTATGAATCCATAGAAATTGCAGAATGAAACACAATATTGGAAGGAGGTTTCTTTACTGGACATAGCAATGAGCCAATTAAGCATCCACCAAATATTTATTAGGCACCTACTACGCGACATGTACTGGGCTAGGCCCTTGAAATAGTCCCTGAACTCAGGGAGTGCACATTCTATCAGAGGAGAAGTCCCTTTTGAACTCTCCAGCAATGGTAGCTGGGAATTAAAAAAGGGATCAGAGGTTGGTAAGGTTCACAGAACTATGAATGATAACTCAACTATTAGGATTGTAAATATAAAATTCTTGTCCAGAAAATATCTGGACAAACTTCTAAAGGAAATGCATCATATAAATCTTGATATTATCATTATAAAGGATGACTCATATGTTCTCCTTGAAGAGACAAAGAAAAACATTGGTCATGAGTCCAAGGAGAAAGGGACATTATTTCATAAGGCATTGTGGTTATGTAACAGTATATAACATATGATAAACACTGATTAAAAATATCATGAAAATAATTGTAGGTATTATGACATGTATTGCAGAAGAGGAAGAGGTAGAGGTAGAGAAAGCACCCAAATAACTCAATAAGAACTTTACAAATTAAATTATCATATTCTTCGACATTAGTGACTTCTTAAGAAAAGAGACCATTATTTCCATGGTCATGGAAAAAAAAATATGATGGAGACTTACAGACTAGGCAACAAAGAAGATTCATTCCTATATTCTGTGTGAATTTTCTTGGAAAAGAGAATCAGGAAGCATTAGGCATAGTGAGTACCAAATGATATCATAAAAAAATGAAATGGATTACACTTTAAAAAATGGAAGAGAGGTGACTGATGACCAACGTGGGAATCATTTCTGAGTAAGCTGTGCTTTTGATCAGATCATTAACTCATTGAGCAAATATACAAATCAATATCAAAAAGAAGAAAAATTAAAAATGAGATGTGACCAAGAGTGGAGACAAAGCCAACCAGACCTATTGAAATAATTTATTTACAGTGTAAAAGGGAAAATGGATAAATAATGCACATCGACAGTTGTCATTTTCTAAGGCAGTTTTGGGTACAACTCGGTGGTGCAGAGGCTAGAATGTTAAACTTGGAGCAAGGAAGTCTTGAATTTACATCTTGCTTCTAACACTTGCTAGCCTGGGTCATGCATGGCCTGAGTCAAATCTCTTATTGTCTCCTGCCTTCAATTTAGTCATCTATAAAATGGAGCTAATAATAACATCAGCTCAGACTGGTTTTGAGATTAAATAAGGTAATACAAGTAGAGCAGTTTGCAAACTTTAAAGTACTATATAAATGTTGTTCAATTGTTTCATTCGTGGCTGACTCTGTGACCCCATTTGGGATTTTCTTAACAAAGCTACTGGAAAGGTTTGCCATATTATTCTTCAACCCATTTTACAGATAAGAAAACAGGCAAACAGGGTTAAGTGACTTGCCCAGGATCATATAACTAACAAATGTCAGAGATCAGATGTGACCTCAGATCTGCCTTAATCCAGATCTGGTGATCCATCCACTGTGCCACCTAGCTGCCACATATAAATGCTAGCCATTACTATTATCATTACTATAGATTTTTGTATGGATTTTGGTGTGTACCTTTTTATTATCAGTGTAGAGAACCCCATCCCCCCAAACAAAACAAAACAAAACTTCCTCTACACATGCTGATTGAAAAATTTGAAATTTATAGTCAGAGTGTTATCTGAGGCAATGAAGAATGAAATAGCTTGCCCAAAACAGAAAATCAGTGTCTGTCTGAGGAGGACCAGAATCCCCAGAACACATAGACAGAGTGGATCAGAGGACCAGAGTCCACATCACCCAAAAACCAGCTCTCTCTCCATCACACCACACTGCAATTGATGTAAATAAATCATCAAACCAAAGAGAGTAAAAGATATTTAATGACCTTATATAGAACTGTACTTTTTTTCCCAAGTGAACCAATATGGCAACCAAGGGAAATACCCATTTAGAATATAAATGAATTTGCTCTGAAAGAGTGAACATATCATTTCATAAAACAAGTAAAGTGGTTTTAGGTGGGAGTTTATGGACAATGTGGCTAGATTCGCACCTAAATCTGACAACCCCCACCCAAGACCAAAGGACAATAAACAGGTGAAAAATGCAATGGATCTCTCCAGATCACCACAACACACTCTTTTTTCTATCAGTGATAGCCAAACCCCCAAATTAGATCTCTAACATGAGACCTCAATATGCTGCATAGGATTTGCACTAAATAAAGCAAAGATGGAGAGAATAGCAAGGCTACATAAAGTATCCATACTGGAGTCAACACAATGTACAAGTACTTGAGGTATTAGTTTTGAAGATACCTGAAAGAGGGGATGAATTTTTCTAAACACTTAGAAAAAAATAACAAAACTTAGTATGATGGAATAAAAAATACAACCAGGAAAATATCAGTAACTACTAACAGGTACATCTATTTTCTAATATTTCACAAATAGTCTATAGATGTTCAAGGGCATCCCTTGAGGAAGACACAAGAGAGGGTACACTTCTCCAAATAATATTCTATGGAATATCACAGTCACCCAATTTGCTGAAAGGTTAAAGAGACACTAACTGCTATTATGTTCATCATTCATGAATTGTTAAAATTCTTTGGTTTTAGGATAAAATACCACTCGAAAAGTATTTGTTTCAACATTGATTCTCTCACACAAATAACAAGAACAAAATCCTTGCAAGACATAACAGCACAGACAAAAGTTTTGAGTCACTGATATAAATTCAGGCATAAAATGGAAATGTTTGTTCTTCATAGGCATTTCCCTTGTCATGGAGGATATCTGTCTTGAAGGAAGAAGAGGGTTTCTCTATTGATGATGGAGTCTTTTGGAGGCTCCTGTTTGTGCATATGATAGATGAACAAACTAGGCTGATGGTATCAGGTGCTATACCTTTACAGAATGAATTCAGAGTTCAGTCTAATCATACAAAAAGGAAAAACTAAGTGGATGAAAATGACCTATAGTCCACACTAAAATACACAGTTGGGTGTGAAACTCATAAAACTGGTAGTGTGTATATGTATGTATACATATTATCTTGGTCATATTGTATAGATTTATAAGAGACTGAACCTAGAATTAGATTAATAGGATGGTTGAAATATATTTAGGATATCAACTTCTCTTTCAAGCAAAATCTGCCTTTTTAAATTTTAATCTATCATCTTCCAATAATAATGTACTACGATAATTATGGTATATCTCAATTTCTGAGGGTCATAGAAAGGGAATTAGAGATGCATATGGTAGTACTGGGCAGATTTTGTCATATCACCAATGAAAAATGATGTATAAGTCTCATATAGAATAACATCAAAGAGATATGGGAATAGAAAAGGAGGTCACTCATATTGTAAAAGAAAGGTATCTATACAATCCATTATATCCATTATATCCACTTATCCATTGGTATCTATACAATTTTAAAATGTAGGGAAGAAAACTACCCACATGTTCAGTTACTTTCTTATTGAAGATTTATGGGAGGTCATAGACAAGAGTCTAATGGATGAGAAAATGAAGATGGATTAAAATCTGTAGGAACTTCAATAAATGAAAACAGAAATCCATTGAAATATTGAAGGCTGCTATCATAGGTTGTAGCCTGGCATATGCTAGGTGCTTACTAAATGTTTGATGAATTGAATTCAGCTTGTAGCTGGCATTAAATGGCAGTTTTTGGAGTTTTATTTTATTCAATAGAGAGCAGCAAGTCATTGAAGGTGTTTGAGCAAGGCAGTACCATAGTTCAACCTACGTGAAGGAAAGATGACTTTGGCAATTACATAAAAGATAGATTGAAGAAAATAGGGACTGAAGTTTGGGAGAGCAGTTGGGAGACTATTACAATAGCTAAGAAATATGTCATGTAAGATGTGTTTATATTTATTATATTATATTAATTACATTATATTACATTGTTATGTTGTATTTTGTCATGCTGTATCATATATCATATCATATTATATTATTGTATAATATGTCTGAGTGAGGATGGTGGCCGTATGAGTAGAAAGATGGGAGAGAATATCAGGATGGATGTTGAAGCAGCAGCACATGAAACATGATTGAAAGGATGCCTGAAGGAGAGGGAAAGGTCAAGGCTTCTGTCTAGATGACTGGGAGGATGGTAGGGCCAGCAA
This sequence comes from Bettongia penicillata ogilbyi, assembly GCA_023548195.1. NCBI lineage: Eukaryota > Metazoa > Chordata > Mammalia > Diprotodontia > Potoroidae > Bettongia > Bettongia penicillata. The sequence continues at coordinate 2,177,043 of JAJHZJ010000449.1, forward strand.
CAGAAATGGGAAATTGGCAAGAGTGGCAAACATGGGCAGGGAAGACAATGAGTTCCATCACCTTTGTCCACAAATAGAAGCAAACTGAGGCTCTAGGAGTAGAACAGAGGAATTGATATGTGCATTTGTGAGTCATCTACATACACGTAATAATTGAACGCATGGGAACAGAAATTTGCATGTGTTTTTGGAGGAGTTGCTAAAATGGGCATTGTGTTAAGAATGGCCTTGTGAATCAAACTTTAAAGTTTTTGAAGGGTGGAAAATAAAGTGTAGGAGGTGAGTGGCTGAACATTTGTTATTTTAGAAAAATAGTTAAATTTTATTTGAGGATCAAAATAGAGTCAGGTACCAGAGTTTAGGAAACGAATTAGAAAAGTTGTACCCACTGGACTGAGAAGGAATTGTGGTTGAGGGAAATATATATGTATGTATATACACATGCCTATATGTATATACACACATGCATGTATGCACACATATATGTGTACATATACACACATGTGTACATATATTATACACACAAATAATGTTAGTATCACCAAGATGAACCTCTGAAGACTTGCCAACAGCAGTGAGAAAGGTATGAACTGTGTTTAATTCAAACACATTTGATTTACATAAATGGAATATTCCTTAATTATTGTCCACTACTCTCCAACTGTTGTCATCACATTTCCCCCATCTTCATGAAAATGAAGGTCTAGATCATCTCTGATGCCCTTTCCAGATCTGACATTCAAGGATGTTCTCTGAAGTGGCTTTTGAACGCTGAAAGAGCAGTGTAGAAACTGACCTCCAGGCCACATCTGACCCTCTAGGTCCTCAGGTCCCCTTAATAAAAGAATTTGTTCAGGCCAAAGGCCACACCCTAGGACACAGAAGTCCACATGTGGGAAAGCAGCAGGTCCCCCACCTCTGTTAGGGTTTGGGCAGCTCAAGGAAAACAAAACTCAAAAATAAACTATGCATCATTTCCCTCCTTCAGCAGCCCCTCCCCATCCTTCTATATCTGACCCCAGGGTTTAACAATAAAATGTCTGCAATAAATGGGGGAAATGGAAAGGAAATACGCTATATTTAGGAGATTCAGGAAAAGGTTTATGCCATACACAATATTGATCTCTGTCTCATACCAGGGTCAGCAACCTTTCAGAAGGGCATGCCAAGTCTTTATTTATTCATTCTCATTTTAGGTTTTTCATGCCAGTAATACGTTTTTAAGTTTTTCAAAGGTCTCTTTCTCTAGGCATAGAGCTGAACTCTTGTTGCATATAAAGTAAACAAATTTTTAAAAAATATTAAAACTTCACTCAGGATTAAATTAAAAAGCAGATATCCCCAGTTCTCCGTTCTCCTCAAACTGTCTTTAGAGGTCACATAATGCTGTAGGGGAAAGGGCTGCATTAAGGAGTCAGAAGACTAAGATACATACATGTTTCTGCTACTTAAGAACTGTGTGATGTTGGCTAAGTCATCTAACTCTTCCAAGTCTCAGTTTTCTCATCTGTAAATTGTGGATAATAATCCTTGTGGTACCTACACAATGCTGAGAAAATGGACAGAAAGGAGATAAATGGACAGCTGGTGGCACAGTTGATAAAGTGCCAGGCCTGGAGGCAGGAAGATGCATTTAAATCTAATCTCAGATGCTTCTTAACTGTGTGACCCTAGGCAAGTCACTTAATCCTGTTTGCTTCAGTTTCTTTATCTAGAAAATGAGTTGAAGAAGGAAATGGCAAATCACTCCAGTATCTCTGCCAAGAAAATTCCCAATGGGATCACAAAAGGTCAGACACAATTGAAAAGGACTAAATAACAGTGAACATAAAAAAATTTTCAAAATTTCATTCATATCCATTGCTTTTACAACTTCTTAATTTAAAAATGTATTCCTCTTCCTTCATCAGGTAGTGATGATCCTCATAATAAATGTTCATTTCACTAAAAAAAATTAAGTTGATTATATGCCAGACACTACACTAAGCCTTGGAAGAAAAAATAAAAAAATAAAATAAGAAATATAGCAGTTTAGCAAAACTAACACAACAGCTGAACCTAACAGTACAATGTCCTGTTCCCATAATTCCCATCTCTGCAAAGAGTGACATGAGATACATTTCTCCTTCTTCTCTTTAGGGACAAGCTTGGTCTCTATAATGACAGAGTACTGACATTCTCACAGTCATCAGGTATACATTTTTTGCTGGTTTTGCTAACTTTGCTTTGCATGAGATTACAATCTTCTCTGTATTTTTCATATTGTAAAAGTATATTGCAAGTATGAAATACTAAACAGAAGCATGCTATTGTTAATGTTAGCATTTTTCTCTTGATTTTTCAAATGTGCTAACTATACTTGGATACTCAGACGACTTTGATCCGTGCTCCTTGGAGCATCCCCCACCTGCTGCTGCTGAGAATGTTCCTACCCTGAAACGGATAGGAGCTGAGGACACCATGATTGCATCCTCCCCCATTTATGTGGTGGTTCTTAGTTAGTTATTGACATCTACCAGCATGACATAAGGTACAGAGTGTTGGACTTTGAGGCAGAAAGACCTGGGTTCAAATCATGCCTCTGATACTAACTTGCTACAGGATCACAGGAGAACTATATAACTTCACTGAAGCTCAGTTTCGTCATCTATAGAATGAGAAGGTTGGCTTGGTGGCCTCTAAGCTCCCTTTTTGCTGTAAATCTATAACTATTATGTCTCATTTCTTTTCTGCTACTCTCTAGCACTCTCTCCTAAGAGATTTTTCTGTGGGCGTCCTCCTCTTTCCCAGATCTTTCAGGTAGGAGGTGGCAAGAGAGCAGATGTCTTTTTTGTCATGAACGCAGTACAAATATTAGCTATTTAAAATGAATACATCTCCTGGTAATGTAAAACATCTTTTTTTGTGGGGGTGCAGAGTGTGGTAGAGCAGAAAAAGCACTGACTCTAGGTAGGGAGAGCTTGTATTCAAATCCTGATACTGATATTTCCTAATGCATGACCTTGAAAAAATCCTTTAACCTCCTCCAGCCTCAGTTTCCTGATCTGTAAAAGGAGGGAGTTGGGTAAATTCTCCTCTTAAACAACTGCTGGCTCTAGATCTTTGCTCCCATCACAGCACAGAATGTCAGACAAGGCTTTTAAGGTCCTCAAACTAGCCCTACTCAGCAGACTTTTATTTAGGTCCCACTATAGAAAAGGAATGGTTCTAAGAGCTGTGGGGGATACATCAATGAATAAAACATGATCCCCACACACCAGGAGCTTATTATCTGGTAATGGGAGAGTAAACAAGGATAAATAAATAGATCCTGATGCCAAGCCAAATGGAGTGAACGCTTTGGATAGGGCACAGACAAGGTAAGATGGAGAAACTGAGTGAGAAGATACTCCGTTTATGAGGGCTGGAAGGCAGAGAAAGAAGAGGATGAATCTGGGAGGACTTCTTGGAAGGGCATTGAATTGGACCCCTTCTCTTCCTTGAGAATCTAAGCTCTATGAGGTCAAGTTTTATTTCATTTTCCTAGCACAGTGACTGGCACACCGTAGGCCCTTAAAAAATACCTGCTGGATTAAACTGAAAGAATGACTAGAATTTTAACAAGGAAACGGTAAAAGGGAGGACATTTGGGATGGATAGAACAGTATGAACAAAACTCCAAGCACTTATCATGTTTCAAATGGCAAGCTGTCAGCTTCATGACTGTAAGATTTGATCCCAGTCCATAAGGCAGGGACACCCAACTAGAATGGTGACAGAGAAGGCTCAGTGGGCACCAGCCCTGAGAACTGCACTGGCTGAGCCTCTACTCCAACCATCCAGTAGCAGAAATGGAGAAAGAGGGACAATAACATTTCCTCAAGGCTGATGATGTACAGGGTATATGTGGCAGAAGGGAAAGAAGAGGAGTCTAAGTCTCCGGCAAGGCTGTGACTGAAATGGTTTATCCAGGAGGTCAAAGCTGGAATGGGAGCCTGAAGCAGCCAGAAGGGGCCAGATGTTCTGAAAGCATAAAAGGAGTTAAGTGAGCCCAAGCCAGGTTGTAGTAAAGCTGTGGTAGCAATGACGAAAATAGTAATAATTTTGCTTTAAGATTTGAAAGTACTTGGCTAACTTGATCTCATTTATTAGCAAAGAACTCTTAGGTAGAAGGAATAGGTATACACAGTCTACAGGAGAATTTGAGCTGAATTTCTGGAAGTGCAGCAGTTCTGACTGATCAAGAAGTTTAGCATGATTCCTGGGGCCTGATAAAAGTTGGCAGAAATAAGGTGGAGTAGAAATGATCTTTGACAAACTGAGGCCAGGTTATCGGAAGGATCTGTAGCATAAAGACTGAAGTTTCGAACGGGGAGGATAGTGGATGGCATGAAAGGGACCACAAGCATATAGGTGGTGATACATATCTCCAGCCATTCAACAGCAAGGTGGGAGACAACAGGTGCAGACAGAGGCATGCGTTTTCAGATGTGGCCAATGTGTTGATTTATGGGATTTGACTAATCTGTTCCATAAGAGGTATCTGTGGGCAGGATGGGGAAGGAATTAATGGAATATGAAAGGAGGCAGCACATCCAATGAAAAGAATATTATCTCTTTTGTCAGAGAATATGAATTTGAATCCTTCTACTTTGATGAATCCTACTTGTACAACTTTGAACAAGTCTCACTAAACTTCCCTAAGCCTCAGTTCCTTCCTCTATAAAATAAGTGAATTGGATTAGGTAGTTTTGAGAACCCTCCAGTATTATATCTATAGTTCAACATGGTGATATTGTGTATGTGTGCGTTCATCCTTCATTGGCCAAGAAGACCATGCCATCAGAGAAAGAATGATATGACTTGCACTTTGTTTTGAGTGAGGGCTGTGCAGGTCACCAGCCTCACTTCTCCTCCAAGAGCCATCTGGGTCCAGAGACCTGATATTCATCAGAATGACTGTAGATGACCCAGGATGAGGCAATTGGGGTTAAGTGACTTGTCCAAGGTCACACAGCTAATGAGTGTCAAGTGTCTGAGGTGAGATTTGAACTGAGATCCTTCTGACTCCTGCACTGGTGCTCTATCTACTGCACCACCTAGCTGCCCAACATGTTGACATTAAAACAGGAATGAAAGAATGTCAATAAAACATTTTTAAAAGGAATAATAGTATGTACCAGGAAAAGCCAAGGCAGGTCCATAAATAAGGTCTCAAGATCTCATTTATTTAAATGTAGGTTGGCTGCAATTTAAGGGCATTCTGGATTTCTACCCAGTAATCTTGTTTTGGGTTAGGCAAAATGAAGAGAGAAAGAAAGAAAAAGAATAGTAAATCAGAAGAACTTTCCTAAGTTTCTCCTTCAAATAAGAAAACGTATGTGGGTTCCTTCAAAGTTTTGATTAAAGGCAAATCCTTCACAACTCAGAAAGCACTTACTCAATCAGTAGACCAAGAGGGAAACCTCCAGGGAGCAGCAGGAACGACACAGTTTGGGGAAGGTTTCAGGGCCTTGGCAGCAAATCCTGATTTGTTCTTTTATATTTCTTCTGTGAAATGTCATGCATTGTGGTCTCGAACATTTAAGTCAAATGATTTCCTTGGCGTCAGGCATTCACATTTCATCATCAACCATAAAATATTGACTCTGTACATTCATTTCTTCCTTCAATAATCAATTCCTTTCTTAGGAAAGTTGGACAGGGTCAAACCAATAATAGTGATCTGGAAGGATAACTTCATCGAGGGTTAAGGTAAAGTAACTTGCTCTCCTCTTCTTTCCTCCCCATCCCTTCTCTTTTCCTCTCTTCCCTGTTCTCTCTTCATTCTCTCCATTTTATCTCCCCTTCTCTATTTTTCTCCTTCTTTTACTACTCCTTCTTTTCTTCCTCCTCCTCCTTCTCCTTTCTTTTTCTCTCTCCCTCTCTCTCTTTGTCTCTTTCTCTCTTTCTCCTTCCCTACCTCATTCCCTCCCTCTCTCTGTCTCTATGTCTTTATCTCTTTCTTTTTCTGTTGCTCTGTCTCTCTGCTTTTCTCTCACACACAAGCAGGACCTACTGTTTATTTTCCTAAGAAAATCACACTCGGGGTCATAGCTATACATAAATAATTAATAAAGCATAAAATAGTGGATAGTGGACTGGCAAGTCCGCTATCCACTATGGACTCAGGAAGACTTGGGGCTGATATACATTGATTCTGGGACCCTGGACAAACCACTTCTGTGTGAAGTTGTATCCTCCAAGCAGAACATGAGCTTCTTGAGGTCAGGAGCTATCTATATTTATGTTCTCTTTGCATGGTATCTCTGGTGCCCAGCTTGGCAGGTGGCACATCCTACATTCTTAATAAATGCTTGGTGAGCTACTAATCAATGGATGCTATCTATAAAGGTGACCAAAGGAGGTGGATGTGCTGTAGGTGCCTGTTCTTAGACAATGCTGAATCCATGCATTTTCCTATTTTGGGAGGCTGAGTACAAGCTTGGCCAAAGAGTTGGAAAAATAATACCCCCAAAATCTCCTCCTCCTCAGTCCTAAGTACACATTCCATCAATCAAGTATCCTGGTGGGGAAATGTAATGATAACAAAGAGGGTTAGGCATATTAGTCATTCTAAAGCAAAATAAATTAGAGCTAGGAGGGACTATGTAGTTCAGCCTCCTCATTTTATAGATAAGGAAAGTGAGAGATGACATGAAGTGTCCTGCACATCTCTGTTAACGAGCTAGGACTCATCTCTAGATTTCACTGATGATGATGATAAACATTTCTATCAAGCTTTGTGTTCTGTGAAGCACTTCCAGGCATTACCTCATTTGATACTCACAACAACCTTGCCAGGGAAGAGTCATTCAGCTAGGCATTAGAATTGTAAACTCATGATCATTTACATTGGGATTCTTAGTTCATGGACAAGAAAGGAAAACTGAGGTAGGCTAAGGGACTTGACCAGGGTCAAAAGCTAGTGTCTGAAGAAGGATCCGAATTCAAGTCTTCCCGATGCCAAGTCCAGTACTGTCCTTTCTACAATGTTGTGCTATCTCTCTAGAAACATCATTAATGCAGTCCTTGGCTGGAATCACCTTCAGTGTGAAGTTCTGATGATGAATGAGAAAAAAGATGGAGAAGAAAGATGAGGAAAGGGGGTAGAAGGAAGAGAATGAGGCGAGCTGAGTCTGTATAAATCACACTCCTCCTCTCCAGTGAGCCTGCTTTCCTTCAATCTTCTAAATCCTTTCTTATTATAAGCACTGTTGGGCCTGATAGAGGCAACTAGATGGGTCAGTGGTTATAGCATGGGGCCTGGAGTCAGGGTGACTTGAGTTCAAATCTAGCCTCCAACATTTACTAGCTATGTGACCTGGGATGGGCAAGTCAACTAACCTCTATCTGCCTCAGCTTCTTCACCAATAAAATGGGGATAATAATTGAAGAATATTTGTAAAGTGCTTTCAAACCCTGAAGTCCTATGTAAATTCTTTGTTTTTTATGTACTCAGTTGTTTCAGTCATGTTTGACTCTTCATGAACCCATTTGGGGTTTCCTTGGCAAAGATACTGGAGTGGCTTGCCATTTCCTTCTTGAGCTCATTTTACAGATGAAGAAACTGAGGTAAATGGGGTTAAGTGACTTACTAAGGGTCACACAGCTAGTAAGAGTCTGAGGCCAGATCTGACTTCAAGAAGATGAGTCTTCTTGATTCCAGGCAGGACACTCTATCCATTGTGCCATCCATCTGTCCAAGTAAATGTAAATGCTAGCTATCATTACGATTGCTATTATTAATCCAACCTTCCATAGCATCAAGGGCCTTCTAGACTCCTTTCTTAGCAATGACCTTGAATTTCCTCCTTATGCATCCATCAGCAGCAGTGGAAAAGATCCAAAGATGCACGAGCATTGTAGAAGTTATTAATACGGGTTCCCTTTCTCTTTTTGCCCATCTCTCCCTATAAAGTGAGGGGAGATGCTAAATAACAGGAAAACACCTAAGTAAGCCAAAGCTGAAAACATAAAAAGGGTCCTAGGGGATCTACAAGAGCGATGAATAATTAACACACACACACACACACACACACACACACACATTATATATACACACACATATATATTATATATACACATACATGTGTATATATATGTATATGTGGTATATGTGTGTATATATGTATGTGTATGTGGTATATATATACATGTGTTTGTATATATATATGTATTGTGTGTGTATATCTATATCTATATATCTATATCTATATATATATATCTATTTCTGTGTCTATATATCTTTGCTAATATATAATCCTATAGTAAGTGTCAGCTGTTCATATTACTATCAAGTCATAGACATTCTGCAAGCTGTGTCTGTGGAAACACTTTCTATCCTAGGTGTTCTAAAACCCAACCAAATTAAAAATTCTCTGATTACAGGGAGGAGCCAATATGGCAGAGTAGAAGATTCACATATGCTAGCTCTGAACCCACAGCCCATAAATTACCTGTAAAAAGAACTCCCCACAAATTCTGGAGCAGTGGAAGCTGTGCAGCAATGGAGTGGAGAAGATTTCTGTTCCAGAGAGCCCTGAAAAACCTCCACCAAAGGTCTGTCACTCACCAGACCTGGGGCAGAGTCCAGCCCTGACTTGGCCGTGCGGCCCCGCAAAGGTCCCTCCACCCACAGGCGCTCGAGGTCAGTGAGAGACCATATCTGGCCGGCCGAGAGGGGAGCAGGGTGTCTCCATAATTCAAGCCTCCTCGGGAGGAAGCAGTGGGGAAAGCAGCTGACAGGAACTCCCAAAGCAGACAGGAGCTCAGTTCCATTGTTGAAGGTCTCCACATAAATCCCCTGAGGGAACAGAGCCTGGGAGGCAGCCTTGCCCCAACCTGAGAACCTGAACTTTAATCTCACACTGAAAAGCAGCCCCGCCCCCGGTGAAAGCCCTGATGCTGGGAAGCAGCATTTGAATCTCAGACCCCAAGCACTAGTGAGGAGGGGGTGGAGTGGAATCTCAGAAGTCAAGTAACTGGCTGGGAAAATGCCCAGAAAAGGGGAAAAAAAAAGACTATAGAAGGTTACTTTCTTGGTGAACAGATATTTCCTTCTTTCCTTTCTGATGAGGATGAACAATGCTTACCATCAGGGAAAGATATAGAAGTCAAGGCCTCTGTATTTCAAACATCTGAAATAGATATCCAATGGGCTCAGGCCATGGAAGAGCTCAAAAAGGATTTTGAAAATCAAGTTAGACAGGTGGAGGAAAAACTAGGATGAGAAATGAGAGAGATGCAAGAAAAGCATGAAAAAAGGGTCAATACCTTGCTAAAGGAGACCCAAAAAAATGCTGAAGAAAATAACACCTTGAAAACTAGGCTAACTCAATTGGCAAAAGAGGTTCAAAAAGCCAATGAGGAGAAGAATGCTTTCAAAAGCAGAATTAGCCAAATGGAAAAAGAGGTTCAAAAGTTCACTGAAGAAAATAGTTCTCTCAAAATTAGAATGGAACAGATGCAGGCTAATGACTTTCTGAGAAACCAAGAAATCATAAAACAAAACCAAAAGAATGAAAAAATGGAAGAGAATGTGAAATATCTCATTGGAACAACAACTGACCTGGAAAATAGATCCAGGAGGGACAATTTAAAAATTATGGGACTACTTGAAAGCCATGATCAAAAAAAGAGCCTAGACATCATCTTCCATGAAATTATCAAGGAAAACTGCCCTGAGATTCTAGAACCAGAGGACACAATAAGTATTCAAGGGATACACCGATCACCACCTGAAAGAGATCGAAAAAGAGAAACTCCTAGGAACACTGTGGCCAAATTCCAGAATTCCCAGGTCAAGGACAAAATACTGAAAGCAGGTAGAAAGAAACAATTCCAGTACTGTGGAAATACAATCAGGATAACTCAAGATCTAGCAGCTTTTACATTAAGGGATTGAAGGGCGTGGAATAGGATATTCCAGAAGGCAAAGGAACTAGGACTAAAACCAAGAATCACCTACCCAGCTAAACTGAGTATAATACTTCAGGGGAAAATATGGTCTTTCAATGAAACAGAGGACTTTCAAGCATTCTTGATGAAAAGACCAGAGCTGAAAAGAAAATCTGACTTTCAAACACAAGAATAAGAAGCATGAAAAAGTAGACAGCAAAGAGAAGTCTTAAGGGACTTACCAGAAGTGAACTGTTTACATTCCTATATGGAAAGACAATATTTGTAACTCTTAAAACTTTTCAGTATCTGGGTAGTTGGTGTGATTACACACACACATGTACACACACACACACACACACACACACACATGCACACACATACAGAGACAGAGAGCACAGAGTGAATTGAATAGGATAGTATCATATCTTAAAAAAATGAAGCAGTGAGAGAGAAATGTATTGGGAGGAGAGAGAGAGAAATGAAATGGTGCAAATTATCTCTCATAGAAGAAGCAGGAAGGAGACTTTTTAGTGGAGGGAAAAAGAGGAGAGATGAGAGAAAAACATGAAGTTTACTCTCATCACATTTGACTAAAGGAAGGAATAAAATGCACACTCATTTTGGTATGAAAACCTGTCTTACAACACAGGAAAGTGGGGGAGAAGGGGATAAGCAGGGTGGGGGGGGGGGATGATGGAAGGGAGGGCAATGGGAGGAGGGGGCAATTTGAAGTCAGCACTCTTGGGGAGGGACAGGTTCAAAAGAGAATAGAAACAATGGGGGGCAGGATAGGATGGAAGGAGATATAGTTAGTCTTACACAACATGACTATTATCGAAGTCATTTGCAAAATTACACAGATATGGCCTATATTGAATTGCCTGCCTTCCCAAAGGGAATGGGTGGGGAGGGAGGGATGGGGAGAATTTGGAACTCAAAGTTTTAGGAACAACTGTTTAGTTTTGTGTTGCTACTAGGAAATAAGAAATACAGGTAACGGGGAATAGAAAGTTATCTGGCCCTATAGGACAAAAGAGAGAATGGGGACAAGGGAAGGGAGGGATGATAGAAGAGAGGACAGATTCATGATTGGGGAAATTAGAATGCTTGGTGTATTTGGGTGGGGGGAGGGGATAAATGTGGAGAAAATTTGGAACCCAAAATTTTGTGAAAATGAATGTAAAAAGTTAAATAAATAAATTTATAAAAAAAAAAGAAAAGAAAAAAAATTCTCTGATTACTCCCTACTTTCTTTCAAGACTCAGCTGAAGTCCTTCCACCTTCCTAAATGGTTTTCTCCTGATTGTCTCAGGTTTGTCTCTTCCCTTTCTCATCCATCACTTTGCAATTTCCTATATACTTATTCTGTATTTACTTATGTCTGACTAGGTTTCCTCCTTTCACATACTGATTGCTTCAGCTCTGTCTCCAGTGCTGCATCATGGAATGAAATGGGTCTGGGATCCTCTGAGGCTATCCAGTGGAGTACTGGCTTTGGCCCATCATTTCAAGCATGTGAAGCTTAGAACATGGCCTTAGAAATGGACTATGGCTACCTAAGTTCAGTCGCCACCAAGTCAGTCAAGATTTTTTTTTGCCACCTGAGTTTTTCATACTAAAAAGAAAAGCAATATGTTTAATCTGTGGGATTTGGGGATAGAATGTGGAATGTTCCACTCCTATTACGTAAGGAGGTTGCAACAGGTCTCAATAGGGATAGCTTTTATAATAATAAAATCATACACCTTTCCAAGTATCCAACTAAAGGATTATTCTAATAGTTCAAAGAAATTTCTGAACATTGGGAGAAATCCAGTATAAAGCATTTGGTACAAACTACTTTATCATAAGGACTAAAAACTAATCCATATAAATAGGATAAAGACAATGATAAATTTTCATTTTTGCATCTACAAACAGAAAATCAGTAGAAATCCTGTGCCATATTCTGTTAGATCTCAGTTTTCTTAGACATGTATTAAAACTAATTTGACACATTCCTTTGGAGATCCTCAATTGTAACCGAATCTGTCCAACTTAGAAGGCTTTGCCCTCCCTCCTGTCCTCACATTTCACCAGGAATCTACTTCCCAAGTGAAGTTTATACTTTCTAATACAGAGAGGAAGAAGCCTGAATCATACGAAAACACTTACAAATGAAGACATGGGGGAAAGCACTGAGAGGGATTAAATACGCTCAGAATAATAGGAAAGAAATCTCAGGTGAACAAAAACAGTTGATAGTAAATTAAAAGAGAAAAACTGAATTAGATGAACTATCATCCCTAAGCTCAAAGCGTGATGATTCCTTAGAAGGTTCACAAAATTCCTTTTAAAAAATCACTAGAAAATGAAAACAGAGATGATTAACTTTTTTTTTTTGCCAGGTGGGAGAGGGTGAAAAGGGAAAGAAAGATAAAGACACCCAGATGAGGTAAATTCAGAAAGTTGAAAATCCTGCTGATGAAAGTTCATAAGCAATCATAATATAATCCGTAATTATAATTTGGTTGGTTTACGGGGTGGCTGCTGTCCTGAAAATGTCATGGAGGGAACTCATAAGGAAAGCAGAAAAGAGAAAACATCCTCTGATGATAAGGGCCATTGACAGGGAAATAAAGAACCTAATCTTGGGAATCATCTAACAAAAGGCAATGGGAATTTCAGAGAATTCCAATTTGGCAGCAGTACCGGGTACATAATATGTGATTAATAAGTAGAGTCTGTTTGATAATATAAAGGAAAGCAATAAATGAAAAGACACTGACCTCACATCAACTGGGATGGGGGATAATTTGATGAGATTCACTATCTACTTGTTTCAGTGTTTCAGCTGTAATCGACTTTTTGGGATTTTCTCCTGGCTAAGACGCTGGCATGGCTTACTATTTCTTTCTCTAGTCAATTTTACAGATGAGGAAACTAAGGCAAACAAGGTTAAGTAACTTGCCCAGGGCCACATAGCTAGCAAATGGGTAGGGCTAGATGAGTCTTCCTGACCATAGTCACCTAAGTGCCCCCTATTTTGTGGACAACTTCAAGCTTTGTTTTTAAACTATAATTATCCTTCAGAGGTTGTGGAGTACAGAAAAAAATTAGAACTGATGACATTTGTTAATGATTAGTGATAGTAATCTTCACTTATACATGCTAACTAAACTCCACCTATGTTAGCTCATTGAATCATGAGGAAAGTAATAAATTACACAATGTCACTGTCTCAGAGAAATTGATTCCTTGTAATTAATGAACTGGTGAAATCCAGAAGGTCAAGGGTTAAAGCTTCAAATGGATTTTCTGTGCCCTCTTACTAACCTAAGGTCTCAGAGTATTAGAAGAGACACCCAAATGTTTGCTGAAAAGTATTCTACTGGAGTTCTAATTGAGAAAAAGGGATGTGTCCAGAATGCTTACAGATAACGATTAATGAAAGAGTCCATAGATAAGCTGGAAGAAAAATAATTAACTCGGATTTGTGCCAGTTTGCTCTTGGGAATACTAACTAATATAAGTGTTCAAAAGGTTGCAGTTACAGAAAACTTCAGTGGTGGTAATAGGAAATACCCAGGAGATGATGCTGGAAATGCAGATAAAATATCCATGGACCCTCCAAAAGAATATGTAATTGTAAGAGAACTGACACCCAAATTAGGATAAACAATTCAGAAGGATAAACTTCAAGAGAAAGAAAAAGTCTTAATAAGCTACACAAAGAAAATGCTAAGAAAATTTGACAGAAGAAAGAAGTACAGAAAAAAAGAGATTTTTCAGGTTATATGATGTAAGAACAATGGCTAATTTAGTCAACTCAGTCTAACTGGTCAAGAAAGAAGGAAAAAAGTCTTGTGTTAGTAGGACTAAATTGACTGACTGATTCATTCATCATGACTCGTCTGGTAACCATGTGTGGACACAGCCTGCCTCCGACCCACTGGGGGAAAGATGGAGAGGTTTTGTGCTTGTTTGGTTGGTTTGGTTCTTGCTACTGTTCAGTCAAGAGTTTTTATTTCCAACATACTTCTGATAAATACATCTGCCCTTGACAGACAAAAAGTCAGCATTGGAGGTCAAAGACTTACCTATGAACTGTACTGGTTTTGTGACCCCAACGTTCAGTCATTCAGTCATGTCTGACTCTTGGTGACCCTGTGCACCATAGCACACCAATATCGTATTTGGGATTTTCTTGGTAAAGATACTGGAGTGGTTTGCCACTTCCTTCTCCACTGGATGAAGGCAAACAGATGTTAAGTGACTTCCTCTGGGTCACACAGCTAGAAAGTGTCCGAGACTGGAGTTGAACTTAGGTCTTCCTGACTCCAACGGTGTTTGTCTCCTGAGCTATCTAGCTGCCTCTAGATCTGTGGAAGTCCTGAGTTATATGACTTTATGGAGAGGTATTTGATTTTCCCATGTTCAAGATAATTTTGTCACATAACTGGTGGGATGGGGGGAGAGAACTAGATACAAAATCAAAAAGATCTCAGTTCTAATACAGCTTCCAACACTTGTGTATGAGCCTCACCAAGGCACTTAACCTCTGTCTACCTCAGTTTCCTCATTTGCAAAATGAGGATAATAGTAGCACCTACCGCCCAGAATTATTGGGATTGAGATAATACTTGTCAACCATTTTGTTAACTTTAAAATTTTATATTTTAAAAGCTATTATATTGAAAATGTAGCTATAATATTAGTAGTAATAATTTTAAGTAATTGAAGTAAATAATTATAAATAATGACTAGTATTTATTTTTTGTAGCGAGTTCTAGTTTGCTAGTCACTTTAAATCCCGTCTCATTTTAGCCTTGCAAGTTGCCTGGAAAGTTGGTGGTATTCTTTTGCAGAGGAGTAAATGGAGGCAGCAGTTTAGTGACTTGCTCAGCACCACACTGCCAGCAAGAACTCGAAGCCAGATTTGAAAAGTACATCTTCTCTGCTCCAGAATCAGCAGTAAAAATGTTCCTGAAGTAGATGACGGACCAGATACTACATGGATAGAAAAGCACCAAGGAAGCTCAGTGGATTATTTTGGGAGCCGGACCCAAGAAAACCTGAGTCTAAATCCAGCCTCAGACCATGACCGTGATTCTAGGGAAAATCATTTAAACTCTGCCACGCTTTCCTCATCTCTAAAATGGGGACAATAATAGCACTTACTTCCCAGAATTGTTGTGAGAACAAAATGAGATATTTGTAAAACATTTTGCAAACCTTAAAGTGCTCCAGAAACACAAGCTGGTGTTAAGATGCCTGGGGAGCAAGGTCCGCAGGAAAGAAGGAAAAAAGTTGTGAAGTGATTACCATACTCCCTAAGCACCAAAATAGAAACCCAAAGGAAGAAATGAGAGATTCACATGGGAGAAATATGGGAAAGGGTCAATCAAGTATGAATAGGATAGGAGGAAGAGGAAGAATTAGAGGAAATTTTGTGGGAAATATCCAGGAGAATATGGAAAAAAGAGAAGATATCAGAAGGCAGCAAAGAAGATATGAGAAAAGTGTGACCTGGCTGACAGGTGGGATAACAGGCCAAACAATGCAGGGGGAGTTGCCTTCAGTTTTCGAAAGTTGGCCTTGTCTGCTTATCTTACTGCCCTTTTACACAAGCCAATTTGGGCACAAGGGAAAGATGGTGAGATTACATAGGAAAATCAATAGGTTCTTATAAGGGGGTTTAGAGGAATGCATATTTAAGGATCCTGGCAAGAAATAGCAGGGAAAATTCCAAGTTTAGTTTCCTCCCACCAGCCAACCATTCACTCCAGAACTCACTCATCAGTGAAGCCTAGAACAGATCCCACCAGGTTGTCATGACAATGCCAGGGGTCACCTCTAGAATTCTTAAGTGTTTCAGAATCCAGCTCTTTCACAATTACTCTATCAAATATTAATGAAAAACAATTCACTGTTAATCCTAGGATAATTAAAACAGGCTCTTATTAGCATTCAGTCAGAGCATGAAATGTGCAAGCAATACACTCAAGAGATGGTAAGCTTGCTTCAGATTTAGACTGTTCATTTATGCTATTGTTTTCAAAAATGTTTTTTATTGTGTTCTTGTTATAATTCATATGTGAGGGTACTTAGCTGTAGGTTTACCTGCAATTTAAACAAATCAAATAGAAGAAAATTCCAAACAAAACCTAAAAAAAAATCCTATAATTCCTTTAAACAGTTTAGTCAATTAGAAATAAAATCCATTTTTTAAAAATTACATACGAACTTTCTTTTACTCAAAGTGAAACATAAGTATTTTGAAAATGGAATAATTCAGGGATAAAGATAGGAAGTACACTTCTGGCTTCAACGGTACAGAGAATTTCAAAGGGAGGAAAGTGCACTGGCGATGCAAACCGGGAATTTCTTTACAATGTATAGTCCTAGGAAATTTCCTAAAGCACTAAATAACTAAGTGCCTTGCTCAGCATCTCACAACTAATATATATGTACAAGACTGACTTAAACCTAGATTTCTTGGCTCTCTATCAGCTACAACATGGTGTCTCTCCAATGGAATAATTTACGATGGGAAAAATTAAATTAAAATTGCCATACACCAAATCTATCAATAAGCATTTATTAAATATCTATTCTCTGCCAGGCAATGTGCTAATTGCAGTTTAGTGGATGAATATAAAGTCACTTATTTTAAAATGCTTACTTTTAGGAATTAGTTTTGCCAGTTTTGTTAATGATCATATCTATTAGCACCAATATAGTGACAATGAAAATCACATTGACATAGCACTTTAAATTTTGCAAAGTATTTAACATTAATTTGAGCCTCATAATCACCTTTTAAAGCAGGTAATAAAGTTTTTATCATCCCTATTTTAGACATGAGAAAAATTAAGCTCAGAAAATGACCTGTGCATGGTCATAGAGAATGAGATAAGATAGATTAGTGACAAGATTTGAACACTGCTCTTGCTGGATCTATGTTCAAAAGAATAATCACCACTTTCCTGTAAAATTCACAGAGGGAAAAGGCGAATGTATGTTGAAATGACTGAAAAAGTTTGGTGTTGCTGTGAGATTTCCTTTTAGAGCCATTGGAAGTAAACTTTAATGGAGAACACAAGACAAGCCTGAGAATTACTGCAATGGGAACTATAGCCACCCACTGACATCTTTGAAAGGCAAAATGTGGAAACTGGATTTTTTATTCCATAGCTGCTAGGGTTGAAAGTGAACTTGGAGGGAGAAAACCTGGGAACAAGTTGGATCTCCTATATTTGATCCCTGTGTGACAGTAGCCAAGTCTCAAAACGTCTCTGAGGCATAGTATCTCATTTGCAAAATGGGGCTAACATTTGAGTTCACCAACTTCACAGAACTGTACAGAAAGAGATTTGCAAAAGTGAAAGTGCTCTTTAATCACTATTATTTTGTAATGGCAAAGAAAGTCCCTTCCTATGCCTCCCTACAAGTCTCTACACCTATGAGATCATGGGTCCAGAAGAAATAAAAAACTCAACATCAACACTTAGTATTATTATCAGATAAACTGATCTTAGATGTCTTGATGAAGAAATATTTTAATACAATAAACTGTAATCAAAATCAGTCAGAGATTTTTAAAATCTGCCTTTCAAAATAGATAGGTATCATCATTAATTTAAATAAACACTAATGGTGTGGTTTTTTGTTTAAATGAGAGAGGGGCTAGCTGAGGATGGGGCTAGCTGTGTGACCTTGCGAAAATCATATAGTCTCTCTTACTTTTTTACCCATCTGAAAATATGGAATAATAATATTTGTACTGCCTGCACTGTAGGATTATAAATGGAAAAAAGAAATATTTATATTTCATTCATACCTGTAATGTATCCATTTGTAACCAGACAAATGGCTACTAGGAAATCATGTTATTTCTCATGAAGAAAATGAAATACAAAATGACTGTGGACCTATTAAAAAGAACGATAATCACTAAACCTCTATAGTATACTGTATATTTCAGAAAATGTACTATCCCACAGGTCCTTTGCTATTTCAACCCTCTGCTTCTCTATGTTGATTTTTTTCACATTGAATATGCAAAAACTTCAATGTCATAACCAAGAAAGCTGGCCAGTCACTTGGTAAAGCATTTCCCTAACTCCTACCAAACTTCTGTTCTGGCCTGTTAGTGGAGTTTGTGAAGTAACCATTAGCGGAATTAGGAATAGATAAGAGGTAGTCAAAGAAAGAAAAAAAAAATTGCTCCTCTCTCAGAAGTGTCAGGTTTAATCAGGGATGTACAACATAGACTGAGAAATTAAGGAAATGATTTAATATTAATTTGTCCCATTTGTCCCTGCCCCAAAGTTGTCTTAGTCTGCAAAAATATGTAATTGGGTGAAACAAGGTTATACTGGGCGCTTAGTTCCATACAAACTAACTTATGAATGTGAGATGCATTTGGGGTGAACAAATTTAGCCTTAAATAAGGTCTTTAGAGAGGCACGAGAATATGCTAGCAACAATGAAAATGTGAAATATTCCTCCACCTTAGAGACCTGGAATATATCACATAGGAACTGGATAGTGGAAGAGATGTTTAACCTTCTGTCTTCCATGTTGATAATGCCCAAAGTTTTGGGTTGGATGGTCTAAATGTTGGCACTCTATAGGTCCCTGCATATTCTTAACTCTTTCTCTGGTGGATCACCCTATCCTGGAAGAGGAGAAGCAGTCAGTGACAAATAGTGCACACTGGGCATCCCCCACCTTACTCCCAAGTGTTGCCTATTGAGACAGGGTCAAGCAGCAATTATCTGTTCTATCAGAGTCTGGCTCCTAGGTGGGCCTCTCTCTGCTATTCACCCAAATCAGATCCAATGATACGTGCATCTGTGGGGATCAGCCACCTTTACAGGACCCTTACTGTTATTCTATAATGGAACTTGGTTGTTGCCCTTTGACTCCTGAGACAATATTACAACAGTATTATATCATTCAGTGGCAGGTAGGTGGTGCAGTGAATAAAGCTCTAGGCCTCAAGTCAGGAAGACCCAAGTTCAAATCAGACTTCAGACACTTATAAGCTGTGTGATAAGTCACTTCCCCTGTTTGCCTCAGTCTCCTCATGTGTCAAATGAACTGGAGAAGGAAATGGCAAATTGCTCCAGTATCTTTGCTGAGAAAACTCCAAATAAGTCACAAAGAGTCAGACATGACTGATAGAACCTAACAACAAAATGAGAACACAGGAGACCATGATCTCTGGGTCAGAGGCTAATCCTGGACAAGACACTTCCCTGCACCTTTCCCCCAAAGTGGTCATCTGACCTTGGCTGTGAAAACTGCCGGCAAGTGGGACCATGTAAGAGTAACGGCACAAGTCCTTCACCTGGGGAATGTGAACTTTTTTTTTCACTAATATCTTAAAAATTTTGTTTCAACATGATTGCTTTCTCTTGTCATCCTATAAATTTATTTTACACACTGACAAACATTTATTCCAAAAAGAGGTCTATAGACTTTACCAGATTGCCAAAGTAGTCTACAAAACAAAACAAAACAAAAAAAAGGCAAAGATTTCTTGCCCTGAAGCAACCCAGTCATTTTTCTATAGATTTCACTTTGGGGACAGTATTTCTTTACCTCAAGAGTAAATCCACCTTTCTGTACCTTCCTTTCCTTATTCCTAGGCAGGGAGGTGGTATAGTTGGTAGGATATTACACCTGGGAGTTAGGAAGCCTTGAGTTCTAGCTGTAATGGAGGACATGAACAAGCTCTGAGTTCAAATCTAGCCTCAGATACTTAGTAGCTATGTGACCTTGGGCAGGTCACTTAACTTCCATCTGCCTCAGTTTCCTCATCTATAAAATGGTAATAATAATAGTACGTACCTCTCAGGTTAAGTGCTTCTCTGAAACATAATTAGCACTACAGAGATGTTAATTGTTATTATTGTTTACCATGTGACTCTGGGCATCTTACTCTGCCTTGGTCACCTCACCTGTGAAATAAGTTGACCTCAAAAGCTCATTCTAGCTCTAAGTCTCTGATCCTTGTTCTTCACTCTAGACAAAGTTCTTCCCTCATGATAATGCCAGGACTGTCCTTCAAAAACTGAAGAAGGTGAGCCTTCTCCCCTTCTCCCCCATCCAAGTCTTCCCTTCTTCTGGCTAACCATTCTCTGTTCCTTCAACTAATCCACAAAATGGGATGATGTTGAAGCCTTTAAACCATTCTCCAACGCCTCCTTTGGACATGCTATGGTTTAGCACCAATTTTGCACAAAACCATGAGTCGCTCTGCAGTCTGCTTAGAAACCAGTCACAAAGTATCTTCCCCCAGCAGTTGAGTAGAATGGGAAAATTGGGGTAAAGAAGGCTGGCATTGCAGTAACTGCCTGCTGGGAGCTGAGGATGATGGGTGGAAAAGAAGCTGAAAAAGTATCAGAAGGTAAGAGAGAAGGAAGACAACGAACGTGGCTATCAATGACATGGTCACCACATACTGAGTACTAAGGAGAACTATGGCAAAACTGGTGAAAGCAATGCCAACGCACAGCACTGAAGCTGTCTCAGGCGAGGGAACCACAAAGGTGTCCACAGTCTCCCCCATTTTATTGCTGAGTGATCGTTCATGAGACCCCAAGCAAATAATATGATCATGAGGACACTGTGACACCCATATTTAAGGTTTGTTTTTAGTGGGAATTCTATCACAAGAACTCTTTTCCAGATGTCCTCTGTGCTCTGAAATACCACATTCTTTACCACAGTACTTGCTTGGACAAATCTTAGGGCAAGTCAATGTGTGTATACTGCTATCTCAATAAAGCATAACTCTTCAAGTGTTTGATAGGCTATCAAATGGATGAAGGATTAGACTGGATCTTCTAGTTATTTTTCAGTCATGCCCAACTCTTCATGACCCCACTTGAGGTTTTCTTGGCAGCACATTGGAGTGGTTTGCCATTTCCTTCTCCACCTCATTTTAAAGATGAGCAAATTGAGGCAAACAGGGTCAAGTGATTTACTCACGCTCACACAGCTAGTAAGTGTCTGAGGCCATATTTGAACTGAGGAAGATAAGTCTTCTTGACTCTAGGCCCAAAGCTCTGTGCACTGTGGCATCACCTAGCTGCCTCTTAGATTTGCTCTACTTGTTTTCAAAACTGGTTGCAATGGGTTTAGAAGTGAAAAGAGAAAAATGTAAGTATGATAAAGTAGGGATATAAGTGGGCATAAGATGGAAAACTCTTCTTCAATATTTAGAGCTCTCTAAAAATGGAATGGGATGCCTCAGGAGGTAGTGGATTGACTTTCCTTGAAGGTTTCCCAAGAAGAGTTTGGATTAGCCCTCATTCTGCGTATGTGTTACAGCAGAAATATTTTGGGGACCTTGAAATTGCAGTATTTAACTACTGAGGTCCTGTCCAACTCTCAAATCCTGTGATTCCATGAGCTCCCTCATGCTTCCAAAATGTCTCCAAATGAGGGGCTCACTCATTCAAGGAAGTATTTATTAAGCACATGCTATTGACAAGTCCCTGGGCTAGGCATTGGGAATACGAAAGCAAAAATAAAATGGCCTGTTAAGAGCTTAAATTCTCCTTGATGGAAATAATAATACAATGATAAGTAAATACAAAATCTATATACAGAAATCTAGAAACTTCCCAAAGACACCAAACTAAATATTATTAATGTTAATATAAATAAATGTTGATTATATGGTTTAGTACATTTGTGTTGAAAGAAAAAAAATGAGAGTCCAAGATTTCTCAGGCGATCATTATTTATCATCTTATTAAGAAAAAGGATTCCCCTAAATAGCCAACTATAAAAACTTGAAATATGAATATAATTATTCATAGAATGCTCTTCTCTGTGGAAAATGTTATATGAATTTGATAATCACATAATAACCTTCTCTATGGAATCATATTAGCAAAAAAATTTTAAAAACACTAGACTACCTAGTGGTTCTAATTATATTTTATCTTTTACCTACATGACCTTATAATTTGATTTATGCTTTATTTCTTTTCTAAGTGTAGAAGATGGATTATCTGTAAGAGATTCATAATCAATTATAGAACACACTGGGACCAATTACTAACTTACTGAGATATCCAGAAATCTGTTAGATTTTTTAGCCACTCACCAGGAAAAAAAAATATATATATATATATATAAAAATTTGAGTTTTGTAGAGTACCACAAAGACTGGCTTTTACTCATACACACCTACACACATACATATGTGTGTATGTGCATTTCTGGTTTGCTCCTGTGAGTGTCAGTAAGTAGCTTAAAATTGACTAAATGTGATTCATTGGAAACTTAGTATAAGTCAGACATATAAATCATGTACAGAATAAGGAAAGTGTAAGTAGTTTTAAGCTCACCTATTATTAACTACTACGAGTGGATAAAATGTGCTGGTGATGAGTCATTCATGAAGAAATAAAAACCACCCTAAACCTTTTGAAGAGGAGAGATCAGGACACACACACACATGCACGCACACACAAGAAAAATTCAGGAATTCCCAATACTGGTAAAGTCAAACTACAGGCTGTACAATGAAAAACTCTTGGCAAGATGGTTTAATGCTTTATAGCTTATGCAAGTAGCAATATTAACAACCAGGGGTTATTTATTATGTGGTGATGGCAACTAAATGACTTTAGTTATAAATGTATGTGAAGAAAACAATTATTATTCACAGAAGGTGCAAAACCAAACTGACTACCACCATTATGAAATAGTTACAAGAACTTCTAATCTTTATAAGTCTGGATGAAAGCAAAATTTGTTTCCTAATGTTGCTGTGTTCAAATGGGAATGTACTCAAGTCATTGCCAAAATAACGCTCATATTCCATAAAATGTTGAGATTTATGTTTGAAAATAAATCCCTGCAAGAGCTTTATTACTCCAGAATGCAAATAGCTACTTGTAGATAAGAGAAAATATGCAAGGTATGTGTCAAACTAATGAACTCTTTGGGTTCCACTGAAGTAAGTATATATATATATATAAGCCAGAAATAGAATATTATAAAACTCCAAGTGGAGAATAATTAAAAATATGTGAGGCACTTAAAATGAATTAATCTCATACATGTTTGTTAAAACTTAAGGCATTTGCATAACCCTGATACTAAAAATATGATATTTTAGATTTCATTTCTTTCCATCCTCAACTAGTTTCCCAAACACATTACCCCAAAGCTAAAAGTCACGTCATTCTATGTTTCAAAAAAAGCATGTAAATGATCTCTCTGAGATAGTTTCTAACTAAAGTAATTTTTCTTTTCTATAGTTTTCTTAATAATTATGCTAGCTCTAAATATTATCTGATTGCTAGAAAGCTACAGCAACAACAAAATGCGACTTTACACAAGCCAATTGCTCTTGCTCACTACGAACTCATATCACATTAATTAATATGGTAAAAAGGGAACAGCAGAGAGGGGCTCAGGAGATAATATTTCCAAATTTCTTTGCAAACTTTAAACCATTACTACTACAACCACTACAATTACTACGGCTCTACTACGACTACAACTTCAGCTACAACTACTAATTACCATTGTTGTGGATTTAAATAGGTGATGAGGCAAGATACCTTGGACTTTTCAGAGGGTTTCCAGAGGTCCATTTCAAGGTAGGGGAAGGGGAAATGTATGAACACTCTTGGTGTCTGCAGTGTAATTTAAGAGAAGAAATATTTGGATTTGAAGCTAGAAGACCTAGTTTCAAATCTTGGCTCCGTCCCTTACTAGCTTTGCAATGACAACTCAGTCATTCTATTTTTATGGGTGTCAGTTTCCTCATCTGTAAATAAGGGGGTTGGTTTAGATGATATCTAAAGTAGTTTTGAGATTTAAAATTTGTGATCCTATGATTCTAAGAATTTATGTCAATTTCAAATTGGTCCTTGCGCCAACATTGGTATAAATGAAACCACCTAAAGTAACTATTTTTTCACACATCTATGTGTTTTCTAATCAAAAATATAATGTCATATTTGAGCAAATAAAATTGGGGAAGAATAACCTTAAAACTGATGTATAGTGAATCAAAAAATTGGGCTAGCAACCAGGAGACTTGCTTCAATCAATAGTTCACTGCATGACCTTAACATTGTCATGGTCACTTTAGACCTCACTCTTTGTCATCTGTAAACTGAGCGAAGTTGAGTAATTTTGTTGAATCATTTAGTAAATGATTTCCAGTATTTGTGTCTAAAACCTGCAAGACAGAGGTGAACCAGATGAGATCCAAAGTCCCTTCAAGCTCTGATTTCACTTTCAATTCTAAAAATGCCATGATTCCATGAAGTTCAATCCCTACTGTAAATCACTTGTTTGTACCTATCTGTTCACTTATTATCTATACCAATAGACTGTAAGTTCTTTAGTGCAGGGACTGTCTTTTGTCACTTTATATATCCCCACATATTAACACAGTGCTTGGCACATAACAGATGCTTAATAAATGCTAATTGTTTTTGGAGTTCAATCTCTATTCAAATCACTCCCTACTGTATTTGGCATATTAATGTGAAATCATTTGTCCAAGGACCCAAAAATGCCTTGAAAACCTGGGGTTACATTTTATATTATTCTTTTAGAAGTCCAGTTATGGTGGGCACATTCCCACACCAACTAGGTACGGCTCTAGTAAGCACATTTTCACACAATCTGCAGAATCTTTAGCCTACAAAGAACAAATAATCTCATCACTTTTGTGAATATATTGGATATATAGATCCCAACTCATCCCAACTACAGCCAAAAGCTCTTTTTTTAGTCCTATACAAAAGATATTTTATATATATATATATATATATATATATATATATATAAAAATATTCAACATGTTTGTTCCTGATACACTTTTAAACTGGAGAGACATTGATCAAAGTTTTGTAAGTCAGTGAAGCAAAACCCAAAGAGTAACATTAACCCATATTTTCCTTTGAAATAGGTTCAAGATCTTAAGACGATCAGAAGTCACTGACATTCTATAAATAAGCACATATTTTATGCCACATTATGTAAAACTCTTACTCTTAGAGTAATCACAATAAAACTATTATTTAGGTTTTTTGCTTATATCACTCTACCTACCTCAATAGTGACCATACTTCACCCCTTCCCTCATCTTGAAATGACACTCTGAAACCCTTTGAAAGGTTCAAGGTTATCCTTGCCTCATGATATTTTCAAATCCATAACAGTAAACAGCAACAATAGAAAGTAATAATGGTAGTAGTAGTGGTGGTAGTAGTAGTAGCAGCTGCAGCAGCAGCAGCAGCAGCAGCAGCAGCAGCAGTAGTAGTAGTAGTGTTAATTAATTAATTAAATTAATTAAAGTAGTAATTAATATTATTTCTTTAGCCATAGCAGCTTATAAAGACTAGAAAGTTTTGTTAAAGGGCTCAGTTCCAGAATCAGGGTTGGAATGGGGAGATTAATGGGCATGAAAAAGAAGAATTTTCAGTCATGAACTTTAAAAAAGTCTAGAAGCAACTGTGAACCGCACTGGTGTGCCTGCATGAATGCAATCGCACATTTTGGAAATGTTGAAGTAGTAACAAAGCTGTAACTAGGTATATTCTGTAACTAACCAGGATAAACTTGATTTCTTTACTTTCATACCAATAACAGTAAGTGAACTGCAAAATACTTAATAATAGCATCGATTGAAATCAATGCATTATTTTAGGTATTGTGAAAGCAAAAAGCTGAGAGATTATGGGGTTTGAGAAATATCATAACCCAAAATATCAAGCATCATAGACAGAAACATATGCTTACTCTAGTATCCAAACTTAGATATAGAATTGAATGAAAGAGCACTGTAAGTTTCAATGGTGTGTCTGACATGAGTTGTATCAGTTTCATGTCGTTGGCATAAATATACAACATTCTACTCCAATGACACAGTATATTTCAGTCAATCGATAGAATTATCCGTACATATATCAAGTAAACAGCTGTTAGTATTGACTTATACAATTTGCGTTCAACTAGTAACTTTTTTAAATTATCATTTTGAAGCTCAGTACACATACCAGACTGATTCTTATGTGTAATAAGATCAATTAATACCTTTGAAATAATTATTTTGTGGCTCTAGAGAATTCTTGTGTTGGGCAGTTGGTAGTTCTTTTATTTTAAAATAATTGCTGCCGATGCTAACTTGCAGAAGCAGGAGAAATAATCTATCCTGTTTTCTACCTTGCATCTTGCAAACAGTGCTCAAACGGGGACTACTCTTGCATTTCCCTACTTTTTAACCTGATTTGAAATTTAAATATCATGAGAAATGGACCATTTCAGGCAGTTGGCATTCATTTGCTTCAAGTGCGATGTTGAAATGAGGAAACTCATGCTATACACCCATAATGGCTCCCTTCCTCATTTTCATATAGGATTCCAAGCAAATGCTTCAAACAGGTCCAATAGGCTTAAGTTATGGTTATACTTTCCATGAGGATTTTACAAATGCAAATGGCCCCCCATGATCTTGTTTTTTACATTTCTCACAAAATTAAAATTCAGCCCATATTATAGAGAAAGGCTATTTTAAAGCAAATCTGATCATTGTCCTGCCAGATTTAATCTCTCAGCAGCACTGCATTATTCTAAAACTGTATTTCAGCATAGTTAAAAGTTCAGGGTTTTATTACAGTCATCTGTCCTCTGGGCTCTTGATAGTGAAGGCACCTTTAAGAGGTTGTAAGTTGTGTCCACGATATTTACAGTCTTTAATTAGTCTGGGAATTTCTGAGATGAAAATGCCCTTCCCTTGGAAGGGAACAGAAAACTGGGAGCAGACAATCAGTAAATGATTAGAAAACCACTGATAATTTTGCTACTTCACTTCTGAGGAAAACTTAGGCAAACAGTACAATTATTTCCAGAGACTTTCCTTGTGGCTGAATGACTGTACATTGCAATTACTCTGTCATTCCAGAAAAACCTTAGGGGGTGGAAGGTCAGCATCAGACAAAACATAGTCATTTATTCAATGAATACAAAAAAACCGGAAGACTTGGCAAGAATGCAGGTGACCCTTAGCTTTAATGAAAGAAGAATTACTCCAGGGAGAGCATCATTTCAAGAACTTTGTTCACTAACACAGTTTGCAGTCAGTAGGCCAAAAAACCTTTGTAAAAAGCATGCTTCTCTTTAAGTAGCTGGAATTGTTTTATGACTATTTTCCTTAGGCTAGAAATTAAAAATCTTAGTGATGAGTCAGAGTCTTGATGACAGCAATTCTGTCAATCACCAAAAGAATACTATTAAAGGCAAGCATCCTCTCTTGCTCATGATGGGCTCTAGAAATGTTCAGTCCTATTGGGTCACTGTCCCTCAAACTAGGAATCCTAGGATGAATTGTCACTCAGACAACACAACTCCTGACTTTGCAATTATCTATGTATCACAGTCATCATATACCAAATTAAACATCCTCAATTAAAATAAAATGCATTTGGCAAAATAAAGAATCAAATATTTCACGAAGGGCTCCCTATATATTCAACTGTGGAAGTCATAGAAAGTGATTAAGAAGTATAAAATATGGTGCTTACCTGCTGGAAGCTTACAATCCAAGTGAAGAAAGAAGACACACAGAGAGCCAACATATCTGATAGTATATAACAAATGATTCATTGTGTGCATCATAAGATCATAGCTCTAGAGCTGAACCTCCAAGGTCATCTAGTCTAACCAACTCACCATGACAGATGAGAAACTAGGGCCTTGTGGGGCTAAGAGACATTGCAATGTCATACAGTCAGTATATATGAATAGAATATGATCTCAATTCCAGGGACTGCAGAGACAGATCTCTTTTCACTGAACTGTAAGAGATCAGGGGGCCATTGCCAATCATCTTGATTCATGCCTTGCCACTGGATCTGATGACTCTGGAGGAGAGGGTGAGGCTGAAGACTTTGTGCAATTCCACCTCACTTAAAACCAATTCACTTGCAAGTGAAGACATCACCCTTCTGATGTCATTTGTCCGCTTTGAGAAAGACAAACAACCATAACAAGAGACAGAGGGGTGGCAGACAGAAGATAAATAGCTCAGAAACTAGAAGAGGTCAGTAAGATAATTTTGTCTAATTCTTCATTTTACAGTTGAAACAACTGAGTTAAATGACTGGTCCAAGGTCATATAGATAATAAATGGTGGAGCCAAGGTCTGAACCCAAGTCCTGGGATTTCAGATTATTCTTTCCACCAAGTTATACTGCTAGATATATCTCATGCTCCTTTAAAATACAAACAAATAAATTTTCTGAATACCACACAATCACCTGCCATCTAATGATTCTTCCATCATTTAACAATATCTTGACATCTTGGTTTTCAGGTGGCAATCTAGGTAAGATTAACCTTTAAATCTCCATCTAAACTATTCTCCATGTAAATTAGGTATAGGATAAATTTCTAAAGCACAAGTGGATCTCAGTGCCTTCCACACACATGATTAATGACAATAAATGCTGCAAAGTCTTGAACAATACCATATTTCCTCAAACACCAAGATTTCTCTATCCCATGGCATCCTGGGACAGTTTTCCAGATCCTGACTGAGAATAAGCAAAAGTGATCATATTTTCATTTGAGGATATGATGCTGAATTCACCACAGCATCTCTAGAGTTAGCAGGTGAGTCTAATATCTCAGGAAAACCTAAGTTGTTGGTTTCGGCACACAACATCACCCACAAGAACAAGAAAATAAACCAACCTGCAAGGGTAAATTCATCCTCTATCCCCAGGGCCATGAGGACCAAGCCATCATATTAGGTCTTTGGTTCTGTACAATAAATGAGTTACCTTAGGATCTGCAGTGAGCAGTTTAAATGCTTGATACACTTGGGACTCCTTGACTCCACCTCCAAGATCAAGGAAGTTGGCTGGCTTCCCACCATTAAGAGAGATGATGTCACAGGTTGCCATGGCAAGCCCAGCACCATTCACTGGAAAGCAAATCAAAGTGTCATAGTGTTTTACACTTAGCAAAAATACTTGAAAAGTTGGGGAAAAAACCCAATGCATCATATTAAAATTGAGGAGACAGAAGATGAAATCCAAGTTAAGAACTACAGCCACCAAACATGGTCTTAATACCTGTCTTCTACAATAGTTGAAATAATCACTCCTAGTCTGATGACTGCTCCTCAAATGAAGATACGGAGAAATTTTCCTTTGATCAAATTATAATTATAATGGCCAAGCATTCTCCAAAGAAGAGATGCAAAAATGCAGTTACTCCCTTTTTTTTTTTTTTTTACAGAGGCAGAGGCCCAAAGGTTTGGAACCGGGTATAAACCCTACTGGATTTAGTATTACAGGATTTTAGGTTTAGGGCAACAAGAACCCTTTGAGATCATCCCGTCTCTCATTTTATAGATGCAGAAACTGAGTCCCATTAGACTTAACTGACTTGTCCAATATCCTACATCTAGTAAGTATTGGAGGCAAAATTTAAATCCAGGCCTTTTTTAGGCCTTAATGGTATTCACTATGAAATACTGCCTCTCGTTTGATGGATAGGTGCTTGATTACTGGACTGTTTCTCCCTCTTCACTTTCTTTATATGTATTTTGCTTTGTTAGAAGAGATGATTTGCTGGGGAAGGATGGATGAGGGCTCTATTAAGAAACAATGATGATGCAAAACCAAGAGCAAATCATGAAAATTAATTTTGTAAAAAAATTGACAGAAGAACCAAAGCAAAGGGTTAAAAAATTTCTAGCCCTCTCTTTGTTTAGGAAAAATAATAGAAACTCACATTTTTGTAGCTCATTAAGATTTGCAGAGTACTTTTTTCAGCAATCTTGTCAGAGTTAGCATCAATCTACCCATTTTGCAGATGAGGAAAATGAGACTGAGAAAAGTTAAAATGACTTATCCAAGGTTACAAAACTATGGAGTGACTGAAGCTATATTCAACCTAAGGTCTTAATCGATTCCAAGTTTACCACTGTCTATTCTGCCACCCTGATTCCTGGGTAAACTTTATCAATGAATTCTCCCTTCTTTTGACCCTGAAAGTTTGGTCATATGTCATTATTTTCCCTTATATCTGAAAGTAAAAATTCTCTTTCCTACAAGAGAGTCTCTCAAAGTAAAACGTCCTTCACTTTTTCCTGACCCTTGATGCCTCACAGAAGCCTCTGAATTATGACTAATTTAATTAACTCTGGCATAGCTCAACATGTGAGTGTTTCCAAGTGCCTTATAACAGAGTAGGAAATATGATAACTTTAGCACTTGGAAGCTTCAAATTTACTCACAGCATGGAAATCCTTGCAGCCTCTCTAAGCAAGCTTTCTTGACTTTATTCTGAATGTGTCCATGTTTCTTTTATCCTTTTAAGTGCTAAAAGATCATGTCATCTTGAGAATGATGTGAGGAATATCTATTCCATTAAAGTTATTGTCCCTTGCACAAAATAAGGCCTTCTGTATCACATGTAAAGTCTACGTCATTTTCTATTGTGGAGAGCAGTGAGCTGCAAGAATGAGGTCTCAGAGGTTCTGGGTATAATGATATGGTTGGTTTAATGAGCTACAAATATTTTTAATATTAATTCCATTAAGATTAAGACCTCAAAACCAATGCAATGAATGGGTTCTACTAGAATCTACAGACTTCAGCAATTAAGTAGCTAGAGTATAAATTTCAGCACTATATTCTGTGGACAGCTACAAAAATGATTTCTTTTTCCTGTCTCCACACACCCATTCTTATCTCAGCTGAATAAGTCATTTTCACAAATTGAGATCAAAATAATGGAATCAATTTTTTTTCAGTTAATAAAATAGAATAGTAGATTAAATATTTTATTGTTCTGTTATCACTGAAACTAAAGAAGTTTAAGGTAATGATTAAATTATATGACCTCTCTTACTTCCATTGAGAAAACAATTCCATTTTAAACCTATGTCCCAGGACAGCTGTTGTCTTAACAACTCTGGCTTGTGATGGAAAACATGCTGATTTTTGGACACTAAAGTTAGATTATAATGCATGGAACTTCAAGCCTGCAAATTATTTTCAATTATTCTGAATGTTTCAGAGAAAAAAATAGGTTACATCTTAGAATTTTTATTGAGACAGCATGTGATAGTGTCTAGAGAGAATCTAGCAAATTAGAGCCAGCAAAACTTAGGTTCATATCCTGCCTTGGATATTTATTAGTTCTATGACTCCTGAGCAAGTCACTTCTCTCTGTCTCAGTTTCCTCATCTGTAAAGTGGAGATAATCATATCTGTGTATAAATATATATTTATATACATATATGTGTATGTATGTCTCAAAGGACTGTTGTGAGGATCAAATGAGGAAAAAAATACACGAAATGCTTTGAAAACTGTGACGATTACTGAGTTCAGTATTGTTTCATTTATAACATCTAGTTCAATGGAGTTTAGATAGTCATGATCCTGGGACAATTCATCATTTTTCAACGTTTAATACTCTGTGGTATTTTGCATAAGTGAATAAAATGACTGCTTTTAATAATTAGGTAAAAATTTTGGAAAATTAAGTTCATCTTGGGCAGTGGATACAGTACCAGACCTGGAGTCAGGAAGGTAAGTCTTCCTGAGTTCAAGTCTGCCTCAGGCACTTACTAGCTGTGTAAGTAAGTCACTTAATCCTGTTTGCCTAGTTTCCTCATTTGTGAAGTGAGTTAGAGAAGGAATTGGTAAATGATCCCAGTATCTCTTCCCAAGAAACTCCAAATGGGATCACGAGTTAGACATAACTGAAAATGACTGAACAATGAAGTTCATCTAAGATAGTCTCACTGTATCTTTGACTCAACTCTCCATTAAAGGGGATGCCAGGGATGTTATGTCCTTCATTCTGTTCCCACTTGGTTTTGATATTTTCCCCTACTAGGTCTCTATGAATGTTTAATATGGTAGCACATATTGAAAATCTTGTTCTAAAATGCTTATGAACTGATGTTATATTCTGTTGATCATAGGTTATCACCAGTATCATTATTATCATTAGCTATAAAACTTCATCTGTTTACTAAGCTTTGAGATGCATTTCACAAAATAAGAGCCATGAGTCAAATGCAAACTCTGTTGCCGTATGTTGTCTTGTGATCTTTGTTTTCTTACCAAAGCAGGCAATGTTTCCATCCAGGCCAATGTACTTCAGGTCATATTTGGCGGCTTCATTTTCAATAGGTTCATTTTCTGATTTGTCATCCATGGCAAATATGTCTTTTTGTCTAAATTCTGCATTATCATCAAAGTTTATTTTGGCATCAAAACACACAACTATAAAAAACACAAAAAGGAGAAAATGAATACTGAATATATATAAAGGATCTTTAAGTTAGGTATTTTAGTAAACATAGATGAATCTTTAACTGTAGAAGGAGGAAAAGATGAATATTCTTCTGTCTCTTTGCTCTAGACAGATATAAGTAATGTACAGATGAAGACAAGTTTAGCTCTCCTGACCTTTCAGACTATACTGGAAAGTCATGCATTTGTATGGCCTATGTGTATTTAGGTGAAAACATTTTTCAATAGTACATTTTTTTTGAAACAAAAGTGAATGAGAATGTTATAAGCATCTTCCATAGTTACAAGTACAGATAGGTTTTCAAGGTCGCCACTGTATTCTGAATTCTTTTGAAAGTTAATTTTTTTATTACTACATGTTGAAGCCATAATCAGTTTTTTCTTTTCTTTTCAACCTGACCAATGTTTATGAAGTGACTACTGTGTGTCAGTTACTGTAGTAGGTGCTAGAAATATAAAAAAAATAAAAATAAAACATCCCCTAACCTCAAGGATTTATAATCTCTTGGCAGGATACAACATTTACACATAAAAGTAAGCACAAAATATCTACAAAATGATACACAGTAATTTTAAGATGGGGTGAGGAAAGTTTGGGGGCTGATGTGGTCCCTGTTCTGTGCATTACCAGATGTTGCAGATTCCAAGATTTGAGTGGTAGTGGTGGGGTAGAGCAGTATGCGGTGAACACAGGGAAGAAGTCCAGGCAAAGGCACATAAGCAGGAGACGCAATGCTATTTATGTGAGGAATAGGGTTATTTCTTAATCACTAATAAATGCCATTCAAATATTTTTTAAAAATGACAAACCAAATGACTCCTTCCAATAAGACAACAAAAAAATGTACAACTTGGATATATCTATAGTAGAGATTAGTGCAGTGAAAGAAAAGTACAGTACATGAAGCCCAAGGACCCATGCTCAGCTCTTGGCATTGCAACTGGCCTTGCTGAAAGTCTCTTCACCGCTCTATGCCATACATGTTCTGTCTTGAAAATAAAGGGGCTTGATTGGGTTAGGTTATCTGGCTTCAGGGATCACATCAAGTCAACAGGTTTTTACTCCATCTCTACTATGTTACAGGCACTAGGAATACACATACATATGCACATACACATGCACACATATCTATATCTATATTTCTCTCTATATATAATAAAGGCATGTAGCATATATAATATACATATATGTGTGGTATGTTTTTATTTCACATATAATATATAAATATGCCTGTACGTGTATGTGCAAAACAAACAGAGTTTGATGGGGGAGACTGCAGTCTAACATTTTTGTACAGACTAGACAAAGAAAGGATAAATCAGAGATAATTGTAGATGGAAGAGACTAAGATTAAAGAGGACTGGGAAAAGCTTTTTGTAGAAGGTGGTATTTTAGCAGAGACTTGAGGGAAACCGGAAGCAGAGAAAAGGAGGGATAGTATTTTCAGCATAGGGAATAGTCAATGAAAATGCTTGGAAGCAGGAGATGGAGTGTTCTGACTGATAAACCGCAAGAAGTCCAGTGCCACTGGAAGCCAGAGTTCATGGAGGTAAGGTTTATGGAGACTGGAAAGGTCAGAAGGGGCCAGGGTAGCTTTTAGATCTTCATTTATGAACTTCTGATCTGTAAGTTCCCCTCTAAAGTCCTCTAAGTCTATGGTCCCACAATCACTGACTGTTATGTGATTTATACATCACAGCTATTCATGGTCTTTGAAGAATGAAACCATTAAGTTAATGGTGATTGTATATATGCCTATGCATGCACATATACATTGACATAAGAGAAATCACTAATGACTCAATGTAGTAATGACTGACAAGGGGAAACATTTTCTAGCAGGAAATGATGCTTTAAATCTGTAAGCCCTACCATTAAATGTCTAACTTACCTGGCCACACAATTGTGAATATATCCAGCAAATAAAGTGGTAATTGCCTTCTGCATTTTATAATCTTAATGGCGGACTCTTGCCATCACCACAGGTATTTTCTAGCTTCCCCTTGTTATAGTCGTATTTTCCCAGTAGTTAACTCACTATTATAATGATCGATAGAAAAGGAACTTCTTTTTAGGTATATAATATGTTTTAATTAATTTTATTAGTAACTTTAGCTCCTCAGTTACTCATAAACTAGACAGCTGAGACCCACATGTTCGAAGTAAATATGCAAATACTATTAACTTGACTTCCTGACCGATGAGACTCGGATCGAAACTTTTTTGGTTACAATCAATAAACCAGTAAATCAACAAAGTTCAGATTGGTTTTTGCCCTTCAAGAAAACTGTCATTAGCATCTGCCTAAAAGAGCTCATGATGAATGAATGAAAGGCAAATTTCCATATCTAGACCCAACACTCACTGCTTGCAGATTTTCAAAATGGGCTCTTCTGCGGGAATCACCAAGCAGGACTTCAAGAACATTATTGAGAGAGAGGAAGAGATCACCAAAAAAAAATTAAGATTAGACTAAAAATGTGAAGATATTGGATATGGGTTAATATAGGGAGTTAGGAGGTAAAATATTTTCTAGTCTTTTCCCACTAAGTTTAAGGAAACCTTATTGTGTAAAAATAATAAGAGTTCAGTTCAACTGAACTCCATGAAACATCCCTGAATCTCAACAAAATCAATATCCTTTAATGGTCTTTGTGGAGAGGAGAAAGGGGAAGAGAATCTATTCCAGTATAAGTATGAAGTCATGGCTATGTATTTGCTTGGCTGTATGCATAAAACTTTGACTAGATGTTTTACATATATATGCATATACACACACATAAATTATAGAGCTGCAAAAAAGGCTCAGAGAGGTCACCTAGTCCAAACCTCGCATTTTACAGTATAGGAAATTGAGACCAAGGGAGGCTAAAGTGACTTGCCCAAAGTTCACACGGGCAGGATGAAAAGCCAGGTTTTCTGACACAGGGCCAGCCTGGCATGACGCAAGTCCTTAATATATTCTTGGTGAGTGACTGTAATAATCTCCCTCTGAATTGAGATCTTACTTTCTCCCCTGAAAGGCTAAAGGCGTCTCTAGGTAAGCAAGTTTAAGAGCCATGTGAAGAAAGTTAAGTTAATTATTTCAGGTGAGTAGGGAAAAAATAGCCCTGTGACACAACTGAGGTTTTCTTCCTTTAACAGACTTTTTCTTCAATTGCCCTTTCCTATTTTTCTAAGCCAACAATAGTTCTATAGTCCTCTTCAGGTCCAACTCAAATCCTTCTTCCTCTTTAAAACTTTCTGATTATCCCACTCAATAGACTTATATATCGTCCCAAATACTTAATCTTCCTAGGATTGAAAACTCTATATAAACTCTATCTCAAACCCAACATGTCAAAAAGTAAATCATTATCCTTCCCAAAGATACCATTCTTCTAAATATTCTGATTTCTGCTGCCCAGCCTTCCTTCAGTCACTTGTGGGTAGAGACTATGCCCCGCTCATGTTTTGTAGAACTCTCTTAACCTATCTTAAACGCTCACTTCAGGAAAATACATGCTTCTTGAGGGCAGGAAGTATTTTGGTTTTGTCTTTGCAGGCCTAGGTCCTAGTAGAGTGTCTGACATACAGCAGCTGCTTAATAGTTGCTTGTTGAGTGAATGATTAGGGTAAACTACAAATTTAAATTATCCCCACAGTGGCAGGATGATGGGAAAATTGTATTTGACAAGGCTGAGAGCAGCTTAAGTATCTTTCAAATCACATCATTTAGGAAGTTACCTACCTCTGGTTTTACATTATAATAATAATGATATTAATAGCTAGTATTGATTTTGGAATTTACAAATATATCACTTCATCCTCACAACAATCATAGGGAATAGTAGCAATTAATATCTCCATTCTACAGATGAGGAAATGAAGCAAGGCAGAAATTAAATGACTTTCCTACACACCTGGTCTGAGGATGGATTTGAACTCAGATATTCATGTCTCTAGACCCAGTACTCTACCTACAGCACTACCTAGCGGCATTGTCAAGAAAAAGAAAATGAACTGCTTAGTCATTGAAGATACAATCCCCTGACACCAGACTCACAGAGTCACCAGTGCCATTCTAGCTAGATGAACAAAACAATCCTTGCAGAAACAGATATTCTACTGGCCTGCAAAAAAAGGTAAATGCAGCTCAAAACAGGTGTTTCATTTC
Organism: Bettongia penicillata ogilbyi; assembly: GCA_023548195.1. Classification (NCBI taxonomy): domain Eukaryota; kingdom Metazoa; phylum Chordata; class Mammalia; order Diprotodontia; family Potoroidae; genus Bettongia; species Bettongia penicillata. The sequence goes on from JAJHZJ010000449.1 coordinate 2,213,434, forward strand.
CTCCTAAAAAGTGGATTTTATATACATATATATATATATATATATACACACACATATATATAGCATCATTTTTATATGAACTTTTCCTTTTAAGATATATTAAGCATATTTCAAATATCCTGCTTAAAAAATACAATTTAGAAAATGTATCAATTCATTTTTAAAATATCATCCAAAAATGTACTTTTTAATGACAATATAAAGGTAGCTATGGATGTGGAAAATGGCACACACACACAGAGTTGAAGACTTTCATCAGGAAGTTCTGCTTAGGGATTTTTCTTTGCTCTAAATGTCAATATCAGGGTGATATTATTAAAAATTTTAAATAGAAAAAATGAAATATTTGTTTGAAAGAATATTTATTCATTCCTGTCTCAAGGCAAGTGTGGTCACAGAGCAGTCAATGGAGTGCTAGATCACAAGGTCAGGAAGACCTTGGTTCAAATTCTGCCAAAAGAGTTGGGGCCTCTAAATTTCCTTCTGGTTCTAAATCTATGATCCTATAGTTAACAAGGACAGCAAAGTGGTGTAGTGGATGGCGTTGCTGTCCCTGGAGTTAGGAGGACCTGAATTTAAATCCTGCCTCTGGAACTTACTAGCTGTGTGACCCTGGATAAGTCATTTTACCCTATTTGCTTCAGATCCTCATCTTTAAAATGAGCTGGAGAAGAAAACTGCAAACCACTCCAGCATCTTTGTAAGAAAACCCTATATGGGGTCATGGAAACTCAAACATGACTCATGACTCATTGGCCAAATAATAAATGGTCAACAATGCAGCAATCAAATATATTCCATTATTTGAGTTTTCTCATTTACTAAGACAACAAGCAACTGCCATAGAATGCATTTGAGGAGGTATAGAGCTCATCTCAGATATGCAATTGTTTTTCATTTTCACGTTATAGAATCTTAGTTCTACAGAAAATTCATCTTTCACAAAAGTCATGCCTAGTACAAAGTACTAGGAGAAAAAAACACCCATTAATATTTATAAAACAATTTTCACCATCAAAAGGGTATTGTTACATGCTTGATAGATTGTACAAATGAATTTTCCTTCTGAACAAATATCAAAGAAAGCTTTAGTACTTATGTTCATGGGGTGTTTTGTAGGTTTTTGTTAGTGGCATGCTAATTCAACTGCCTTGATAGAGAACGTGACTGACAGCTGCTGGCCTTTGACCTGCAAAGCTTAATTGAATGTGTTTCAGAATTAAGCTAAGGAAAATTACACTTAAGAAAAGAAACTCATACAAAAATGAAACATAAAAAAAGCACGATGATGCGGACCTGCCACAATTAGCTTGAAAAAAAATTGTCTTCAAGCTGAATACCACATTTTATTTGTGATAAATAATTATAATATGCTATTCAAAAGTACACTGCCAAGAAAAAAAATTGAAATCTGGACACTTTGAAATTAATCTCTCCCTCCTCCCGTCCCCCTCCCAATGTTACTGTTCCAGTATTTGTGTAATTTTTTGAATATTCTCTTAGTAGATGTGAAAATAGATAGACACAGGAGGGAGCTGAAAATATTCTTGGAAATTTGGTTTTTACGTAAGAAGAAAAAAAAAAGCAAACGCCTACCAAAAACATGGCTTCCCTAAAACATCAAGCTACAGTGAAGTTATTTAGGGAAATGAATTTTAAGGAGTTGAAACTGCTTTGCTGATTAACTTTGAATCAGCCAGGGTTGGTTTCCAAAGAAGCTTGGCCAAAGGCCCACTGTTTGAAATTGGGTCTTAGCTATCAAACACATTGGAGGAGCCTGGACTCCAATTGATGAAGGGAGTCTTAGATAACAAGAAAAAAAACCGAGCCTAGCTGTGAAACCCACTGGCTAGAGAGAGAAAGAAATGAAACAGAATCCAGTATCATCCTCCAGATTCCAGGAACTTTGTGACAGCAAGAAAGGTCTTGTGCCATATCCTATCCAAGATGAATGCTAACCTTCTGAAGTTCCACTTTATTGTTTTAATATATAATTTATTAATTTTTCAGTTCTTAACATTCACTTCCACAAGAATTTGAATTCAAAATTTTCTCCCACTCTCTCTCCACACTCTACCCCAGGACAGCATATATCCCATTCACCCCTTCCTCCAGTCTGTTCTCCCTTCTATTACCCACCCTTCTTCCATTCTCATTCCCCTCTATTTTCCTGTAGGGCAAAATAGATTTCTATACTCCACTGCCTGTAATTTACAGTTGCATGCTAAAACAGTTTTTAGCATTCATTTTTAAAGCTTTGAGTTCCATATTCTCTCCCTCCCTCCCCATCCACCCTCATTGAGAAAACAAGCAATTCAATAGAGGTCATACATGTGTAACAATGCAAAGCACTTCCATAATATTTATGTTGTAAAAGACTAACCACATTTCCTTCTGTCCTATCCTGCCCTTCATTTATTCCATTCTCTTCCTTGACCTGTCCTCTCACAATAGTGTTTCCTTCTGATTATCCCTTTCCCCAATTTCCTGTCCCTTCTATTATCTTCCCTCTCCTATCCCCTTCCCCCTTGTCTTCTTGCAGGGTAAAATAGATTTTCATTTCCAAATGAGTGTGTGTTATTCCCTCCTTAAGCCAAATCCCATGAGAGTAAGCCTCAATTATTTCCTTTCATCTCTCCCCTTTTCCCCTCCATTGTAGATCTTTCTTCTCTCTTGTATGTGAGATGATTCGCTACAGTCTACCTCTCCCTTTCTCTTACTCCTAGTACATTGCATTCAACAGTAAATTTTATTTTTTTAAGTATTTTCGCTTCATATTCAGCTCAACCTGTGCCCTCTATGTATTTATGTGTGTATGTATATATGTATATACATACACACATACATACACATACACACACCTATGTACACATACATACCTACACATGCATAATATACACATATATACATACCCATACACAAGTCTGTGTATATGTACATATACATATGTATATATACACACACACATATGTGCATATTCCCTCTGACCACCTTAATACTGAAAAAGGTCTCATGAATTAAAAATAACATCTTTCCATGGAGGAATGTAAACAGTTCAACTTTAATAAGTTCCTTAAGGCTTCTCTTTCCTGTTTACCTTTTCATGTTTCTCTTGATTCTAGTATTTGAAAGTCAAATTTTTTACTCAGCTCTGGTTTTTTCAACAAGAATGTTTGGAAGTGCTCTATTTCATTTAATTCCATTTTTTCCCCTGAAGGATTACACTCAGCTTTACTGGGTAGGTGTTTCTTGGTTTTAATCTTATCTCCTTTGACCTCTGGAAGATCATATTCCAAACCCTTCAGTCCCTTGGTGTAGAAGCTGCTAAATCCTGTGTTATCCTGATTGTATTTCCACAATACTAGAATTGTTTCTTTCTGGCTGCTTGTAATATTTTCTCCTGGACCTGGGAACTCTAGAATTTGGTTACAATATTCCTAGGAGTTTTTCTTTTGGGATCTTTTTCAGGAGGTAATCTGTGAATTCTTTCCATTTCTATTTTACCCTCTGGTTCTGGAATATAAGGACAGTTTTCCTTGATAATTTCTTGGAAGATGATGTCTAGGCTTTTTTTTTTAATCATACTTTTCAGGTAGACCAATAAATTATCTCTCCTGGATCTATTTTCCAGGTCAGTTGGTTTTCCAATGAGATATTTTACATTGTCTTCTTTTTTTCATTCTTTTGGTTTTGTTTTATAATTTTTTGGTTTCTCGTAAAGTCATTAGCTTCCATCTGCTCCATCCCAATTTTTAAAGAACTATTTTCTTCAATGAGCTTTTGAACCTCCTTTTCCATTTGGCTAATTCTGCTTTTGAAAGCATTCTTCTCCTCATTGGCTTTTTGAACCTCTTTTGCCATTTGAGTTTGTCTATTTTGAAAGGTGTTATTTTCTTCAGCTTTTTGGGGTCTCCTTTAGCAAGCTGTTGACTTGCTTTTCATGATTTTCTTGCATTACTCTCATTTCTCTTCCCAATTTTTCCTCCACCTCTCTGACTTGGTTTTCAAAATCCTTTTTGAGCTCTTCCATGGCCTGAGACCACTGCATGTTTTTTGGAGGTTTTCGATGTATAAGCCTTGACTTTGAAGTCATCCTCTGATAGTACGCTTTGTTCTTCCTCATCCAAAAGGATGGAAGAAAATACCTGTTCACAAAGAAAGTAACCTTCTATGGTCTTACTTTTTTTCCCTTTTGGGGGCATTTTTCCAGCCAGTTACTTGACTTTTGAGTCCTTTGTTAAATGGAGGGTATACTCTAGGGACCTGTAAGTTCTCAGTTCCTCCAAGGTGTCACAATCAAGGAAGAGGAGTTCATTCCTCTCCTGGCCTGCATTCTAGCCTAGGAGCAACCACAAGTACTCTTTTCCACCCAGGATCTGTGAGGAGGATTCCCTCTCCAGAGCCTCTACCAGCTCCACTATGCCAGTGCTCCTCCTCAACTCAGGACTGCCACTCAGGACTGAGACCCATATTGGCTGCTTCATTACTCCAGAGTCAAAAGCTGTGCCGCAGTGGCTGCTGCTGCCCTGGGGCTTCAACCACACACTCCTCTCACCCAGATGAAAGAGCTTTCACACTTACCTCTGAAGTTGTCTTTGCCATTTATGGGTTGAGAAATCTGGGAACTGCAGTTGGTACCCGTGATTCCATGTCCTGAAGCCTGCTCAGTCCTGTTCGTGCAATGCGGTCAAAGCTGAGTTGTGTTCTAGTCCTAGTCCAGTGTTATAGACCTTTCCTGTCAGCCTTCCTGGCTGTCTTAGGACTGGAAATCTTTTTCACTCTGTCATTTTGTGGCTTATGCTGCTCTAGAATTTGTTTACAGTAATTTTTTACAGGTATGTTATGGGTTATGGGGGGAGAACTAGAGCAGGTCCTTCTTTTTACCCCACCATTTTGACTCTACCCCTGAAGTTGCACTGTATAACAAGACCTATATCTTGTGTGAGGCAGGACAGCCTAATAGGTAGAGAGCTGGCCACAGAATGAGGAAGTTCCTGGTTCAAACCCTGTTTCCTAACTCATATTGACAATGCAATCCTGGACAAGTCACATAAGATCTCACTGCCCACCTGCAACTCTAAGACTCAGTTGCTGCAGAGATGTATATTGATGGTTTGACTGTTATATATTGCAACAGAATAGTTAAAAGTTTGAACACTCTCTTGGCCTATTATAGACTCTTCCTCTCTTGCCCTGACTACACTTCACAATGAAATGTTCATCAGTGGACATTCATGAGAAGCACTGGGTCCCAGACTTCCTCTCATAACTTATTTACCATATTTAAAAATAAAGCATTAAGTTCCACAGAATTATGTTAATAGGATCATAACAAGTCAATCCTATATATGAAAGGCCAATGTAGTTTATGTGTTCCATAGCCAAAGTCTTGCACCTATAATCTTGCATAGTTATGCCCTTGGACCAGATAGTATGGATGCATCATTTCAAATCCATCCCCACAAGTGAAAAAAATAAAAGCATTAGCCCTACTTATGGGAGGTCAAATTACATCATTTTTGACCTGTGAAGATATCTTGACTTCAAACCACTCTTGCCAGCCAAGGCAACCGTTTCCTCTCTTGAAATTGCTCTACTCTGTCCACAACTTAGGTAATTTTCCCCACTTTGCTTCCTCCCTGTTATCGAGGTTTTTTCAACTTTGTGGCCATTCTTTTTCTTTTTTCCCCTCATGCTCAGGAACTTCTCAGTTCACTCTGTGTCTTCTTTCTTGTCAGAGTTCTGTAGAATTTTACCTTTTCCCATATTCTACTTTTGAGTTCAAGGTCCATTCTTTGCAGGTTGGCAAGTCTGGTCTCTGTTTCAAGGGGGTATTAAAACTTGGCAACATTTAGTTTGTATGTACTGCATAACTCAAACAAACACATGTAGAGACTCATGATTCAATATATAGCACCTGTTACACATGCCCCACCATCTGATAATTGTTTTGGGAACACAAGATCCTTGCAAGTAGGAATTGTTTCATTCATTATATTTGTATCCTTAGTGCTGGACACACAGTAGGTGCTTAAAACATAATTGTGCACTAAGTATTTTTATGAACAATATTTTGACATACCCCGCCACCTATTGCTGATATAATCTATGATGATGTTGTGCATGACATATACAGGTTCCTCCTCCATAATTTATATGGACCACATGATTGAAATTAATGCCAAGAAAATAAAGGATAATTTTTAAATAGAGGGGAAGAACCAAAGGGGACTTAGTTTTACTACCTCAAATAACAGCAAATGAAACATTTCATATGGGCTATCACACATAATAACAATGAATCAGAGCTTGATTATCTATCAGAAGAGAAGAATAGATTTTTTTTCCTGAGGATGGTGGGTATAATACTGATTATTTAAATGCTAGATTCATTGCTGGGCTCGAACAAGAGCAGAGGAGGACCTCTTTTCTATATTGAATGAATTTTATCATGAAGCAAACAATTCCCTCAATATCTGATCATAAGCTTGTAAGTGCAGGGAATGTTTTGTTTATTTCTTTGGATCCCCAACACCTCCTTCCTCCACAGCTCCTGTCTGATATCTAATTCTTTGTGTCATGGGGTTGACTCTGGGTTCTGAAACTCAAGGCTCTACACTGATGGAGCAATAGCTCCAGCATCTTCTACCATGCAGAAATGGCTGTGGATTGCTACAATGCAGAGTGTGTCTGCTTTCTGAGGACCAGTCTGTATAAATAAGAAAGTCATATCACCAGGACTCTGACATCATGATAATGAATTCTTTGTCAATGCACATATGATTCCTGTTTTAAGCTCTAGGATTCCTTTCTAGATGAAATTCCTTCATAGATGAAGATCCTATCCCATCCAAGCCTTGGTAAATGGTCTTCCATAGTCCAGTGGTCTAGCCATTGTACTATCTAGCTACCGAAATCAGTAATATGCATTTTAGATGGTAATGTCTCATTGTAATCATTGAGTGTGGATGGGAAAGGGCAAGCTTAATAACAATAATGGTCATAATTGCTAATATTTATATAGTGCTTAAAGGTTTGCAAAACAAATATTATCTCATTTTATTTTCACCATAGCCATGGAAAGCAGATATTATTACCTTCATTTTACGGATGAGACAGACAGAAATTAAATGAGTAGATCTGAACTCGGTTCTTTTTGATACCAACTCCAGCCCTTCATCCACTGTCCCACTTAGTTGACTTAAAGTCAGAAGACATAAAAAGGCTAAAGAACACAGTGGACTGAGCATTTGGTTCTGGGTCCAGAGGACCTGGGTTCAAATACTTCTCTTGCCATTTATGTGTTATCTTGGGCCGCTCTCATGCCATCTCCAATTCTGAGTTTCCTTATTTGTAAAATGACATTGCACTAGAGATGCTCTCTGAGGTTTCTTCTAGCTCTCTGACCATGACCTGCCTAACGGGGTGTTGGAGGGATCTCATCAGAGTATGTATGTGATAGGTTTTGTAGTTGCAAGCCCTATGTAAATAACTCTTATCATTTATATTTTGTGGCTCATCTTACAGATAAGGATGCTCCAGGTCAGGGATGGGCAGTGAGTGGCCCAGGTTCACACAGATGAATGATACTAGAAGGATTTGAACCCAGTGCCTAGAAGTGTAATTCTCCCTGCATGCCAGAAGCATTGTCCCCAGAGAGGCAAGTTGTCTGGTGTCTTAGCTTTTCAGAGGATCAGAGACCTAGAGCTAAAACGGTCCTTGGAGGCCACCTAGCCCACTCTCTCATTTTATAGATGAGGCTCCTGAGGTCAGAGAGCTGAGCTCACTTATTCAAAGTGACACAGATCGTGAACATCAGAAGCAGGCTTTGAACCTGACTTTTAACCTGACTTTGAGTCAAAGTCAGGACTCCTTCTGATACATTGTACTGTTAGCCCCAACATACTCAGGTACATCCACTAGTTTATAATTATATAGCCTGAAAACTAACTGAAAGAAAGAGGTGGCAATGAGGGAGGATGCTCTCCAGAAGTTGCCAAGTGCTTGAACAGATGAAAGATTTGCCCAGTGATTTTTCCATGGATTATATATATTTCTACACAAATCATTTCCATGCAAAGCAGGGGGTTGACCTCTTAGATCCCTTCCAAATCAGAGAGTCTGTGATTCTAAAAAAAATAACAAAAGAATGAACATAACCTTTCCTCCAAATAGATTCTGTGGCAAGACAGTTGCTTCTAGTGAAGATGGATTGAGGTGGGAGTAGGGTGATGGAAGGGGCAAAAGCTGAGAGGGCCATGGGGAATTTGAAATATCTTAAAAAATTCTTACTTAAAAAACTAATTCCCAAATCAACAAGCTCAAAGATGTGCTGCCAAAGGTCACCTGCTTCCTAATTACTGATATGAATGGAAAGACTCACTGGGAAACTAAAATTCTCAATGGGTGTGGTTCACTTTCTTAAGCTGAAATAGATATTTGTTGCAGTTACTAAGTAAAATGTTCCCTTGAGAATGGCGGTGCCCTGAAGATGATGAAAAATTTATACATTCAGTCATTAATCACTACTTTTCTAATCTAGTTTAACTTCACTATTGTTCATTAGAGTTACAAACCAACACATTCATTTAATTGCGATTATAATTCAATAGCCGGACTTTTATGGTACAATAAGCAAATTAATAGCGATAGATAATTTTATTTTTAAAAAAACCACACCAGGGTTGTCTTTTGATATATTATGCCCTAAGATACTATAAGGACAAAGAATTTTACTCTTAATATTTTAAAATGGTAAATCATTAAAATGTTAACACAGACATTGGCAGTTTTACTCTTTTCACTATTTTCCTAGGACAGTTTTTGTTGAATTGCTAAGGATCTGAATAAAGCGCATCACAGTCTTTAAGTCAATTAAACAAATATTCATTCATCATCCTCTTCTGTGCCAGGCATACTGCTAAGTGCTGGCGAAACAAGACACAAACAAAGCAGTCCCTGTCTTCAAGGAGCTTGTATCTGCCTGGGGAGAAACAAAATGCACAAAGATAAATACATATAAAATTTATAGGGATAGATATTGGATCTTTGAGTTCTTTGTCATAGGAAATTTTTGGAGAAAAATTCCCTCCACCAATGGAGAGCAGTACCTTCTCTGCAATTTAGAGTTAGAGTTGTGTAGAGCAGTTGAAATGCTAGGTAACCTTCCCAGGGTCACATAGCTAGGAGGTATCAGAAGTGGAACTTGAAACCAGGGGTAGTGATTCTCAGGCCAGCTCTCTATCTACTAGGCCTTGGCACTTTTCATGAGATGGATGCAAAATAGAGAAATTGGAGGAAGGGCAATTGCATGAGCCCCAACGAATGAGGAAATCAGGCCTTTTATTCAATTCAACAAATCTATTAAGCATTTATAGGTTCTTCCCTCGGGGAGCTTACAATTTAGTAGGGGAAGGAGAGAGGAATAGGACATATAAATAAGTTCTTTTTGATGTAAATTTTACAGCTTAGAGGTTTAAAAAGTACACAGGGCTTGCTAATTTTTTTTAATAATTGATTCTTTTAAAGGGGGATAGGCATATTTATACAAGGATTTGTCTAAATTGTAATACTGAACTTTTTTTTGTTTATATTTAATTAGCATTCAGATAATGAATATTTACCCAAAATAAAAAGTAAATAGAAATCATCACAGAGTGTTATTGGTTTCTGCTGTCAAGAGATCACAAACACAGTTTTACTGGAAGCCACTTGCCCAGAACCGTTACAAGTATGACAACTGTTACAAATAATGAATTACTATGAATGATGTTTGCGAAAGGAAGAGGATGATGTACTGTGAGGTGCACACTTTTCAGTGTACTTTGTGTACACTTTTCAGAGCAACAAAATGTCAAAATATCTTGTGCACACTTTTCAGTGTACTTTGTGTACACTTTTCAGAGCAACAAAATGTCAAAATATCTATTCTTCTTGGACTTTTCATTAATTTAAACTTTTTTAGCTGAATTCTAAACCTTCCACAATCTACATTCCACAAGTCTTTTCTCATGTTCCCCCCTCCACTTCACATATTGTCTGTTACAGCCATACCTGTATTATGCATTCCAATCTCTTTGCCTTTACTATGTAAACTTCTATGCCTCAAGTGTTCTCCTCTCATCTCTACCTATTACAATGCTATACATTCTTCAATATCCACGTCAGATACCACCTCCTCTATGAAACCTTATTTTCCATCATCAGAAATCTCTTCTTCCTTTACTGTGTCATAGTATTTTATACCTCTCCCATACATTTACCATGTTTTAATTAATGTAGTAGTTATTTGGACACATCTTATCTTCCCTCAAATACTAGTTTCTTTAGGGAAGTGTGGGGTCCTGATTGGAGAAAAGTCATAAAGTACAATAATAAGTGAAGAAGTCACAAAAGCTTAAATTCTGTGAAAGGTGAACATGGTGATCTATCAAAAATTCATAACTTAAATGCTGAACCACAATTTAGACACTGAGCAAAAATTTAGGTACTATGACCTATGTGGGCCATCACAAGAGTATCATGACCCATATGTCACTAGTCCATGATCAATACACAAGCTTAAGTTTGGGCATAACACTGACGACACCCAAGCTCATTACTAAGAAGAAAATCAAAGCTATCCACCAATCAGTACTGAAGAGACTCAGAGACTCTGAGGATAGTTAAGAATCTTTGGATAAACTGGGCATGGTAGCACATATGTATAATCCTGTCTAATAAGGAGGGTAGTGCTAATAGATCATTAGGTAATTTTGAAAGGAAGGGGGCTATGCCAATTATCGTCACTAAGTCTGGAACCAATATGGTGATCCCTCTGGCACCGAGGGCCACTGGTATGCCTAAGAAGAAGGAAAATGAGCTTGGTTAGAACCTTGTGTCAAGGCTCCCATACTATAATGTGGGTTTAGGTCCATGTGTGACCATTGCATTTCCAACCTGGATAAGATAAGAGAGATTTGGTCTCCAAAACCAAAAACATTTAGACAAACTAGACTTGACAGGCAAGAGCTACATCATGGCCCTTCCTGGTTCTCAACTACATTTGTGTCAAAACAAACAAATGTCTAGAGGAAGAGAGAAAAGAATGATGTTTCTAAGTAATTCAAGCAATTGAGCCAATGCTTAGTATTTGGATGCAAACAAACCAAAAGTATTGAAATGTTAAATTCCATCATGGGAGTATTTGTGACTATGGCAGAAATTAAATTACAAAATTAAACTAATGCAAAGCTGTTGCTACCGTCTTCCATGCAATTTAATTTATAGTTTGCATAAATAAAAACTTTGAATGCTTTCATTTGTTTTCTCTAATTTTTTACCTTGTCCTTCTGGAGTTTCACCAAAGGGATTCACTTCAACCTGAGTGGCATCAATTTTCAGGAAGAGATTATACAGCTTCTTAATTTGATCTGCAGCCTAAATGTGATCAAGTGAGATGGAATTAGCCCTCAAAAAGTGAAAGAAAATGCATTTTGCTATGATAATGAAACATTAAAAATAGAAAGTTACATCTCTGTTCTGTGTAAGGTTATCTGGGGGGACACAAACCAGAATAACAATTTGATTCTCAACAGCTATTCATTAAGAGGAATTATCCAAACTTCCTTCAGACACAAGACCAGACCATTATAAAAAAATACAATGTTTTCGCAATAGTCTGAGTGCTATTAAGCTTTGTGTAAATTATCATGTCCTATTAATGGGATTATGCCACAGTATGAGCTGTAATCACTAATGTAAACAAGCTCAGTTCAAGCAAAGGAAAACATGATTTTCAGAGTTTATAATGACTATATTTTCTCTAGTATGCCGGAATCAATTTTTTTACATAAAAAGCCACAGTGATTAAGGTCATCAATCCAAGCCCATAATCTGTGAAGACAAAATAAAATCAATTATCTAATGTTTATTAGAAGCTGTTACCAGGAGAGAAAGTAAGAGTCCTGGGAATTTTCCTGTTTTATCCAAATGAAGTTGAAAAAGCAGATCTTCAGGGACAGCTATACAGAAGATGTCTATCCACAGTTTACTATGAGGTGCTTTTTCCTCCCCATATTCTTACCCCAAACTATGCTAATGTGCTCAAACCTTATGATGAAATAGAACAAGATTCTTCGCTTGTATAGCTATGTTCTTGACATCTTTTCATTCTCACTGCCATTACAGTGCCCTCTTTGCCTCCTTTCCTAGCCTTGTACTGGTTCTTAGAGAGAATCACAACTAGTTGTCAGGACTGAGGATCCCAACTTCCCAACCAGCAGCTTTGATGAAAGCAGAAATTAATGGAAGTCATTGAATTTTGTGCCAGCTACATCCCTACCTCCGGGCAAACATTCTTTTCCTCCAAAGTGAAAGACTAGATAGTTGAACAACCAAGTCATTCATTCTGTGAGTTCTGATTTTGTTGTTAAAAAAAGCAGGAACTTCCCTGACATGCTCAATTCCTTTTCCTCCTCAGGACCCATGATGATTAGTTAAAGGAAGGGATTTTCACCTTCGAAAAGCAAGGAGTTGAACATGGCAGGTGGGGGAGGGACACAGGTAGCTTCAAATATCTAAAGAACTCATTGAGGAGGATTCTTGTTTTTTGGTTGGCCCCAGAGGGCACCAACAGTTTAGAGGTGTGCACATTTAGGTTCAATGTAAGGAAGAACTATCTTCACAATTAGAGCCATCCAAAAGGGAAATAGGATGCCTCAGGTGATAGTAGTTTCCCTCTCCTCAGAGATCTTCAAGCAAAAGTTGGATGGCCACATATAGATCAAGGTGTGGAGAGGATTCTTTGGAGGACACCCATTGGCTCCTGAGGTCCCTTCCAACTCAGGACACTTGTGATTAGAGACACTGATAGAGACAACATTTACAACATGCATCTGTTAAGACGTAAGAAACTTTAGGGAAATGCTCAGAAATCTCATCAACTTTAATATCATTGGACTTTTTTTATTTTCTTCACAATAGGGACAATATATTTTGTTTAAATTGCTGTCTTATTATCAAGGAGTCTTATTATTTAAAATTGTCAAGCTTAAAACTTGGTGAAAACTACTAGCAGAATATCAGAGGAGAACACACCTGGAGTGAGAGGGGTCTTACAGGCTACTTAGTCCAAAGCACTAATTTTAGAGTTCAGGTGATCATAGTTCAAGAATGGGAAAGGACATACAATGCCATCTATTTCAATTCATTGATTTTCCTTGGGAAACAGAGGTGTAGGGTGGGGAGAAACTTACCCAAGCTCACACAAGTACTAAGCATCAGAAGTGGAATTTGAACTCTGACTTTAGGGAGAGAGTGCTTTCTCCACTGAAATATTTTCCTAAGCTAACTTCATGGCATGTGTTACTAGATTGAGAAAAGGCTACACTTAGACTCGTTGAACTTTTTACCTTCTCAGGAATGTTTTTGGCTTAAATCAAAGGTATTTAATAAAAGTTTATTGGATTGAATTGTATTCACATATCAGCAGAGCACTTTCATAAGGCATTTTGTGATTTTTAATGATTGTCAAATAAAAAACAATGCAGTAGTGATGTAAATATCACCAGGCTTTATATTTATATTAATAGAGAGATGTATAGACAGAGATGGATAGATAGGTGGACAGATGGATATACAGAAAGAAAGGTGGATAGATGGGGGAGAGAGAGAGAGAGAGAGAGAGAGAGGGGAGAGAGATTTTTCACAGTATTTCTGGAGTCAAACATAGAAGCAGCACTCTTGGGGTTCACTAACTTGCTTCTAAATGGAGAAGCTTCTGAAACACTCCACAAGTACTCTCTTAAAAAAGAGACTACAAACCCTCTGATAAAACATGTTTGTAGCCCACTGAATGAGGGCTCTTTCAAAGATAGCCATATGTATGAACAGCCCTCAGGGGAGTTGGGTGGTCTTGTATCGCCTTGACCCCTCAAATCCTTCATTGGACTAAATTCTGCAGGCACATGTTGCTAATTTACTGCAACATATGTTTTCAGAAATTAATAATGTAGCTGATAATTGAGAAGTCAGTACAGAAGGCCAAAATACCAGTTCTACCAGAGCCTTGCCTGACTTTTACTTTTTTTCTTAACAAATATTTATGGCATCGAAACTCAATCTGGGAAACATATTGAGTAATTTTCCCATTAAAAATGGCAAACTTTGTTTGATTGGAAAGGCCAAAAAGTCAAATTAGAGTCATGAGAAGAATTTAAAAGCTATTACATATTTAGCTAACATAGTATATAGTTAGCATTGCATCAAACTAATATATACATTCATTGCACATATATGTTTACTTATGTGTATACATGTATGCAAATGTGCACTTGTGGAGGAGGAGGAGAAAGGAGCAGAGACACAGTCAGAAAGACACAAATTCAAATGTCATTTCCACCACTTTACATTAGAGGAAACTGAAATTCAGTGAGGAGAAATTACTTGTCCAAGGCCACACAGGTAAGTAAACGACCAAGCTAATGTATAAACTGAGGCTTCTGATCCCACCTTCACTTGATTTAAGATTTTGTAGAAAATGTGTGCTTGACTCTCCAGGTGTCAGCTGTACATTGACAGTAGCTTTCAGCTGCCTATAATTGATAATTACTCCCCAGGCTATATAGGAGCCTTCAAATCAATTGCTTAACTCTAGTGATTCCTTTTTGGTGTGGCAATGGGAGATACTGCCTTTGGGTGTTTGTGACAAAGCACAAACGTCCAATAAAAGCATTTGTTGGTGGACTGATTGCTTGACGATTCAGGGAAGAGGAGGAGACTAATGAGGAAAAGGAATTGTAGCATGAGAATGTGAAAGGAGGGAAAGACCAATGGAGAGCAATGCATATTAGTGGACACCATGAGAGTGTACAGTAGTATCCAGGGTGACTTGTCTAGAAACAGATTCCTGGGTCAGTGGGTTTGTCCTTAGGGAGGAACTCCATTGTGTAAATCTGGCAAAATTGGGTACTAGAGCTTAGTAAAAACTAGCATGAGATAGCTAGGTAGAAGTAGGAAGACCTGAGTTCAAATTTGACCTCAGGTACTTAATACTTGAGCGACCTTGCATATGTCATTGGGCAAATCACTTAACTTTTGCTTGTCTCAGTTTCCTCAACTGTTAAATGAGTATAATAATGGCACCTACCTCTAGGGTGGTTGTGAGGATGAAATGAGTTCTCTGTGAAGCTCTTCGCACAGTGCCTGGCACAGAGAAGCTACTTAATAAACGTTTGTTCCCTTTTTGTCCTCTTGCCATGGCCTCACTGGCCATCTCTGGTAGACAGCCAATTGCTCCCTGTCTCCTACTAACAACAACAGTGCTTAATAATATGATTTTTAAAAAATCTATATAGATATTATAGATTTGCTACATCAGCTCTGTTGATCAACTTTTATTAAATACCTTCTCCATGGGAAGAAAAGAAACATTTATCTTCATTATATTCAATTCAAATGAGCCTAAAATACTATGCATTCTTTAGGTCTGGTTGTGTTGGACAGTTCAAGATGAAGTGAATTAATTAACTGGAACCTCTCAACTAATTATCAATGTTATCCGAAATAAACTGTACCCATCATGACCTTAGAGCTTTACCATACCTGAGTTTTCAGGGCACCTTGGAAGCCTAAATTTTCTGCCATTCGCTGTGCCTGGCTCTCCTTTAGTCCTTCAAATATATCAATTTCCTCCTATTAGAAGGGAATGAATAAACAGAATTAAGTCATTCAGTTGGAAAGATTTACAACTTCAAAAGAAAAGCACTCAGTATATATTTGCAATTAGTAATTAAAGACTGGCCAACTGCCCAAATTCTCTGAGTGGTGCTACTGGAGTTGCCTATAGGGTACGTTTTAATTACCATACCATCTATGAAACAGCCCTCCCCAAAACTATATAATTCTTCAGGGTGGCATGCTGACAAGACACTATGACACCCGTTTTCACTTTTAATTACCATACAGATGGCATTGACGAATATTTAGTCAGTTAATTTTTATGACATCTCTTGGAAAGCTTCCAAAGCATAGTTCTCCTGCCCAATGTTGCTGCTAAGTTTAGCCCTTCTCCTACATAGGTTAAACATTACTTTAATATTTAAACATAATAATTATCATCATCAGGGTCTGTTAATATGATCTTCGATTTATATGGTGCTATTTTTCCAAAGAACCTAAGCCACCTTTCTCATCCATTATTCCACTCATTCCTATAGTAAATGAGCAGTTTAAATTATGCTCCCTGATTAACTGCAAAGGTATTATGGATGTCAGCTTATTAGGTCTTTATTTTATTTTCTGAGGTTGTTAGGTTCAACGGGAAATATTTGGGAAACTGCTTTTGCCTCAAGTCTTACAGATTTGATCATGAGAGGCATAAACTGAAAAGGGAGGGATGAGCAGGAAAACTATTATGCATCTATCGATTTAAGTACCATAAAGAAGAACTGCTGGAGAGCAGCTATAGCAAAAGGAGAAAAATGAAACGCAAATGTCCGAACAAACACAAGAGTTAGAATCCAAGAAAGACAGCCAATCAGTATATGGGCTAATGCTTTGGACCAGCAGTAGGGAAGAAGTTAGTTCAAGTCTTGCCTTACACACTAACCATACAAACCCTGAAAAATCAATAATCTATCCTAGGATTCAGTTTCTCCATTTGTAAAAGGGGAAAAATAATAGGACCTACCTCACCAGGTTATAGCGAGGATGAAAATAGTTTTGCAAATTATTCCGCAAATTCATTTCGCAAACATTTTGCATTCCTTAAAGCACTAAATAAATATTATGAAAGAAAGGAGAAAGAAGAATCCAAGGAAGAATTTGACAATAAAACCTGCAGTCTTATGTGTATATATACACATGCCCAAGGCATAAGATATGGCTAATAAAGAGGATGATCTAGAGATGCTGATGCATAGAGGCAAATTTACCTTTGTGAGTATCATTGAGAATGGTACAATGAAATTCATAACTGGAAAAATGGCTTTGGAAATGGACCAGTTTTCCAGAATGATAATCTTTTATTTAAAAGATGCAAGATTTACAAATGAAAATGTATGTGCACATATATGGTGGGGATGTAACAGAGCAAAATGATAATTGCATATGAAAAAAACATTGAATTTTGAGAGATCTAGAAATAAGAAGGGAATATGATAGAGAATATGTGGGTGAAGATCAATGCAGGGAAAGTGGAAGCAATATCGCCATAGGAGTAAACTATAAGATATCTGAAATGAACAAAAGTGAAATAGAGGAAGACTTTTTGAATCAAATCATAAGTGAGGTAGGGCGATACAATACAATAATGTTGGAAGACTTCCATTATCCAGACATCTATCGGAATACTCTTTCTTCATGCAAAGCAGACAAGCCAACAAATTCTTCATTTGTCTTCATGCTTATTTCAATAGTCAAAGATTGAAAATGTTCAACAAGAAGGACCTAGATGCTGAGGTGAAATATTGTGAGGCTTTTGGGCCAATCAAACTAATCATTCCACCTTAAGATCTATGATTGTGGAAAAAATAAAAGTCACAGATACTCTGAAGTGCCACCCCTAGACTTGGGAGAGTGTGGTACAAAAGTTTCAGTAAAAATAAACAGAAAATTTTGAAGACAGAAGGAAATGGTACTCAAGAATAAGAGAGAATTCTGAACATAGAAGGAAATGCTTCTGAAGAAAGACAAACAGGACAGGAAAAAATCTGGAAGATAAACGAAGGAATAGGAATGTTATCCATGCAAGATGGAACAATCATAAGGGATGATGAGAAAGTAGTGCTATACAATCCTAATTTGACTCCTATTTTCTCTGAAAAGGAGAATGATTTCTGGACTGCAAAGAGTGGGGGAAAATAAACAACAGAGAACTGAAATCTAAGATAAGTATCATACTGAAAACATCTCCCTGACTTGAATAAGATCAAGTTACCAAGATCAAGTTATCAAGCACAACCCAGGGTTGTAAAACAATTGGCATATGAAATTGCTGAGCTTTGATCATTCATTTTTGAAAGAGGTGGCCTGAGAATGGAAAAAGTGCAACTACTTAATTATTACTACAACAGAAAGCTGAAAGCTATAGGTTAATGTGCTTGTCTTTAATTTCTGGCACATTACTAAAGGGATGGTTGTTGAACATCTAAAAAGGGAGACAATTATCACAAAGTCTTCTTCAAAACATCTGACTTCATTTCATTTTTTTTGATATAACTGTTCAAAGGAGAGGGATGCCTGGTAAATTTGTAGATGAAACAAAATTAAAAGGAACAACTACCATGGGAACAGTGATCAGGATTGAAAAAAATATTGCAGTAGGTTAGAAGGGTGTTGTGAATAGATGAAGAAGAAATATAATCAAGGTGAATATCAAATCCTATATATAAGTAGATACAGAGGTCAGCAAAGGATGAGCCAAGGTTCCTCATGTCTAGTTTGGGAACAGAATGAGAAACATGCGGTAGATGACAAGAGAGGTAGTTTGAGAACAGGATGAACATTGTTATGGAAGAGTGGTAATTCTTCCACTGGTAAATAGTAGGATCCAATCCTTCCGTCGCCCTATTCAGTTCAACTTTTTTATCAGTGACTAGGACAAAGATATTTATCAAATCTGTAGATAGAACAAAATCATCAAATTTGTAGAGAGCACAAAATCAGATTGATAGGTGACATGATGTATGACAAAACTGGAACCCAAAAATATCACAGTGGTTTAGAACAATGTGTTGAAGATAAGATGAAATTTAATGGAAAGAGATCTATTGAAGGATTTTTACAGCATCATTATTTTTAATTTAAAAAATGAAAGAAAAGTAACAAGAAAAGAATGGCAAAATAAATTGTGGTGCTTTAATATTATAAAATATTATAATGTAATTAAAATCAACAATAGTAAAGAATATTAAAAAAAAACCTTGAAAATTGATTTTACGAAGAAAGAGTAATAAAAGAACTACAAGAGTAGGGGACACAATGTTATCTTGTAGGAGGAAAAGGGAATGGAAATGGATAAAGGAAGAATGATGATGGAAACTTCAAAGGAATGAATAAAAAATCTGGATAGTTTAATATACTGAAATTTGCTCACTAAAGTGTAATTTTAAAGCAAATATAATTGGCTTCATTTTATGTCTGACTTGTTAAAGTTATTTTTTTAAAGGCATGGGGTCTAGAACTGGAAAGGTGATAAGCCCTGCTCTGCCCTACTCATACACACCTAGAATATTGTGTTTTGTTCTGGAAAATGTATTTTAGGATGAATATGAAAGGAAAGAAGGAAGCAGGGAAAAAGAGAGGAAAAGAGAAAGGAAAGATGTAAGGAAGGAAGACAGGCAGGCAGGAAGCAAAGGAGAGAGAGAGATGAGCAAGGAAAAGAAAGGTGGGATAAAGGATCATTTATTAAGCACCTATTACGTGTCATGCAAAAATATTATCTCATTTTATCAATTTTTATTGACAAACTCTAAAGCTTCAAGATGCAGGTGACCAGAAAGGGTAGAAGTCTTCAGATCATTTTAGATAAGGATCCACTGAAGGAATGTTTACCAGTTTAAGAAAAAAATGTGAGGGGTAACAGAGTAGCTATAAACAATAGAAAAAAAGAAATATTTAAATAGATTGGGAGAAATTGGGAGAAAAAAGAGATTTGGAAAGGTGTCACTGAAAGAGGAAGCAGTAAATTGATATATTGATATTAAAGTTCATTTAGCAATATTAATTATTCCAAATATATATGTAATCAGGTTTTGTATTTAAATTGCAAAGCAAGCTTATCTTTTGAAAATAAACTTAAGGGTAAAAAAAAAAAATAAAAGTTTATCTCAACTGGATTGTAAGCCAAGGATTACTATTTGGCCTGATCCTACTTTAAGCTTGGACTTACTTAATTTCTTTTTCTTTCTATAAATATTATTTTATTTTTTCTCCAATTGCATGTAAAAACAATTTTTACATTCTTTTTTTTTAAGTTTTGAGTTCCAAATTCTCTTTCCCTCGCTCCTCTCCTCCCTCCCTCAAAAAGTAAGCAATTTGATATAGGTTAATACATGTGCAATCATGTACAAATTCATATTAATCATTTGAACAAAAAAAAAAAACCTGAATGAAGGAAAGAAAGTGAAGACATTCTCTTCAGTATATATTTAGATACATCATTCCTTTCTCTGGAGGTGGATAGTATTTTTTATCATGAGTCCTTTGAGATTGTCTTGGTTCACCGTATTATTGAAAATAACTAAGTTTTCCATAGTTGCTCATTGTAAACTATCGTTATTGTGTACATTGCTCTCATGGTTCTGCTCACTTCACTCTGTATCAGTTCATGTAAATCTTTTCAGGTTTTTCTCAAATCATCCTGCTGGTCATTTCTTATAGTACAATATGTTACAATCATATGCCAGAATTTGTTTAGCCATTCCTCAATTAATAGATATTCTTTCAATTTTCAATTCTTGACCACTACAAAAAGAGCAGCAATAAATATTTTTATACAAATAAATACTTTTCCCTTTTAAAAAAATCTCTTTGGGATATGGACCTAGCTTTTTGGACATAGTTCCCAATTGCTATCCAGAATGGGTGGATCGGTTCACAAGGCCACCAATGGTGCATTAGAGTCTCAGATTTCCTATATTTTCCCCCCTCATTTATCACTTTCCTTTTCTGTCACATTCACCAATCTGATTTGCATTTTTCTAAAAACATTAACTGTTCATGGGTAAGTCAAACCTAATATAGCAAAAATAAAAGTTCCACTTAAATTAATCTATTCATTCAGTCCCATATCAATCAAACTACCAAAAATTTATTACATAGAGCTAGAAAAATAATAACAAAATTCATCTGGAAGAACAAAAGGTCTAGAATATAAAGAGAATTAGTGAAAAGAAATGAGAAGAAATGTGGCCTGGCTATACCAGATCTCAAACTGAATTATACAATTATCAAAACTATCTGGTACTGGCTAAGAAATGAAGTTGTAGATCAGTGGAATAGAATAGGTATACAGACTCGCTAGTGAATAACCATAGTAATTTAGTGTTTTATAAACCCCAAAGACCAAAGATTTGTGGACAAGAATTTACTACTTGAGAAAAACTGATGGAAAACTGGAGAACAAGGTAGACATCAGGTCAAAATGGGTTCATGATTTAGACATAAAGGGTGACACCAAAAGCAAATTAGGAGAGCTCCATAGTTGGAGCTATTTTTTGATTCCCTGTCCTTTTCTCTACATAGAGACTGATTTGGATTGCATGGGTGTAGTTAATACATCAGGCAAGCCAAAAAACAGAATAGTTTTTCTGTCATCTATGGATAAGGAAACAATTCATGATCAACGAGAAATAGAGGGCACCACAAAATATAAAACTAATAATGTTGATTATATAAAATTAAAAACTTTTTGCACAAACAAAAAGAATGCAACCATGATTAGAAGGAAAGCAGAAAACTGGGAGGAGGGAGGCAATGTTTATATCAAATGTCTATTATAATGGCCTCATTTCTCAATTATATAGAGAGCTGAGTCAAATTTATGAGAATACAAGTCATTCCCCAATTGATAAATGGTCAAAGGATATGAATAGGTAGTTTTTGAACAAAGAAATCAAAGCTACATAGTCATATAAAAATATGCTCTAAATCACAAAGACATAAGTTGAAGTCTTCCTCCTGATTGTGTGACCCTAAATAAGTCATTAGATGTCTCATTGCTCTAGGAAACTCCAGGCTTCAGATAACGTGCCAACCTCCATGAGAAGTGAGAGCTTCCTCACCTGGGAGTTCTCTAAATTGGAGAAATAAGAGCTCCAGCTCCTATCCTTATGTTTTAAAAAGAATCATTTTTATATTAGAAAAATAAATGTTTCCACTTAAATTTTATATGGACCTGGATGATGAGAGCAAACACACACACACACACACACACACATACACACACATACACACACACACACACCCAGGGTTTGAGGTCTAAATACCCTTAACTCACGTTGCCATAGCATATCCTGATGGAGATGGCATCTTATCTCATTTTAACTCACTAGGGAGGATCACATGAGACAATGTGTACAAGGCTTTTGAAACTCTTACAACACAACATAAATCTGGCTCTGTAGTCTTGGAAGCAAGAAGAATAAGAAGCACGTAGTTCATTTTCAATTATAGACAGAAATAACCGACTTAAGTTTTATAATAACTATTTTTTTTTTAAATTGAGATTGGGGCAAAATTTGTGATTTTCCTGGTGATATTACCAAGTGAGGAAGCCTCCTCCCTCAGCATCTTTACACAAGTAACGGGGTTAGAACATTACTTGGGGCACTGGAAGGTTGATTGACTGCCCAGGGTCACACAGCCAAAATGGGGCAGAGGAGAGAACTAGGTTTTCCTTTTTTCAAGGCTGGCTCTCTATCCACTCTGCCATACTACTTGCCTGATGTATTAACTACACCCATGCAATCCAAATCAGTCTCTATGTAGAGAAAAGGACAGGGAATCAAAAAATAGCTTAATTGGAGGAGGTGCTTAAATGGAAATTACTAAAATGCAGAAGCAAGAGGCAGCAGAATAAATTGTCATTTCACATGTTTTTTTTTTTCTATGACTGGATAAGGAGTCTGTGTTTTAACGTAGAGGAAAGAGAGAGCCACTGAAGATGTCTGAGAAAGTGAGGTGATGTGACAAGCAGACCGGTCTTTTTTTAGTATTTTCCCCAATAGAATCAAAGAAACAAATTTTCTTTAATTTAAATATACCTTGAAAATTAGTTCTGGAGTAGTGGCTGCCACTTCTTCAATGTCAACTCCTCCCTGGGGACTGCCAACCAGCACTGGACCATTACAGGATCTGTCCATCAAAATAGCCAAGTAGGTTTCTCTGGAAATATCCAAGGCTTCAGCGACCATCACCTGCCAAATTAGCAAGAGGACACTGACTTGCCATGGGATCTCTACTTCCCCATTTTTTTCCCACTCAGAAAACAGACCTAGACAAATGTGCTGCAAAACCAAAAACAGTTTCATTCTGTGACTCAAAATACTGTTGCTTGAGCTCCTGGGGATCTGAGAAACTCCATTCTTACAGTGCATAATGCCCATTTTCACCTCCCTAATTGATCCTGTTAACTTGCTAAAGTGACAGCTATTTGGTTTGCCTGAAGGAACCTTCCTACTTTAATCATTTCTTTTTTCCTTCCTTGAGAAACTGTTACTTAAGAAAAAAGTCACATCAAGCAGCTGTTATTTTAATTCAAGAGTTTAGCACCAAAGATACATTAGTAGAATCTTTTTTTTCTTTTCCTACTTCATATATGATTAGTAGGAAACCCAGTTAGCCTGTCAAATGAAGGATTATTTTATAGAGAAGAGCCTTGATCCTGCTGGCTTTGGTCAGTGTCTGGAATGTACTCCTTCAGTCCCCACACCCCAGAGGATGCCTCCTTTGCAAAAGAAGCAACTCAACTCTACATGACCACCAATGCCCCACTACTAAGACTCTCCCTCCCAAACTGTACCACATTTGATGACTTTATACTTATTGATTTTGATCTCTTTATTTTTATTCTCTTTATAGTTACATATTCCTCTTGTGTCCTCTGTTAGACTATAAATTCCTTAAGAACAGGGATTATTTCATTAATTTTATATGCATTCCCATCATCAAACACAGAGGTGTTGAACTAGCAAAATTCTTGGAGGAACCAGATTAAAATGTAATTGGGAAATGTTTGACAAAATAACAAAATACAATACAACATAGGTAATGTGAATTTGTGGTTTTCTAAGTCAATTTATGGCTGGCAGGAATTTCACATCTACTTGAATTTGATACCACAATACCTGGTATATACAGTAAGCATTTAACAAGTGATTAATTGATGGGTTGATGAACTCTTCTGGAACTTGTTTTAAAATTCAAGAAAAAGAAGACTCATAGTAATTACCAAAGTACTTACTATAGTAATTATAAACTAACAGAAACCTTTCATTTCACTTCTAAGCTATAAGACAAGTACTGTCTCTCTTTCCTGGGCCAGCTGTCATGTTAGACTAACCAGCATAACATATTTAATAGCAAAATACTGTAAAATCCAGCAAGTTTAAGTGATACAAAATGGATTCAATAATTGATGAACATATGTAGTTGGCAGAGGGCTAGCCTGAGTCAGGATGACTTCATTCTAAATCCCACCTCAGTACTCCACCATTCTTTGTCGCAGTATTGTCACGTATCAGAGGGAAATAATAATAACTGCGGTACCTACTTCTCAAGGTTGTTGTGAAGCTGAAATGAAATGACGTCTATGAAGTGCTTTCCAAGCTATAAAGAGCTATCTAATTTTCAGCTATGATTATTAGATGACCCAATCATAGATTTTAATCTGAAATGAACAGCATAGGCCATCAAGTGCACCTTTGTTTTACAGATAAAGGAACTGAGACTTATTAAGTAAGTGCTTAATAAACATTGGTTGACTTGATCAAGGAAGGCCATGTAATTTGCCCAGGATCATGAAGGGAGTAAGAGTCAGAGGGAGACTTTATAATCAGAGACCTTAACTTTAAATCCTGTGCTGTATCCATTGTCCCATGTTGTCTCCGCAAATTAACAAAAAATTTTCTAGGATATGATATAGATCCTAGAAGTACTGGTGATATTGTCAGAAGAGGGAATTCTCATGCGGAAACGCTCATATCCACACATCTGAATCCATGTATGTCTGAGGAGCATAGGGTTTAGAGCCAAAAGGAAGCTCAAAAGTCATCTACCATTACCATTCCCCATTCCTCCATTGTACAAAGAAGTAAACAAAGGTCTTTTGTTGTGTTTGTCCTTTTTCAAAGAGAACCATGACATCAGAGAAATCTTGACATGACTTGCACTTGACTTTGTTGTGAGGGAGGGAGGGCTGTGCAAGGTCACTGGCCTCACTTTCTCCTCCTGAGCTATCTAGATCCAGTGATCAGACTGACTGATCATCAGGATGACTGGAGACAGCCCAGGATGCAAAGAGAGACCTTGATCTTTAGGCTAAGGTCTTTTCAGGTACTCACTTAAAGTAAGGTAATGCCCATTCAGTGGATAGGCCTCTTTAAAAAGTAGTCAGGGGCATGACTTCTTTAATAGATGGCAAACATAGGATATAGAAAGATGGTGAATCTAGAGGAATGTAGGGTTCTGCGAGAGCTGCCAGAAGCACATGGAAGTTACTTGTCCAAGGTCACAGGTCATAGATCACAGCTCTGTATTCCATCTCTCTCATTTTCTAGGTGAGAGAACTGAGAGTTGCTTTGCTCTACCTGATATCTTCAACATGAGAGATTCCCATGTGGAATCCCTTTCCATTATACAAGAAATAAGGGTCAGAGGTAGGCTTTGAACGCAGATCCTCTGACTCTATAGTCAGTCCATGGTACTGAGCAGCTGGTAAGTTTCAGAGGGAAAATCTGAACCCAAGACTTCCTGATTTCAAGTCTGGCCTCTACATGAAGTCTGTGATTACATCAGCGAAAGAGATCCTTTTCAGTGTGATGAACCCTTCCCTGACTACCCTGTAACTTGGAGTCTTAGAGTGACCTGAGGCCCAAAGAGCCAAAGAGATTTGTTCAGAATCCCACAGCTATTCCACATGAGTGGCAGGCCCTATCACATGCTTCCTTTCTCCCAGTTGTTCATTGCCAGCTGAATTCCATACTCCTCCACGAAAGTGCTACTCCATTGCCTAATGCTGGCATGGAAGTGATCTTGAGATGTTAAAGTCCATGCCAATGGAGCGGAAGATCTGCCAGGTCTGCCCAAAGTAGAAAGGTCTCAGCAACAGGCCTGCTGACAGACAACATGCTTCTGTTATCCAAAAGGCAAATTCAACAAGTGCAAGGAGGCTTAGGACATCTAGAGCCAGAAGGGACTTTCAGGTACCCATTGGGATGCAATATGGCAGAGTAGAAAGACATCAAACATGACATCATAAATCTTGGGCTCAAACTGGCCCCCTTCTGCCAATTACTACTAGGGGCAGCTAGGTGTGCAGTGGATAGGGTACAAGACCTGGAATAGATTCAAATCTGGCCTCAGACACTTATTAGCTATGTGATCCTGAGCAAGTCATTTAACTTGCTTGCCTCTGTTTCTTCACCTACAAAATGGGCATGATAATAGGCACCACCTAGAGTTGTTGGGAGATCAAAGGATATACTTTTTATAAAGTGCTTAGCACAGAACCTAGCACATAGTGGGTACTATACAAATGTTAGGTATAATTATTCTTAACTATGTGTGTCCACTGTCCTTGAGCAACTCACTGGCAGACTTAGGGCCTCAATTTTCTCCTTTATAAAATGAGAATATTGAACTAGATGACCTCTAATGTCCCTTGCTGCGCCAAAGCAACAATGCTATTCTGATCTGAGGATGTTCACCTTCTTAGTCCTGATCATTCATTATGTCCATCTAGTGACACGGATTTCTCTATCAGTAAAAGAAATAAGGACCTAGTCAGTCAAAACAGCTGTTAAGCACCTGCTATGTGCCAGGAAATGTGCTAAGTGCTGGGGATAAAATGAAAGGCAAAAGACAATCCATGTCCTCAAGAAGCTCATAGTCTAAGGGAGAGACAAAGATTAATGGCCCTGCCCAAACAAACTACATACTGGAAAAACTGGAAACAACTGAAGGAAGGCTATACAACCCAAGGGGCTCATGAAAGGCTTCTTGTGCTCACAGCAATGAATTCAGGGATCATTAGAAATTCAGAGCAAGATTTTAAAGTAATTTTATTTAGAAAGCTCCTTGAGGGCAGGGAGTATGTCATATGACAATAGAAGATACCTCAGAGGTCATCTAACCCAACTCTCTCATTTGACAAATGAGGAAAGCGGCACAAGAGATGAAGGACTTGCCCAAGGTCACAAGGTAGTAAGCTTTAAAGGTGGAGGAGGTTTCATGCTCTGGGCCTGTGTCTCCAGAGCCACTTTCATTTTTATATTTATGTAGCCAATGCATAAGATTCTAGCTGGCATATAGTAGACACTTAATCCAATTTACTTTATTTCTTATCATTTACTAACCTAATGGAGAAAGAGAGGGGAGAGAGAGAGAGGGAGACAGAGACAGAGAGACAGAGAGAGAAAGGGAGGGAGAGACGAGAGAGAGAGCAACAATTCATCAAACTGACTATATTAATTATAGGGTAATTTTCCTCTGAAGAAAAAACATGGATACAAATCTAAATTCATAAAACAGAATCACTAAAATTGCACCAATTAATAGCAACCTAGTTCTAAGGTGATGCCTTGCAAAATAGTAGACATTGAATAAATATTGGTGGCACTTAATTTGTTGAACTGCCTAAAACCAAAATAAACCAAGTGAGAATGATTAGTCATATTGTAAAAGCATTCTGTAGAATCTTTTAAATGTTACATGACTCTGGGGCACATAGAAATTGATTTAGTATATAAAAGGGTGATGCATCCATGACATTTCAGGAGCACGTCTCCATGACAGATGAAAGCAAAGTGACACAGAGATGATAGCCAGATACCAGGTTTGGTATTTAATGATAACCTGAGTTCTTCTTTTAAAGGGAGCCAGATAGCACAGTGAAGCAAAAATTTAGAATATGAAGACATTTCACAGCTATCCAACTTTGGACAAACCACTTTCAGCTCTCTGACTCTCAGTTTCACCATTTGTAAAATGGACATCAGGGCAGCTACCTGACACAGTGGGTAGAGTAGTGGCCCTGGAGTCAGGACTCATCTTCCTGAGTTCAAATCCAGTTTCAGACACTTTCTAGCTATGTGACCCTGGGCAAGTCATTTAACCTTGCCTCAGTCTTCTCATCTGTAAATTGAGCTGGATAAGAAAATGGCAAACCATTCTAGCATCTTTGCCATGACAACCTCAAAATGGGTCATGAAGAGTCGAACACAACTGGAAAATGATATAACAAATAGGCATTATGAGATTTGTACTAATTAGCCTGTACAATTATTTTAAACTGAAAAGTACTACACTTAGAGTCAATCTGGAATAATGTATTAAGAACTGGTCTCAAAAGACTGAGAGACCTCAGGTCAAGTCTCACCTATGATAACACTAGGACTATGTGACCACTGACAAATAGCTTCCCCTCTCAGTTACCAAGCAACTCGAAAACTTGACATTTCCAAACAGTTGCACTGGTAAAGGAAGGTTCTCCGCTGGGAATCCTCTATGCCAATGAATTGGGAAAGGAACATTTCTCACTAGGGATTCTCTATACTACATCTGATTTTTATTTTTTTTTAATAAAGAGTATGATGCAAATGTTAAGTCTGAACTCGGGAGGAGAGATATGTGTGTATGTATGTGTCAACATGAATTGTTATAATTAAAAAAAATACTCCCCCAAATACCATTCTTTTCAATAAAGAAATTGTGAAATATATTTTGAAAAGGGTGCAGAGAAGTTGCCAACTTGTACTGGTTAAAGGAAATCCCTCATCAGGAAATCCTGTGTGTGCTCCCTGTTTCTTAAAAGGGAAAAGGGCTACTAGATTAATAGGGTGGTAAAAAGTTAGGCCAGGACCACCAAGGGGCAACTTCCAAATTGTCAGTTAAATATCCCTGACAGGCAGAGCTGCAGGAAATGACAGAAAGTGGCTTTCTTTGTTTGCCCCATCCACTCCTTGGCACAGTCTGTGCATCCTTAGGCTGATGGGGCTAATGAGGCATCATTATTAAAACTTCCTTCCAGCGAGATGCCCTCTCTCTGGGCCAACGCCAAGGCACTCTCATGGTACATTAGTCAACAGTTGGTGATTTTCAGGCCATGTCAAGAACCCTCTACAGCACTGCCTCTGAAAAATGAAAATAGAAAGCAACAAAGCTTCTGTCTCCAAGTATGGTAGATGAGTTCAGACTTTCACTCCGGGAGATCACACAGAGAGAAGAGGGATCCATCTTAAAACTGGCTGGAATCCAGATTTCGGGATTGTATCTCTAAAGTGAGATCTCTTTTTTTATTTGTTTGTGTATTTGCTTATTTATTTATTTTCAGTGTTCCACAATCACGACCATACAACTTTGATTTTTTTCTTTCCCTCCCTTTTCCCCACCTCCTCCCTCCCTCCCTGAGATGGTATACAATTTTATATAGGTTCTACACATACATTCCTATTAAATACATTTTCACCATAGCCATGTTGTATAGAAAAACTAAAATGAATGGGAGAAATCATATAACAAACCAAAATATAATGCAAATGAAAATGATGTGCTATAATCTGTGAATTCCATAGTTCTTTCTCTGGATGTGGAAGGCATTTTGCCTTAAAAGACCACTGGGAATTTTTTAAGTCTTTGCGTGGTAATGGAGTTCTAGGTCTACCAGAAAAAGTCCTTGCACACTATGGTTGTTGCTGTGTACAAAGTTTTCCTGGTTCTACTCTAAAGTGAGATTTCTTAAGGCTAAAGCTGGGGAATATATTTTTCTGTAATATATTGAATACTAAATTTCAAGAGGCAGCTAGTTGGTACAGTGGAGTCAGGAAAACCTGAGTTCAAATCTGGCCTCAAATATTTCTTAACTGTGTGATCCTGGACAAGTCTCTGCCTCAGTTTCTCCAACTGTAAAATAGGGATTATAATAACATCTCCCTCCCAGGGCTGTTATGAGACTTACATGAGATAATATCTACAAAAGTGCCTCACACATAGTAGGCACTTGCTAAATATTTGTTTCTTTTTCCCTTTTTAATCTCAAGTACATTATTTTATGCATTTAAGAACATCATTCTGAACAGAAACAAATAAGCAGCCCAGAATTCCAAAGGGGTCCATGACACAATAAAATTGAGGACCTCTCCTCTGAGTCTTTATTTATGGATACACAATCATAGACACTTCCAGTTTGCTGAAAAATTGCTGTTTTCACATCCTTGACTGAGAAGCACCATGGATAAGAGTGGGTGCTGTACAGGAGTCCCAAAGATGAGCATGATTCCGCCTCTCTCACTCTCTGTGTGATCTTCAGCAACTTGCTTAACCTTCCTGAGCCTCCTTTTCCCCATCTGTAATGTGGTGGAAATCTTGGTAGTGCTGATTCTAATGTGAGATTCTAATGGAAAAAGGTATTGTGAAGGGCTTTGCAAATGTTAAAGCATAATGTAAATACCAATTATCACTGTTCTAATTTATTGTTATAATTACTGAAGAGGTGTGGTAAAGGGCACAGTACTGTGTACCACAGTACAGGAGGCAAGGACAGGCCTTGCAATCTTGGGTTTTGCATCTTTCCTCTGACGTATACTTGTGTGATCCTGGGCAAGTCACTTAACCTCAGGATTCTAGGTTTCTTTCTAAGACTCCAACTTGAAAACCGTAGTGATCTGTAGTGGCAGAGGGAGTTTCCCCATAAGGAAGCTCCCTATACCTAAAAAATCACAAGTGTGGGAGAAAAAAAATTTTTTTAAACTATTATGCTATTTATGATTTGAATTTTAAATGTTCTTGGCTCATGAAGGATTTCAAATGTGAACTTCCCATGTATTATATAAGGAACCATTGTTTCGTTAGACTCAATAAAAAGCTTCCCTTTTCAGATATAATTTAGAAAGGGCATCGGTTAGTTGGAAAAGAAAGTCAGAAAAGGGAGGGATGGATTACAAATCATAGCTTTTGAGCTGAAAGCAGGTGTAGAGGCCATTAAGCCCTCTTTTTACAGATGAGGAAACTGAGGCTTAGAGAGGTGACTGAGGCAAGACTTGAACCCAGGTCTCTGTCTTCCACTTTAATATTCTAACCATTAATTCCTGTACTTTTGGTGATGAATCTAAAGTTCGAGTCATATGAGCATCACTTAAACTGGGTATATTTGGCCCTAGGTAGGAGAAACTTTTAAAGATATGAGAGCCATTTTCAATGATCAGAAAATCTATCATAAAGAGTAGAGAGCAGGTCTACTCTTTCTGGTTCCAGAAGGAAGAACCAGAAGGCCCAGGAAACTGTCAAGATGCAAATTTAGGCCCAATATAAGGGCAAGGGGGGCAGGGTCTGAACTCTAAGATCTAGCCCAAAGAATAGCTGTCTCCAAAGGTAGAGTTCTTCAAGCAAAGACTGGGTGACCACTTGGATCAGGTGTGTTTTTAAAGGGATTGCTTTTCTAGGCCAGATTGAATGAGACATCAGTGAAGGCACCTTTTAACTCTATAATTCTCTGATCCCTTGTTGCTTTTGTCTACCAACGCCATATCAGGAAATTGAATCGCTTCCATTTGAACTGTCTTAGGAAGATTTGAGGATCACCTGGCAGGATAAGGTACCAGATACTGAAGTCCTTGCTCGAACTGAACTGCCAAGCATTCAAACTATGTTCCAGAGAGTGCAATTCTGATGGGCTGGCTGTTGTTTGAATGCAAAATATATACTTGTCAAAAAAGACTACGGAGAACTTTCATGGGGCAGACAATCACTTGGTGGTCAGAAGAAGCGATACAAGGACACTCTCAATGTCTCTCTCAAGAACTTTGGATTTGATTGTGAGACATGGGAGACACTGGCACAGGACCGCTCAGCATGGCGTGCCCACATCAGAAAGGGTGCTGTGCTCTGTGAGCAAGGCAGAATCGAGACAGCACAAAGTGAATGTAAGATACACAAATTTGGAGTAACCACCCCAAACATTCACACGGACTATCTGTGCCCAACCTGTGGTAGAGCATTCCGAGCTCACATTAGTCTGATCAGCCACAATCACACACATTAAAACTTCACTTTCTCATGGTGATGTCATTTTGTTCCTCTACAACAACCGCAACCGTATTTTCATAGAAAATAATGTCCACAAAAAGGCACACTACCTTGTTGACTTTCACCCCCTCCTTTGGCGTTTGCTTGGTTGCCAGATTATAACCAATCATCTGTTGAGCCAGCTGTCCCACAACTTTAGGACTGAGAGAAGAAAACAATATTAATCACAGAGCTGAGGTCTTCTCATGTCAACAGTAGAGAGGTACGTTTCTCCCCTCCTCAATCACGTAATCATTGAGAGTTTACTGATCCCATGCTGTACGGGCAGGAATACAAATATAATAAGCATCCTTTACCCTCAAAAAGTTTGAAATCTTTTGGGGGGACAAGAAAACTAACCTATATGACAATCAGGAATAAAAACCATTGCAAAGGAATGCCATGTGGAAGGATGGATGGGCTTGTTCTGAATTAGGCGAAGAAGGATCGCCAAGGAAAGATAGGAAGGGCATCGCTTAAAGCAGGGAAGTAGAATAGACAGGAGGAAGAGATAACAAGAGATATGCAGAGACACTGAGAAGACTGGGGTGGCTGGAAGAGAGCAAAAATGACATTGGGATGTAAGATGAGCTAAAGCTGAATAGGTCGAGCAGGGTCAGATTACTAGGCCCCAGATTCCCTATGTCAGAAGAAAAAGTTAGGGTATGACTTCATCATCAATGGAGAGTCATTGAAGGTTCTTTAATAGGGAGATGGCTTTTTATGTGGTGAAGGTGACATCTGGGGAAATGTAATGGCATAGGGCAGACATTTTCATAGAAGGTCAAGCTTTACTTCTCTAGTCAACAACCTGTACTCCTTTATACCCATCCTATCTATGAGGAGAGAAGATGTGCAATGTAATTATAGTCTTCCTTGGTTGGTAGGGTGATCTCATATATTCATAGATTTAGACCCTAAAGACTTTGAAGATCATCAGGAAATGGAAAAATGGGGGAAACTGAGACCCAAATAGGAGGAATGTCCAAGGTCATAGGGGATTCCAAAGCACATAGCTTTTAGGAAACCGAGTGTAGTGCCAATGTGATATGTGCTACAACAAGGTAAGAAGAGGTATATTATGTATGTCCTCCTCAAACTGGGTGCTCCTGGTACTCAGGTTCCCCTTCCCCACCTCTTCACCCTCAATGCCCTCCTCCTCTTTACCCATTTCATTGACAAATGGCATTTCTGAATAATGGACAAAAATATAAAATTCCCAAACTTACTCTTTGGTTAAATGAACTCCTCCTTTCA
Source organism: Bettongia penicillata ogilbyi (assembly GCA_023548195.1). NCBI lineage: Eukaryota > Metazoa > Chordata > Mammalia > Diprotodontia > Potoroidae > Bettongia > Bettongia penicillata. Next base: position 2,246,452 of record JAJHZJ010000449.1, read on the forward strand.
ATCCACTATTGAAAGTGCCTTTTCCTCTCCCTCCAGCTAATATCTGAGCCTTTAAAACAATTTCTTTTGCATCTGTTAAAAAAAAAAAAGTTTAGGGTAAGGAAAAGAAATCCATGGGGAGAAAAGCAATTGAAAATAACTTCAAAAAGTGCCTAGTAAAATCTCTCTCATACCAGCTTTCAAAATAAAGATACTAGAGAGCTTCCCAGACATCTCTTTGTCTAGGAAGCCCACCCACAAGCAACAGTCAAACACTTCTAATGTGTTTATCAAAGACAATCTCAACCAAGAACCAAGTGCATAGAAGAGGGAAGAAAATATTGGTCTGCCCTTTGAATTTTGCTGCAAAAGAAAAGGTTTGCATAAAAATGAGGCCACAGAATATTTTAGGGAATTACTAAGGTGTCAGGAGAGAGAGAGAGAGACAGAGAGAGACAGAGAGAGAGAGACAGAGAGACAGAGACAGAGAGACAGAGAGAGAGTATACCTTGGGTTAGGGAGGGTTGTGACCTCTCAGGAACAGAGTGGAAGTTATGTCATGCAGAGGTTAAAGAAAATGGTTCTGTACAAACTGGAAACAAAAAGCTGAGGGGTCATCTATTTGGAATGGTGGAATTGAGAAATAGAAGGGACCTTGGCCATAATTAACTCTGAACTCTGAACTCACTTTACAGATGGGGATACTAAGACCCACTGAGGGGAAGTGGTTTCCCCTCTGACTCCAGATGTAGTGCTCTTTAATTAGCTTATATTGCCTTTTCTGTGTCATTTCCTAGAGCAGTAAGGTGGCTCAGTGAATAAAGCACAGGGCTTGAAGTCAGGAACACTCAGCTTACTGAGTTCAAATATGCCTTCAGAAACCACCTGTGTGATCTTGGGCAAGTCACCTAATGCTGTTTACCTCAGTTTCACCATCTGTAAAATGAAGAAGAGAAGAAAATGGCAAACTATTCCAGTATCTTTGCCATGAAAACCAAAAATGGGTCACAAAGTTGGACATGACTGAAAACCAACTAAAAGAATTTCCTACATATGAAGATGGTTGGAATAAGAGAACCAGATTAAAACTAAAACCGAGGATATTTAATGTGAACATTAAAAAAGTCTTGATGTATGGGGTAGCACACCAATTAACGTGGATATGGGAAAGAGGCTCACAGAGTGTTGGACCGCACCCCTTAGGGCATGGAGTGCAACTAGCTCATTTTATAGAGGATGGAGTTGAGTCCAAGAGAGGTTGCGAGTCATCTAAATCACATCAGTAAGAAGTGTCAGACTTGATGTTTGAACCCAACTCCTAAGATTCCAAATCCACTTCCTCCGGCTATACTGGACTGCCAAGAGCTCATGGGGATGGAGGAAATGGAAAGGATATGAACAGAGGGAGAGGGGCCAGACTGGGAAAAGAAATGATGGTGACGGTGATAATTACTAATAAAAATGCTAATGGGCATTGATAAGATATAAGATTACAGACATAGAATGGGAAAGGATCTCAGAAGTCATCTAGATTAAGTGCTTTATTTTTCACACTGGCAAGACACTTTACATATATCATTTAATGTGAACTTATCAACAACCCTGGGAGGATTTACAAACCTTGCAGGTTTTGTAATCTCAATTCTACAGATGAGGATAGTGTATTTGTGGGACAACTAGGTGGCACAGTGGATAGAGTCCTGGACTGGGAAAAGGGAAGACCCTTTTCATGGATTCAAATCTGTTCTCAGACACTTACTAGCTGTATGATCCTGGGCAAGTCACTTAATCCTATTTGCCTCAGTTTCCTCATCTGTAAAATGAGATGGAGAAGGCAATGGTAAAACTCTCCAGTATCTTTTCCAAGAAAACCCCAAACGAAGTCACGAAGAGTCAGACATGACTGAAACAACTCAACAACAAAAACATAATGTATATATATGCATGTATGCATGTGTGTACACATCCATTATACACATGTATATGTGTGTATGCACATGTACATATATACACAATACATATTTCCCTTCTTTATTCTTCCTTTTGGTTCCTAAGTCATTATTTGTTGCATAAAGAGGAACATATATCATATATATATATATATACACATATACATATATATACATGTGTGTATGTACACACATATGTATATACATACAGATCTATGTGTGCCTCTGTGTGTATCTGTTAAATAGAGGGTACAGACAGACAGGTAGATAGACAGACAGACAGACAGACAGACAGACAGATAGATAGATAGATAGATAGATAGATAGATAGATAGATAGATAGATAGATAGATATAGATGTGTAGATATAAAGATATACACATATACATGTGTATGTATCTGTTAAATAAAGAGGGTTATAACTAATAGGGTTCCTCACAGCCCCCAAATGATGATTCACTTATCTTATATAGAGAGATATAAATATAGCTATTTAGAAAAATAAAACTAAGGTAATCAGGAAATGTTTCCAGTAGAAAGTGTCATAGGTGCTGAGCAGAAATTTCTAAGAGGTGGATGTGAGCAGAGAGTATTTGGGGTTATGAACCTAGAATTAAATTACTTAGAATTAGATTAGAATTGAAGTAGAATTAAGTATTTAGGTTGCTACCCTCTTTTATCAGTTATTTCGGTCATGGCTCATTTTTAATACAACCATCAAGTGAGAGGAAACATCAATTGCTTGTTTATCCAAACTGGTTTAAGACAATCATTCAAGCTGCAAAAACAGTTGCTGTCCAAATGCTGGATTCTCAGAGTCATTCTTCCTGAATTGGATTTTTTCCTACCCTTGCTACATCACAAATAATGCTCTTACCACTCACTCTCAGCCCTATAGCAGCAAAACCTCAAAACCACAAGGAATACACTGACAGAATGCTTTAATTTGTCGTTGTTAATTGACATGTGCACACTTGATTAAATTAGGCTTAGTTACTAACCAACAAGACAAGGAAACAATCATGTTCTCGATGAAGTGCTGTCACTTACTCAAGACCCTAATTTACTACCAGTCATAGAACTTTTAAGCACTTCATCTAGAGACCACACAGGCTGAGGATGATCAAGGGGGTGTGGACTGTATTTGGCAACAAGAGCAACAATAAAGAATGCAAGCAGTCACGTCAATACCACTATAGTTTCACAACTGCACTCAAGACCAGAAGTAAGTGGGCTAAAAGTGAGCATAACTATGGAAGGTTGGGCCTGGAGCACTAATCAATACCCAGGAGTTCAGTTACACATAGCAAAGCAGCCTTTTCTCACCCTAGAGAAAACCAACATGAAGTAATTTAATTCAGTAGCTATTTACCCAAGCTCTTGAAAATTAAGTAAACCAGCCAAATCTTATTTCACAGTAAGTAGACCTGATCAGTCATCATTTACCAAGTTGATGCACTACCTAATGTCCCCATTTCTATTATATATAAAGATCTGATTTTTCCAAAAGCTCACAAAATTTTGGGGTTTTTTTTTTTGCTATTTTCTGTCTAAATTCCCAAAATAAATTAAGAAAGAATATCCCATACAAGAAATGCAGGTTTTGTCAGAATATATGAGGTGATTTAACTGTGTACCAAGGGTAACAGGTTTTTGTTTTGCTCCCCCTCCAAAAAAACCCCTACACTTTAATAGATTTTGCATTGAAATGTATTAAACATTTATCCTAACCAACAAGTTAAAAAGACATTATTTGTTTAGCATTTTTTCAACCTATTTAATACAAGGAAAAGTAGGAACAGAGTCATATTGGTTGGATTAGGAGCTTTTCAGATGCTCAAATAGACTTTTCTAAGTCACGGTATTTACACCACATACCACTCCACCAAAAAAAGAAAAGGAAAAGAAATTGTCCAATCCATAGATTTGCTAGTCTATAACTGTCAGAACTTTACAGTAACTTGAGTTTTATGTTACTTTCTTCATGTTCACCATAATAATAACAGTAATTATTATAATTATAATAATATGATCATTCAACTTTTTTTTCCCCAAATCCCCAAACAATTCCATGGTGAACAAGAAATTCTTCTGGTATCATGTAAATTCTAATAATTTTAATTCATTACCAGTGACACAATACAAATAGAACAATTGGGAAATACTTTATTTTTAAATCAGGCAGGCTCTGTACAATTTGTTCATTTCAGTTCTAATATATTCATGCATGTGGTAAACTAAAAAGATTGATGCAAAATTATTTTCAGGATATCTCTCTTGAGTTGAGCGTTCTACCAACATAGATGAGTTAAAAATATATTTGGAAGAAAGCTGATGGACGACTAAAATAAGTTCTTGGAACTATGACTTTTTTTAAAAATTAGTAATGGGCAATCAACATAAATGAACAATATTTAATTAAAAAACACTCATCAGACTGTGTTCAACTACAGTAGTATTCAGAATATAAAATAGTGTTATTTGAGGTAAGGAAGTAAAGGATTCAATTCTCATTTATGATATACTGGATATGTGACCAGAGTAAATCATTTTTTTTTCTGTTAGTGCCCTCAGGAACTCTCTAAGACTGAGATCTGCACAAGAGATATATGTCCTCCTTGGTAGAAGGAAATTTCTTCATTAGGATTTCCCTATACCTGTGAAATCATATCTGGTTAAAATTTTTAAACTCTGTGTCTTTCAACGGCAGGAACATGCACTTTGTTACTAGATCTAGCAAAGATCTACTTGAGCATTTATCAGGAAACCCTGTGTTTGAAATGAGACAACCAGTCTAAGTGAATATAAATGAAAATGAAATGTTTACACAGATCTCCAAAAGAGAAAGAAATACATGTTCCTTTCCTTTTCCCCTTTCTAGTCTTCAGAAGACCTTGTGTGATTTGCATTTTATAACCTAGAAATAATTCTTTCTTTTCATCCACCTAGTTCAATTATTCAAAATTAAAGTCTTCTTCAATGTAAAAAAATTCCTTTGTTTTTATTCCTAATTTAAAAAAAAAACACTAGAGAGCACAGAAATAAATGGAGCTTTCTTTAAAATGATAAGTAGTATTTATCAAAAAGCACAAGTGAGCATTATCTGTAATGGGAAAAAGCTAAAACCCTACACAATAAGATCTGGGTGAAACAAGGATGTCCACCATCACCGTTGTTACTCAATATTATGTTAGAATTGTTAGCTATAGCAATAAGAGAAGAAAAAGAGATTGAAAAAAGGAATTAGTATACACAATGAGGAAACAAAAGTATCACTCTTTGCAGATGGTTTGATGGTATATGCAGAGAACTAGAGAATCAGCTGAGAAAACTAGCTGAAATAATAAACTTTAGCAAAGTTCCAGAATATGTGAAAAACTCACATAAATCATCTGTATTTCCATTACAAATGAAGTCCAGCAGAAGATATAGAAGAGAAATTCCCTTTAAAATAATTGTAGACAGCATAAAATACTTGGGAGTCTGCCTGTTAACACAAACACAGGAACTAAATATGATCACAATTACAAAATACTTTTCACACAAATAAGGTCAGATCTAAGCAACTAAAAAAAATATCAATTGTCATAAATAGACTGAGCCAATAATAAAGATGACAATTCTACCTAAATCAATTTACTTATTCAATGCCATACCAATCAAACTACCAAAAATTATTTTATAGAATTAGAAAAAAATCATAACAAAATTTATCTGGAGGAACAAAAGGTCAAGCATATCAAGGGAATAAATGAAAACAAATGTGAAGAAAGTATCTTGCCTTACCAGATCTCAAACTGTATTATAAAGCAGTAATCATCAAAATTACCTGGTATTCATTAAGAAATAGAAAGGTAGAGCAGTGGAATAGAATAAGTATACAAGATTTAGTAGTAAATGCCTAATGTAATCTAGGGTTTGACAAACCCCAAACCCCCAAATTTTTGGACAAGAACTCACTATTTAACAAAAAAAAACCCACCCAAAAAAAACTTCTAGGAAAGCTAGAAAACAATATAGCAGAAACCAGGTATGGAAAAACATCTTATCTTATATATCAAGATAAAGTTAAAATGGGTACATGATTTAAACGTAAAGGGTGGTATCATAAGCAAATTAGAAGAGCAAAGAATAATTTACCTGTTACATCAATGGAGAAGGAAAAACAAATTATGACCAAAGAAGAGATAGAGAGTATTACTAGATGTAAAATGAACAATTTTGATTATCTTAAATTAAAAAGGTTTTGCACAGGCAAAACCAATGCAACCAAAATTAGAAGAAAAACAGAAAGATGGGAAGTATTTTTTTTTTATAGTGTATCTCTGATAAAGGATGTTTTTCTCAAATACATAGAGAATTGAGGAAAATTTATAAGAATACAAGTCACTCCTCAGTTGATAAATGGTTAATTGAGATGAACAGGCAGTTTTCAGAGAAAGAAATCAAAGCTTATATTCACATAAAAATGCTCAAAACCATTGCTGATTAGAGAAATACAAATTAAAACAAATCTGAGCAGTACACTTCATATCTACAGGATTTTTTAATATGATGGGAAAGGGAAGTAATTAATTTTAAAGGCCATGGGGAAAAATTGTGACATTATTGCATATTGGTTGAGTTGTGAACTGATTCAACCATTTTGGAGAACAACTTGGAACTATACCCAAAGGCCTATATAAGTATGCATACCCTTTGACCCAACAGTAAATTGCTAGATCTGTAGTAAAAATAAAAAGGGGAGGGGGCAATCCAGCTGTACCAATATTACATATCTCTCTCTCTCTCTCTCTCTCTCTCTCTCTCTATATATATATATATATATATATATATATATATATATATACATACATATATATGTGTGTGTGTGTGTGTGTGTGTGTGTATGGTTTTTTTGTAATGGCAAAGAATTGGAAACTGAGGGAGATATCCATCAAATGGGGAAAGGCTGAACAATATGGCATATGATTTTAATGAAATATTACTGCGCTAGAAGAAATTATGAGCAGAATGATTTCGGAAAAACCTGGAAAGACTTGCATGAACTGATGCAAACTGAAATGAGCAGAACCAGGAGAGCTTTGTACACACTAACAACAATACTGTACAATGATCAACTGTGAATGCTTCACTGCTATTATCAGCAATACACTGACCCAAGGCAATTCCAAAGAACTCATGAGGAAAAATGCTATGCTCCTCCAGAGAAAGAACTGATGGAGTCAAAATATTAATTGAAGCACACTATTTTTCACTTTCTCTATTTTTTAAAAAATTTTTTTCCTTTGGATCTGTGTCTTCATAACATGACTGATATGGTAATATGTACAACATATCTCAAATTGCTTACTGTTTCAGGGTGGGAGGGGAGGAAAGAAAAGAAGAGAGAAATTTTGGAACTCAAAAAAAAAGAATGTTAAAAATTGTCTTTACATAGAACTAGGGAAAAAATAAAATATTATTTAAAAAACTGCCAAATATTTCTTCTTGAGGTTATAACACTGGAGATAAAACCAGGAATATGAGTTCAAATCCTACCTCAAACTTATGTTTAGTGTGACTCTGGGTAAGATACTTAAATTTGCTGAAGTATAATTCCATCACAAAATGGAGATACATCTCATCTGTTTGAGTAGTATTATCTCATAAAGCAGAGAGAAGTCTAATATAAAATTAGTGTCAAGAAAGATTGACAGGATATCCCACTAAGTAGAGTCATCCCAAGGACATGTGAGAATGACAGTAGAAAAAAGATTGCAAAATGAGAAATAAAGGAAAAGATTTACCCAAAAAGTCATCAAAAATGTTTTTCTTCATAAAGGTTAGTGGAAGTACTTTGGTTTGGACCCTAACATCACATTGTTAAAGTCCTTATCAAGGAACTATAAATCATGCCACAGAGAACAAAAATGGTAAAAGTAGCCAGATTGGATCAAACAGATATAAAGGCGATACTTGCTAGAGGCGAAGCAGACTTGGCACACCTCTGCCTCCAAAGAGCTAAATATGAAGATCACAGAGGTCACAGTAACAATGCATGCTGGGTAAAGGTAGGCTGTAACACATAAGTGATGAGGAAATCTGAAGAACAGGAGAAAAGGATATCATCAAAGAGATGCATGATAAAAAGAGAAGATGGTCTGCCCATCACAGGGAGCTGGAATGTCCCCCAGGTACTCTCAAAATGCTGGGAGAATATGAAAAAGATTCCAGAGTCTTAGGGGACACCCTCATAGAGAACTTTGGGGAGAACACAGATGAGAATCACCCAGGATGGACAAATATGGATCAGCTGTCATCTGCATATTAGAGGAAATTTCCAAATTGATGAGAACACAGAACCATTTTGAATACTCGAGTAAAATGCTGATAATTACAAGTGTATAGTTGAACTTAACTGTTAATGCAAGTTACAGATGAACTAAAATACAAAAAGTGCTTTGTATTTTTAAATCACTTTAAAATTTAAATAAAAATTATTCCTGTTTTAACTTCAAAGTCATTGTTGACTTCCTTCCTCCTTTCCTTCCTCCCTTCCTTCCTCCTTTCCTTCCTCCCTTCCATCCTCCTTTCCTTCCTTCCTTCCTTTTCCTCCATCCCTCCCTCTTTCTTTCCTTCCTTTTCCTCCCTCCCTCCCTCCTTCCTTCCTTCCTTTCTTTTTTTCCTCTCCATATATAACCTGTTTAAGCTCTGAAGGTCATTATCTGAATCCCATGGTTCCCAGAACTTGGCAAGCTTAATCTTTTTCACTCAGAAATCTAGGGGTACCCCTGAGGGGTCAGGTGGAATGTCTAATGCCATCAACTTGAGCCTCCATTAGAGTATGATACCCCTCCCCACTTTGTGCACCACTGTTAGCTGTCAGTCAGTGTCCCAGGCCCATTTAACCAAGTAACATTAAGTCAACTAGGGCACAACCATTTATTAAACGACTGTTGTATGCAAGGCACCATGATATCAATTAGTTTTTACACCGGGATGAATATTTATTTAGAAGATATACTAAGAACAGAAGTGCAAACATTGTCCCCTGATACCTGGGGAGGGGAAACACTTTCCCCCTTCATCTTCCTTTCTTCTCCACTTCCCCTGCCTTCCTCTATTACTCCATTCTCCTCTCCTCTCTCCTTTTACAGACATAAAAAATTTTGATTATTTAGAATATTCAAGTCTTATTAAGAAGAAAGGCTTTTTAGGAAGGGATGAATTCTAGTTTACTGAGAGGAAAGCTGTTAGATGAGGGATCAGCTTTTAATTCCCAACTAAAATTCACTCAAAGAAAATAAAAGTATTTGTACATGAAGACACTAGTTTCTGACAATAGTATGCTGCTTCCCTAAATTAAGTCAGAGTCAGAAAGATTCAAACACTGGCATATCTCTTGCACTGAACACACCTATCTTTTTATATGAGCAATTTCTTTTTCTGATCTCCATACAAGTTCCTGAATTAAAATCAGATAAATCATCCTTTTTTATAACAAATACTCTTGAATATACTGTATATTTATTACTAAATTATAAGCCTCATTAAAATCTATAATGATAAATTAGCCACTCTCTTGATTCTGTCACTGATGTTATTAATTGCTTTCATAACCATTACTATACTCTTCAATGGTGTTAACATTTTTAAAGCTAGATAAAATTATTTTGGTCAAGGCTTAGACAAGGTTCGCTGCTAAAATCTTATAAAGAAATGGAACAACAGACACACATTTGATGTATTTCATAGTTTTCAATTCATTTCATGTTATTGATATTCTAGTCACATTAAAAAGTACCTCTTTCTATAAAAATAAAGTAAAAACTTAATGGCATAACTGATAACTTATTTTTCCATAAATTCAGGAGACCTGGGTTCAAACCCACATTTCAACACATACCACCTATAAGACAACTGGAGAGCTCCAAGCCTCAGTTTCCTCAGTTGTAAAATGGGAATAATAATCCAATGAAGGTAAGATCTTTTTGATTTAATTCAATTCAACAAATATTTATTGAGTTTTCCTATCTGCCAAGCACTTGGATATGAATATATAAATAAAAGCATTCCTCCATGTAAAAGACTTATAGTCTACTAAGGGAAGGTAACATGTACTCAAACAATCACATTATATACACACACACACATATATGTATGTATGTGAATATGCATGTGTTGCAGAGTAAATTCAAAATAATTTCAGTGGATGAAGGACAGAGACTGTTTTCAATTTTATCTCTATATCCTCCCTCCATCTAATAGACTGCCATACACATTGGAAGTATGTATGTGTATGTATATATGTACACATATATATATATTAATAAATGTACACTACAAACTTGATACATATGTACTACTTATCTCACAGAGTCATTATAAGGAACAAGTTTTGCCAACCTTAAAGCATGAGGATGGGGGTAGAAAAGCAAATTTTCTGACTTATTTTATTCATGCTTGCAGAGATAATTAGAGTTGGCCTAAATGATCTCTTAGTTCCACACAGTTCTAAAAATCTATGGTTCTATGAATTTTAATATTATTGCATTACAACAAACCATTTCAAGTTTCCTTTGCAAATAAGCAGTCTTCAAATGAGAATTACAATTAAGTACCAGAAATTGGTGCTGACATTTCCTATTTTTTTTTTTTTGCATCATAGGAGATCTTTAGGGGAGAACATTAATAGATTATAAAACTCTGGAAAATGTTTTTGATATTTTAAAAAATAAATTTAACCAACATCTCCCTGAGAAAATTGGAGAGCTATTTAATGAAGAACCAAAAATATGCTACTGTCTGCAGGATTATATTTGGGGAAAGGGGACAAGATAGGGAAATAGCTATAAAACTGGCATCCTTTGTTTTTTCCTTTTTAAAATGCATCTTAATACTATAGGCAACTGAGCAGGCTCACAAAGTTACAGGAAACTGTACTGATGACCTGACTTGGGATTTGTAGTTAGTAAAATTTTAAGAAGGCCTTGATAATGCACCAAAGAGTCTTCTACATCTTTTCCCTGGTGCTATGTTAGGTCCAGTTCTTGTCCCAGGCCTGTCTAATACTCTTACAAAGGTAGATTGGTACTTAATGCACAAATCCTGAGAACAGAATGAGCATATAGAAGGGTGAAGACATATTAACATGGCTAAACTGTAGTTTGTCTGAAAAAAAATTCTTCTTAGTGTATAATGTAATTATTATTGATAAGATAGATGGTTCACATATTTCTCTATTTGAGGGGATCTCTGCAGTATAGTTGCAATGAGAAATATCTTTACTGCACATGGAAAACTAGTAAAGCTTCAAAATGGAAATGGGATAGAAAAGTTTGATTTTTTTTTTATTTTGTAGTGAACACGAATCCAATTTTTAGTTGGATTTGAGTTTGATTAGCTTTAAGCTACCTTGGATTTATATCATCCTTATAATCATCTAAGATATTTTTTCAAAGGATTTTAAAATGAGAAGCTTGGATGGGAGAAATGCACAAATAAAATCCCTGATCCAAATTGATTAGAAATTTATAGTGATACAGGTAAAGTCCTTTACTTGGGTTCAAACACTCAGATGAACAAGCATACTATGGGGATCTATCTCTAGAAAAGATGGTTTAGTGAATGAATGAGTGAATGAATGGATGGATGAATGAGTAAATGAAAACTATTTGTTAAATACTGTGAAAACATGGCGTTAACAGATAAGTAAAAAAAGACAAATAAATAAACAAGACAGCCTTTGTTCTCAAGGAGATCACATTGCAATGGAGGGGGAGAGAAATATAGGTGGTTTCTGTACTATGTCAGAAAGATAATAGATAAATGATCCTTAGAGTATAGTGGGAAAGCAGTTTTTTATTTTCATTTTTACTGATAAAATTGGATCTCTTTCTGATGTTGAAACTATTCAACAATACTAAGGAACTGCGTAACAAGCATTCTTTTCCCAGATGAGTAGCTGTGGCTGCTGAAAGAGGTGGGGGCTGCAGGACCTCCAGAGGCGCATGCCGAGTGCTGTCTTTGTAATAGTTGTTTATGGCTTCTGGGGCCAGGTGAAAGCAGGGCTGATGGTCAGTAAGGGAGGGCTTCTCTTCCTGGTGTTCTTGTCTTACTTAGCTGGTCAGTAGCAGCTGATCAGAAGTTGGTATCGGTAGGAGAGGAAATGTGGAAGCTCCTTTTCCATAACAGTTTCTGCTCTGGCCAAAAGATGCAGGCTGGAAAAAAAGGACTGATGGTCTGAGGAGCACTGGTACGCTACAACCTCAATTTTGTGCTTTAGGGAGAGGCAGTCTGGTACAAGGGAAAGAATTCTTGATATACTGATATAGAGTTAGAGGGCCTGGGTTCAAACTTCCTATTTACTCATGGTGAACTATTAGTAATTGACTTCTTTTTTCTGAGACTCAGTTTCCTCATCTGTAAAATGAGGGACCTGGACAACCTGAGACTCCCTTCTGCGCAGCTCATAAACCCTATGATCTCATCAATTGCATGGCATCGTCCCCAAAGTTCATGCAATCCTAAGCTACATAGATGAATATCTAGGATAAGGAAGGCGACCTTTTTCCTGGACAGACCTGGAGAACTGTGGCCAGTTCCAGGTGAAAGAGAACACAGAAAACACAAGCAATTGTTCAAAAGAGAGTCATCAAAAGCAATGCTGCCAGAAGTAGTTAAATGAATACGAAATCTTTAACCAAAATAAAAACTTGGAGGGGTCAGCTGCATAAAACAAGAAGATACATGCTTAGGATGACCTACAACTAATTTCAAAGCTGTCACATAGAAATGAGATAAGATTTACCCTACTTGGCCTTGCAGTCAGTGACCAATGGGTAGAAGGTTAGATAGATATATGTAAAAACTACATCATAACCATCAAAAGTCAAGAAGGAAGGTTGCCTCCTCATTGGGGCTATTATGTAAAGGATTCTATTCGCCGATGAAGGTTGGACCAGATGGCCTATGAGGTTCCTTCCAACTCTAATGATCTATGATCATATGAAATGAACTAAATTTTCATTGCATTTGTGGAGTTGCTTACTTGGCATCCTGCTCATTTCTCTCTCAGCATTTGTTCAAATTAATTAATTTCTTGTTTCATTGAGAAATTGTACTACTATCCCATTGAATGAATTCATTTAACAGGTAAATTGTGTTCAGAGTTCTAAATTAAAAATCATTCATACATATGCAGATCTGCTGTATCTTGGGGGTGTGTGGATATTTAGATCTCCAAAGAGTTCCACCAAGTGGATGACCCTGTCTTTAAGGATGCCACCCACAGATTTTGCTATCACTGAAAGACACATTTTTTATTTCTAGACATCTGTCTCTTTGCTCAGAGTGTCTCATTGTCTCTGGCTTGCTGAGACGGACTTGGTGCTAACATAGTGTTTATCTTGCTTGGAAGTATGGTGCCTCCCTGGCAAAAAATAGACATGAGAAGATAACCCGCCTCTGCCCCCGACTCCCACACAGGTGAGACATCCATAGGTATGAATAACTGCATATATGTTATCATATTTTTCTATATATTTATTAGGTTTTCTGGTGTATTTCTCTTCTTGCTCTTTTTCCTTTAAAAAAATTCCTCATTACATGGGACAGCTCTCTAGGAGAGGGAAAGGGGAGGAACAAAAAGGGGGAATTTTGATAATTTAAAATAAAAGATATCAATACAACTTTATTTTAAAAATCATAGATAATCATTTAAGGAGAACTTGGGAGAAGACAGGCTGCTGTTGTAAAGAAATCCAGAAGACCACAGATACATCCAAACTCACAAAGGTAACAGGACAAAAGATGCTGGAGAACTCTTGTCCTCAAATGAGTGTATCTACAAGGTTTCCATGTAATTTATTACGTCACTTTCAAAGTGCCTGAGTTTAAAACGACTGTCTTGTGCTTTTATAGCTCTTCCTGATCTATTCATTGTGCTGGAAATCTATCACTGGAATTTAAACACAGGTGGAGGGGGTGGTTAATGGTCTTCTGTAGAAGAGAACCTTGCAGTTTCTGAAAACTAGAATGACCATAACATCAGGTTGACTCCTAAAGTGGTACGTAGGCCACAGAATGAGCAGTTTTGTCTTTTCCCTTTCTTTACAGAGAACCAACTAGAGAGAGAGCTAACCTTGGGGGCAGGGAGAACAGGGTTCAAGTCTCCCCTCTGACTGGCCATGTCATCCTAAGCAAGTCATTTAACCTCAGAGTACTTTTGGTAACTCTCTAAGATTATGAGTTACAGAAAATGTGTGGACCTGCATTGATAGAGGGTGTCTTCTCCCCAAGGAATTCCTTATCCAAGTAAAATATCATAGCCCTTATTTCTCCATTTTACTTACACCATTCACCAGTTTTCTTATCTAACATTATTCTTTCCCCTAACGTTTCCAACATAACTGGTTATTCGGTGTAATTGGGATATATGCATGATGAGGTGAGGATAAGGGGGAATTTAAATATCCAAAGAAGTCAGCACTGGTCTCAAAGTGAACCCTTCCATCATCAGCAAACATCCGAATTCTCTCATTCAGGAGCCTGGCTTCATGCTCTCATTAAGAACCTGCTCTAGACCAACCCTCAGCACCAACAAGATGTCCACCTGTTCTCATGGACTGCTTTCAAAACCACAGCGTTCCTGATTAGCTCCACAGCACTGGAGCAAGCTTGCAAAGCCTCCTTTTGAACCACTGCTGCATCTTTCTGGAATGTTTTGCTGAGCTGCAGAGTTGATGGGGGTGGAGAACTGGGCCAAGGATTGCAAAGCAGAAATAGGGGAATTAACCACGTTACATATTTTACTTTTGGAAGAAAGCTGGATACACAGGAAAGAAGGAAAAGAAGTCACCTTGACATGAACCAGTGCTAGAAAATGTAGATCATTACTTAGGGGAGGCACAAGCCAGCCTCTGTATATAATAAAAGAAAAACTATTTATGGTCATTTTTATGCAGTTATACTAGTGCATATAAGTGTAGCAGTTAGAGAGAACCATGATTCTTACTTGATGAGTCGAGCAACACTACATCTGAATACTCTTTAATCTAAAAACCATCTCAGTTACCTTAAAGACAATTAGCTCAGCAATTACAAAATTGATTATTAAACATAAGTTCTGCAATCAAAAGCAAAAAGGACAGTGAAAAATGTTTACTGAATGACAGTAAAATATTTTAAAAATTGATTGATTAGTTTTGTGTGTTTTTAGATCACAATGATTTCCTGATAGACGGCACCTCACTCCCATTGAAACAGAAAAGTAATTCAGTAAAACCTACTTGGCACAAACATCTGACAGTGTATACAACATCACACACCCATAGGCCTCCTCGCACCCATTTCACAATCAAAAAACGAAATGTGCATTTTATCCATTGCTCTGCGGAGCTAAGATGGCTCATTGCAGTTATTCTGAGGTCAGCTGTCTTGTATTAAATGAATAGATGAAAAACATATATAGTGTTTACTATTTCCAAAGCCCTGGGCTATACACTGGACCTAAGAATAGAAAAGACAGTTGTTGCCCTTGAGGACCTTAAATTAAATTCTAATTAGGGAGACAACACATATACAAGGCTTCAGCTGCAAGTCTGGTGTGAAAACCTTGCAGGCCGTAGGGTGACCACAAGGAACAAAAGTAAGTATTACTGTAGTGTCTACTACATGTCAGACACTGCTAAGGGCTTCATGAGTATCTCATTTACTAGAAGGTACTCTAATGACATCTCCACAGATAAATCCTGTTACCTTCTGATGTTGAACCATTTGACAGTGGAAGAGACTTTGGTGGCAAAAACTTTCTTTTCTACGTCTTTAGTAACTGTGATGGCAACATAAGCCCAAGCAGTTGCCAGGCTATACCTCCTCCTCAGAGGCTACTTCCCAGAATAATGTCCCCGAGTATCAGGCTGTGGAAGAATGACTATTCCCAAGGCTCTTAGGTTCAGAGGTCTTTGCTGTCTCCATCAGGATCTGAGGAGAGTGATCAAGGTGGAGGTGGCTGTTGGCTTTCCCTAACATGCTGCCTCCTCTCTCTCCCCCAGGGGGTTTTTTCTGCATCAGTGATGCTGGTTTTCCTGCTTGTGTGTGGTGAATGACTGGCAGTAGAAGGCGATGGCCAGCCCCTTCTCCACAGGAAGGAATTCTCCCACATGGTGGCTGAGAGGAGGGCTGGGTAGGAAGCTGGTTTAGGAAGCCCTGTCACTTCCAGGGCTCCTCTCTGTGAGGTTTGCATTTACATTAATGCAGCCAGTCTATAAAATATCCTTCAATTTTGCCTTATTCCTTTTGCAACACTTCATAGAATTTTCCCATGTTTTTCCAAATTTTTCATATTCTTAAGGCTTAATACTATTTCATCCCATTCATCCCTTGTCAATGGCAGCCTACTTTGTTTCCAGTTTTTATTCTACAAAACTTACTGTTATAACAACCATCTTTTCAGAATAGAAACAAACATCTGTGCCCCTGTGATTCTCAACCAGCCCTCATCAACCTGGTCTTCACGGACCAGGTCTATGTGACATTAAAAAGCTAGACAAGCAAATAAAGCATCCAAAGGACTGCCAGAAATGTTCACTTTTCATTCCAGGACGTTCGTGTCCTTTAGAAACATCCAGAGCCTTGTATGTGCCATTGACCTGGCATGGTAGCCTCTCAGCATGAGCCTGTCACAATACATGCACAAGGTGATTTAAACTGAAGTAGGAGGCAAGGCTCCAAATTGCCAATCTGGAAGGATTTCCTGGGACACCTGTCAGGAAGTTCTAAAAACAGTATCACCCTGAAAAATGGGATGCCCTTGGTTCATCCAAGGGAAGTAATTTTTAAAAGTCAGCTAAAATTAACAGAGACTGATGCGGTTGAGGGGTGCTGGAGGAGCTAAAAAGTTTGCAAAGACAGATGTCATCCCTCCCTAAAGGTCTTTCTAGGTCAAAGGAGACAGTACATGAATGAGGACATACAGAGAGAGGAAATTGTTCTATCAAAGTTAATAAAACCATTTTCAAATTGTATTCTCACCCCTCATGCTTGTCAACAGTCTACATCTTTTGCATAAAGGAAGAAAACATGAGGCAGGATGGGATTTCAGTCCTGGCTTGGAAAATAACATCCATAATAATGCTGCATAAATGAATAAATGAATGAATGAATAGACAAATAAATGAATTAATGAATAAATAAGTAAATAACCTTTAGCTTTGTGTTTAATTTTGAATCTGAGATCTTGGGTTCAAATCTTGATTGCTGTTCTCTACCTTTATGACCTTGAAAAAAATCATTAACTATCTCTGGGCTTCCATTTCCTCGATCATAAAACTAAGTAGTTAGAATAATTAACACTAAGAGCATGTTCTGTCTCTAGAATGATCATATGGTGATGATGATGATGGTCATGATGAAGACGATAGTTATTAGTATGTATAGCTGTATGTATACATCTATACATACACGCACAGAAACATAGGCTTACACTTTGCATGCTATATCATTTGATTCTTACAACAGCATTGTGAGGTAGGAGCTATTCACATCTCTATTTTGCCAAAGAAGAAACTGAAGGTAACAGACTCTTAAATAATTTGTATCTAAGGCAGGATTTGAGACACTTTAGACACTAAGTCTTCTAGCTGCCAAATTTAATTCAGTTTTGCTAACCAGATTAAAATTATAGCATTTTAATTTTTAAAAGTCAGCTGAATTAAGCAGCTAATAAAATAGATGGTGGGGAAGAGGAGAAACTCCTCCAGGGTCAGATGCCATCCCTCCTTAAATGTCCTTCTAGTTCAGAGGAGATAATGCACAAATGAAAGTCACAAAGGTTGAAGTTTCTCTGCCAAAATCAACAAAAAACATTTCAAGTTGTCTTCTCATTCTCACGCTCCTCAAGAGGCCATACTATCTTTTCATAAAAGAAAAAAGTATGAATTGAGATAGAATTTGGTCCTAGCCTAAAAAGTAATGTCCATTTTAGCCTTTAACTCAGTTCAGCAAATGTTTATTAAGTACCTACCTTATGTCAAGCACTAGGTCCAAGGAGTACAGAGAAAAAAAAAAATCAGGTGCTGTTTTCAGAAACTTATATTCTACTGGGATCTTGCATTCTATATAGTACTCCTAAAGGGCATTCTTAAAAGGAAAAAGGTGGGGGCAGAACAGATTAAACTTATATTCTACTGGGATCTTGCATTCTATATAGTACTCCTAAAGGGCATTCTTAAAAGGAAAAAGGTGGGGGCAGAACAAGGGGAAGAGGAAAAACATTTATATAATGCCTACTCTGTGTAAGATACTGTGCTAATACTCCATCCCTTTCTGAACATATAGTTCATTCGATCCTCACAATAACCCTAGGATGTAGGTGTTATAATGCCCATTTTATAGATGAGGAAACCGAGGCATATAGAAGTTAAAGGACTTGTCCAGGGTCATGTAGCTAGCAAGTGTCTGAGGCTGGATCTGAATGCAGGTCTTCCTGACTCCATGCCTGGGACTCAACACACAATATCTATCTAAGTCAACCTTTATGTCGGGAATGTCCAATCACTCACTGGTATATTACACACTTGGGATGAAGCCAGAGAGACCTAAGATTAACCTTCCCTCTTCTGAGAGACAAGCATTCCTCAGTACAAAATTGGCCTGGGAGAAGATTCACTTTGTACCGAATCCCCCAAGCAATCATTTGCCATGAAGGTGGCAATTGAATGGTGAGATCTGATGACTATGCAGGATGCTGCCTTCAACAGGAATTTTCAAAATTGGCATGCTTTGTGTAAGTGCAGGTGAGCAATCAAAATGCAATTGCAGTTGTATCAAAGACACATAACTTTCTTCCTCTTCAGAATACTTGAGCACAGTTCTGCACACCTCCCCCAAGAAAGTAGCATCCCACAAGCAAACCTGCCACCCAAGGCAGAGGCAGAATTAGACATCAGGGCCCCAGTCCTATGCTTACGTGATCAGGAGACAAAGGATGCAATCTTTTAACAAAAAGTTTTTCTAGTCTGGCAGTATGATTGTCTTCTATCTGAAGTTTTTGACATCAGACTTCAAACATTAGATACCTGCAAGATTTTTGAAACAAAGCTACCTGGAAAGGAAAACTATATCCTGAGAAACAAAGTCTAATACCCTGCCCCCCATTCCTCACTTAACATGTCCATGTAATTCTGAGACACAATTAGATTTCTGAAGGGCAGCATTTTATGCAAAAAAATAAATAAATAAATCACTTTTGTTAGCCTAGCCACCACTAATATGCTTTGTAAAAGGTATCACTCAAAAACAATTGCCCTGAGTTTTTACCAGACAAGATGAAAAATGTTGGCATATCTTAATTTGAGACTTGAATCCCTTGGTTCAAACTAAATCTAATTGAGGTAACTCAATTCAATTTATTAGTTCCCTACTAAATGGTAAGGGATTGTGCTAAAATCTAGAAATAAGAATACCTCCCCCCCAAGAAAAGTTCTTGACTGCAATGAGCTGATGTTCTACTAAGAAGAAACAATACGTACATGAAAAAAGTTTCAAAATAAAAAGCAAGGATTTTTTTTAATTGTCAAGAAGAGAGTGACCTAGAAAAAAATGAATTGGATAGAATTACATTAATTGAAAGTAATCTAGAAGCGTGAGCACAAAAGCCCCTTCCAGGCACTGAATTGAGCCTTGAAGAGAGCTGAGATTACAAGGGCAGTTGGTGCTATGCCCTTGCAGGAGATACCTCAAATCCCACCATAGATGCTCACTGGATGTATGAACCTGGCCAAGTCACTTAACCCTGATTGCCTTAGTTTCCTCATCTATAAAATGAGATGGGGAAGGAAATGGCAAACCATTCTAGTATCTTTGCCAAGGAAACCCCAAATGTGGGGACACAACTGAAAAAGACTAAATAATAAAAGGACCAGATGTCCTCTCTAGTATCTTCTAGCTCTAAAAATATGTAATATCTGTTTTATACAGTTTGAGATAAGCAGCCTCATTCAATTTGGGTTTCTCTGAAAGAAGTCATCATCCTGAATATTCCAAAAGTAGTTGCTATAGGCTCTCTAATGGCTAGGAGACAGAGAAGGAATAAACAGAGTCATCAAATAGACAGAGCAGTGGTCAAAGAGGTAGAAGGAGAGGGGATAAAGGAGAAAAGGAATTAGTAAAGGAAACAGAAGGAATCACTAGAAAAGTAAGAGAGAGAGAAAAGAGAAGAAAGGAAGGGGAGAGGGAAGAAGGGAGATGGGGAAAAGAGAGGCTGAAGGGAAAAGGGAAGGGGAGATAAAGGAGAAAAGAAGTCAGCAAAGGGAACAGAAACAGAGAGATAGAAGAACAGAGACTGGAGGGAGAGAAGAAGAAGGAAAGAGGAGAGTGAAAAAGAGGGACTAGGGAAAGAGGAGGTGAGAAGAGGAAGGGAGGAGGCAAAGAGAGGAAAAAGAGGAAAAGAAGGGAAAAGGGGAAGGGAAGGAGAGAGGAGAGTGAAAAAGAGGGACTAGGGAAAGAGGAGGTGAGAAGAGGAGGGGAGGAGGAAAAGAGGAAAAGAAGGGAAAAAGGGAAGGGAAGGAGAGAGGAGGAAAGGGGAGAATGAAAGAAAGATAGAGGAAGAGGCAGGAGAAAACAGGAGAAAGTCTTTGCAGGATGCAAAGAAACTGGGGGGATCTGAGAATCGATGCTAGGGGAGTACTCTACCATGTTTATACAATTCTTAGTCAGTTAACGAGGCCTAAAGTTAACCAGCTCCAGATGGTGCCAAATTATGTTTGCTCCACCAGGAAATGTGAAGACTGTGCCAGTGACATTTGTGCCAGATGACAACTATGGATATCGGAAAGGAATGGGCTACGAGTGAAGAAAACACAATCCTCGTAACTAAATGAACTATGAAAATATAAATAAAAACATGGCACATGGTGGGGAGAGGCTGTAGGGGAGTCTAGAGATTCTTCAACAAATGGTTCTCGTTTGCCTACTCTGTATGAAAAGCAGTGGTAGGAGTTCAGGAACATATGACAAGTAAAGCCAGGTCCCCTGAAGTAATGTAGAAAGGATAAGTCATACATGTGGGCCACTGCCATGCTCAAAGAGGAATGCGGATGGAGAATGTCCAGATAAGAATGCCTCACGTGGGATAAAACATTGAACTGGGAGTTAAGGAATTCAACTGCATTTGTTTTCGTCGTTGTTGCTGCTTATTTTGTTTTTAGACAAACATTCCAAATAGAGAGATGACCTGGAACAAAGGTACAAAAGGCTAGGGTATATTTGAGGAGAGGTGAGTAACTTTGATTATAACAAATAGTGAAGGACCACTGTGTTGTCATCGTTGGCACACAGCAAGGACTTCATTGAATGCTTTTTAATTTATTCAGTCAGTCAGGTAACAAGAATTTATTAAGTGCCCTCTATGAACCAGAAACTGTTGAGTTCTGGGAATTCACTCATGGGATCAGAGATTTAGAGCTAGAATGGGATTAAAAATCATCTAATCTAGATGGGAATCATACTTCATTTGAATATGAATAGTTTGAGACTAAACTTTATAGATAATGGGAAACCATTGGCTGGTGTTGAGCACGGGAGCACCATGCTGAGACTGCTGCTTTGAGATGATGTAGACAGCAATAGTACATAGGATGAGATGAGCAAGGATAGCTATGTAGAGAAAGGAGACTAATGAGAACTGAGCCTTGGGATACCTTGAGGTTAGGGTGGGGTCGGGAAAAACAGAAAAAAAGGAAGAAGAATCGCCAAGAAAGGTAGGGCAACCAAAATGCTACATAATTACAGATTCCAGAAGGGAAGCTTATTTCTTTTTCTTCAATACCTATAGTTCTTCTAAAAATTGACTGAAAAAATACAAGAAAGAAAATCTTTAAGCTTAGAACATTAAAGAGACAATTTTCTTTTTTAGCTTAGAAATTTCACAACTTCTTTTCTCCTCAGTTATAAAACCCTATTATAGCTCTATAATAACGATGAATGCAAACATTTACATAGAACTTTAATGTTTGCAAAATGCTTGACATGTGTGATTTCCCTTGATTCTCACAAAAACACATTGCAGCAGATGCCCTTTTGGTCTCCATTTTACAGATAAGGAAACTGAGAATAAAAGCAAATGACTTGTCCAGGGCCACACAATCAAAATGTGTTTGAGGAATATTTGAACTTAGGTCTTCCTGACTCCAAGTCATCAGCTATGCAGAAGTTCCTTGATAGTAAGAACTGCTTTTTTCCCCACTCCTTATTTGTATCCTTAGTCTATCGACTGACACCAAGGAGCTTTGTCAGGACTGGATGACTCCAAGACTAGTATCCTTCCTACTATACCACCTAACTATCTCATACAATAAAAAAAATCCAATAAATAATAAAAGATATGGATTCTCCCCAGTTCTTGACTTTCAACACTTGCAAACTAGTATGAACCAATGAGTATAAATGGGCTATAAAGATTTTTTTTTCAGTTCTGTTCTTGCTTCTCTGATCTCTACTTACCACATATATAGTAAGTCCTCAAATGAATACAAGAAGATAAAGAAAAATAGAGAATATTAGAACTGCCCAATAGTCCCACAAGTGACTTCTCATGTTAATCATTAAGACAAAAATTAAACATCTCCTGCAGGGATCTGAAGGGATTGGACAACAAGTAGTCAGTTGTGGAAACTGAGTGAACCACACTGATTCCATCTTGTGATTCAATTCTGAGCTAGCTTAATTTCTATTAATTTACGAGTCTAGTCCAATTTCTGTCTTGGGAGAAAACTTTAATCAATTGTGAGAATTGGGACAAAATTGTGTTGCATTGTTTGAGCTTGACTTGTGTGGGTGGGAAACCGGACTACCTCTCCCTGATGCTTAGAGACCTTTAGCTAAGGACCCAAGTTATGCTGACCAGAAACCCAGTCAGATCTAAAGAGTGATGCAAGGAATTTTCTCACAATTGTATGTATCAAGTAAGCCATATGTGTTCTCTGAAAATCATCCTCATACTGATTAATCATTTATTGTTTCTCTGTTCCTTTGATTGTTTACAGATACTTGACAGGAAGTGGGATGCCATTTTTGATGAATTAATGGAATTCCACCTTTCTACTCTACATCTCCCAACTTCAAAAGTCCCTAATCTTTTATCCGATTAGAAAATTAAGTTACTTATTGTCGTGTTGTTTCCTTTTTAACTAATTGGCCTTATTTGATTAGTTCTTTTTAAAATCTGTGTCTCCATGTATTCAGGATGTAGCTCTGAGCTGAGGAAAAGGCCTGGAGCTGATTTGTTAGGCAATTGGTATGCATTGCTTAATAAGCCCATGTCTTGAAGATCAAACCTTTGCTTCCTCCATCATTCATCTTTCACCTGCCACAACATTGCTCTCAGGATGTGTAACTGTAGTGACAGATTGATGCTCCAATATTCCTAAATTGAGTCTAAAGCTACTCCATCAACTTATTTCCTTTACTACTTTTATTATAAATGCATACTAAGATCATGTCTCAAATCTTCCTGGTGACTCAATCAATGAACCAATCAGTAAAAAGAACTCATTAAAAACTATTATGCTCCATGCACTCTACTGGCCATTAGGGATACAAACACAAAAGTGAGATAGTCCCTTCCCCCAAAAAGCATATATTCTTACAAGAGGTTACCACAAATAGAGTGGAGTAGTGGCCAAGGAGTAAAAGTTTGGTCTGGAGGGTCCTAGGGACTGTGGCTAGAGCTACAGGACAAGTACTTTTCCAGTGGCCATGATAACATCGATTTGATGATAGTTCCTATAGCAAGATCAAGAGGGGGCATTTGGGGCACAGAGGAGATGTGTGTGGATAATGGCAAAGGAAGGGGCAATAAGATGTCACTGATTAGGCACTGGTGTCCTCATAGATGATGGGATGAACTGGAAATTCTAGGGGTCTAGGACCCCTAGAGAGAGTGGTTTGAGGGGAATTTTCACTTACTTGCCCATCAATAAAGATAACTCAAATCCAGAGTGGAGTTCCAAAAACTGAGTAGATGAAAGGAAAAAAGGCATAACCTCTGGAAATTCAGGTCTGGGTGGAAAGGAAGGTGTAGCAAAGAATGACAAAATGTCCAAGCTAATACAGGACCTGGTGTTTTGGTGAGAAATAGATTCTTCAATCAAAGGTAATTCTGGATACCTTGAGGGTTCCAATTTTAGCCCCACAAAAATGTTAATTTATTTACAGATGAGTAGACATTGTTAATGGACAAATGAGAAATACTCTACTCTGAAGGTCAACTGGAAAATATAGGGGCAAGCAGAAAATGACTATTTGCTCATTCAAGTGAAAATCCTTCACATATTTGATGGCAGTACGATGTTCTCACAAATCTTCTCTTTCTAAGAATAAACATCCCCTATTCTGTCAGCCAATTATCTTGCAATACTAATTCCAGGACCTTGACAGAGCCATTTGTCCTTCTTTGAATGCACTCCAATTTATCAATGTCCTTCCTAAAATATGGCACTCAGAACCAAACACAATACTCCAGATGTGATCCAACCAGGATAAATGACATAGAGACTCTATATTCTTGAATTCTGGACAAGATGAGCCTTTTAAAACAGCCTAAGATTAATCAACTCTTTTGGTTAACATCACGTTATTGACTCCTATTGAACTTTCAGTAAAGTGGAACCCACAGATCAGGTGGTCATCACTTTTCTGTGTGCCTTGGATCCTTTGGGCAGTGTCTAGTGAAGCTTATACACTCCTCAGAATAATGTTCTTAAATATATAAAATAAAATATGTAGAATTGTAGAGAAACAGATTATTTTTAAAAATAGATATCCTAATAACATTAAAAAAAAAAACAACAACTTCATAGACTCCAGGTTAAGAACCCCTGCCTTCTCTTTTGTTCAGATAAGCAATTACTCTTTGCCATACCTCCCTCACTTTGTATTTGTGAAGAAGATTCTCTTGAAAGAAACAAATGAATGGGGGGTGGGGAGAGGGGGGTGGCAGAGCCAAGATGGCAGAGTAGAAAGACAAAAAAATGCAGGCTCTCCCCACACAGCCCATAAAATACCTGTAGAGAGGGACTCTCAACAAATTTTGGAGCAGCAGAAATGGAGAACAACAGAATAGCAGAGATTTCCAGCCCAGGGTGACCTGAAAAGTGCATGGGAAAGGTCAGCTGCACCAGACACAGAGCTGATCATGGAGCCCAGCCCAGCCTTGGCTGCATGCATGGTGGGATAAGACTCTGGGAGGAAGAAATCTCAGGGGAGGAATCTCCAGTCACAGCAACGGGTTCCCAGATCCCTCAACCCACAGGCCCCAAAGGTCAGGGACACGGTTTTTTCACCTGGCCAAGAAGGAAGAAGGGCCTTCCCACAACTCCGGTCTCAGGCATCATGCCACAGAGGCCACATCAGGTAGGGAGCAGCAGATCTCAAGGCAGTCCATACAGCAGTCCAAGACCATTGCTGGATTGTAAAAACTCCTGGGGGCACTGAGGGAGTTGGTCATTCTCTTGCACTGAATTGTGGCCCTGCCCCCACAGCTTGACTGAATTCCACCCCACCCCACCCCCAGTGCCAGCTTGGTGGAGCTGGAGGTCAGGTGCCTGTGGAGAGGAAACTCTGCTAAGATTTTGGGCACAAAAGTCCTTCCCTGCACCCAGACCAGTAAACTCTTGATCGTGCCACCTTGGAGGAACTGATATCTTACAGGTCCCCAGAGTATTCCCTACTCTTGACAAAGGACCCAAAAGCCAAGTAACTGCTTGGGAAAATGCCCAAGAAAGGGAAAAAAAAATAAGACCACAGAAGGTTACTTTCTTGGTGAACAGATATCTCCTCCCTCCTTTTCGATGAAAAAGAACAATGCTTACTATCAAGGAAAGACATAGAAGTCAAGGCTTCTGTATCCCAAACATCCAAAATAAATATTCAATGGACTCAGGCCATGGAAGAGCTCAAAAAGGATTTTGAAAATCAAGTTAGACAGGTGGAGGAAAAACTGGGAAGAGAAATGAGAGAGATGCAAGAAAAGCATGAAAAGCGGGAGACCCAAAAAAATGCTGAAGAAAATAACACCTTTAAAAACAGGCTAACTCAATTGGCAAAGGAGGTTCAAAAAGCCAATGAGGAGAAGAATGCTTTCAAAAGCAGAATTGGCCAAATGGAAAAGGAGGTTCAAAAGTTCACTGAAGAAAATAGTTCTTTTAAGAATTAGAATGGAACAGATGGAGGCTAACGACTTTCTGAGAAACCAAGAAATCACAAAACAAAACCAAAAGAATGAAAAAGTGGAAGACAATGTGAAATACCTCATTGGAAAAACAACTGACCTGGAAAATAGATCCAGGAAAGACAACTTAAAAATTATGGGACTACCTGAAAGCCAGGATCAAAAAAAAAAGAGCCTAGACAACATCTTTCATGAAATTATCAAGGAAAACTGCCCTGATATTCTAGAACCAGGGGGCAAAATAAATATTGAAGGAATCCACCAATCCCCTCCTGAAAGAGATCCAAAAAGAGAAACTCCTAGGAACGTTGTAGCCAAATTCCAGAGCTCCCTGGTCAAAGAGAAAATATTGTAAGGAGCTAGAAACAATTCACGTAATATGGAAATGCAATCAAGATAACTCAAGATCTAGGAGCTTCTACATTAAGGGATCGAAGGGCGTGGAGTAGGATATTCCAGAAGTCAAAGGAACTAGGACTCAAACCAAGAATCACCTACCCAGCAAAACTGAGTATAACACTTCAGGGGAAAATATGGTCTTTCAATAAAATAGAGGATTTTCAAGCATTCTTGATGAAAACACCAGAGCTGAAAAGAAAATTTGACCTTCAAACTCAAGAATGAAGAGAAGCATGAAAAGGTAAACAGCAAAAAGAAGTCATAAGGGACTTACTAGAGTTGAACTATTTACATTCCTACATGGAAAGACAGTATTTGTAACTCTTGAAACTTTTTTCAGTCTCTGGGTAGTTGGTGGGATTACACACACACAGCACAGGGTGAATTGAATAAGATGGGATCACATCTTTAAAAAATGAAATTAAGCAGTGAGACAGAAATATATTGGGAGAAGAAAGGGAGAAATGGAATGGGGCAAATTGTCTCTCAGAAAAGAGGCAAGTAAAAGACTTTTCAGTGGAGCGAAAAAGAGGAGATGTGAGAGAAAAAAACATGAAGCTTACTCTCATCACATTCGACTAAAGGAAGGAATAAAATGCACACTCATTTTGGTATGAAAACCTATCTTACCATACAGGAAAGTGGGGGAGAAGGGGATAAGCTGGGTGGGGGGATGATGGGAGGGCAGTGGGAGGAGTGAGCAATTTGAAGTCAACACTCGTGGGGAGGGACAGGACCAAAAGAGAGAATAGAAGCAATGGGGGGCAGGATAGGATGGAGGGAAATATAATCTTACACAATGTGACTATTATGGAAGTCATTTGCAAAACTACACAGATATGGCCTATATTGAATTGCCTGCCCTCCCAAAGGGAATGGGTGGGGAGGGAGGGATGGGGAGAAGTTGGAACTCAAAGTTTTAGGAACAATTGTTGAGTATTGTTCTTGCAATTAGGAAATAGAAACACAGGCAATGAGGTATAGAAAGTTTTCTTGCTCTACAAGACAAAAGAAAAGATGGGCATAAGGGAAGGGAGGGATGTCAGAAGAGAGGGCAGATTGGTGATAGGGGCAATTGGAATGCTTGGCATTTTGGGGTGGGGGAGGGGAGAAGTGGGGAGAAAATTTGGAATCCAAAATTTTGTGGAAATGAATGTTGAAAAGTTAAATAAATTTTTAAAAAAACGAAACCAATGAATCAACATTTTAAAACTATATATATATATACATATATATATGATTTATTGATTTTTCAGTTCTCAACATTCACTTCCACAAGAATTTGAATTCAATATTTTCTCCCCAACCCCCATCCAAAGGCAGCATGCACCCCATCCACCCCTTCCTCCAGTCTGTCCTCCCTTCTACTACCACTCCTCCTTCCATGAACCTCCCCTCTATTTTCCTGTAGGGCAAAATAGACTTCTATACCCCACTGTCTGTATATCTTATTTTCCAGTTGCATGGTAAAACAATTTTTAACATTCATTAATAAAGCTATGAGTTCCATATTCTCTCCCTTCCTTCCTCCCTACCCACCCTCATTGAGAAAACAAGCAACTCAATATAGTTATACATGCATAACAAAGCAAAACACTTCCATAATCATTATGTTTTGAAAGACTAACTACATTTCTCTCTGTCCCATCCTGCCCTCCATTTGTTCTATTTTTTCCATGGGCCTGTTCTCCCACAATAGCCTTTGCTTCTGATTATCCCTTTGGCTAATTTGCTGTTCCTTCTATTACTTTCCCTCTCCTATCCCCTTCCCCCCTGCCTTCCTATAAGGTAAAATAGATTTCTATATTTAAATGAGTGTGTGTTATTCCCTACTTAAATCCCATGACAGCAGGGCTCACTTATTTCCTTTCATCTCCCCCTCTTCCCATCCATTGTAAAAGTTCTTTCTTGGCTCTTTTATGTGACATGATTCACTACATTCTACCTCTCCCTTTCTCTTAATCCTAGTACATGCCACTCAACAGTAAATTTTATTTTTTAGGTATTGTCCCTTCATATTCAGCTCACCCTGTGCCCTTTGTCTATGTGTATGTATGTATGTATATACATTAATATATATACATACACCCATGTACATACACATTTCTACACATATATAATTTACACATACATGCATACTCATACATCCCTACATATATATCTCTCTACAGATAGATAGATAGATAGATAGATAGACAGACAGACAGACAGACAGATAGATATTCCCTCTAACTACTCAAATACTGAAAAAGGTCTCATGAATTACAAATAACATCTTTCCATGTAGGAACATAAACATTTCAACTTTAATGAGTTCCTTAAGGTTTCTCTTTCCTGTTTATTTTTCATGTTTCTCTTGATTCTTGTATTTGAAAGTCAAATTTTCTGTTCAGCTCTGGTCTTTTCAACAAAGATGTTTGGAAATCCTCTATTTCCTTGAAATTCCATTTTTTCCCTGAAGTATTATATTCAGTTTGGCTGGGTAGGTGACTCTTGATTTTAATTCTAGCTCCTTTGACCTCTGGAATATCATATTCCAAGCCCTTTTTATCCCTTAATGTAGAAGCTTCTAAAATCTGTGTTATTCTGATTGTATTTACACAATACTTGAATTGTTTCTTTCTGGTTCCTTGTAACATTTTCTCCTTGACCTGGAAACTCTGGAATTTGACTACAATATCCCTAGGAGTTTTCCTTTTAGGATCTCCTTCAGGAAGTGATCAGTGAATTCTTTTCATTTCTATTAAAGAATTATTTTCTTCAGTGAGCTTTTGAACCTCCTTTTCCATTTGTTCAATTCTGCTTTTACCTCATTGGTTTTTTGGGCCTCTTTTGCCATTTAAGTTAGTCTATTTTTAAAGATGTTATTTTCTTCAGCATTTTTGGGTCTCCTTTAGCAAGCTGTTGACTAGCTTTTTCTTGCATTGCTCTAATTTCTCTTCCAAATTTTTCCTCCACCTCTCTTATTTGATTTTCAAAATCCTTTTTGACCTCTTCTATGATCTGAGACTATTGCACATGTTTTGGAGGCTGTGGATATAAGAAAGAAGCCTTGACCTTGCTGTCTCCCTCTGATGGTATGCTTTGCTCTTCCTCATCTGAAAGGATGGAAAAAAATACTTTTTCATCAAGAAAGTAACCTTCTATAGTTTTATTTTTTCCCCATTGTGGCATTTTCCCAGCCAGTTACTTGACTTTCGAGTCCTTTGTCAAGTGGAGGGTATACTAGTCTAAGTTTTAGAGGTTTTGTGTATCTGTTTTCTGAAGTATCTCTAGGGACCTGTAAGTTCTCAGTTCCTCCAAGATGGTAGAATCAAGGGAGAGGAGTTTACTCCTCTTCTGGCCTGCACTCTTTTCTTCCCTGGAACTCTCAGTAGAATTCCCTCTCCACACCTGCCACTTGCTCCTCCATGCCAATGCTCCTCCTCACTCAAGGACTGCCACTCAGGACTGAGACCCAGATCAGCTTCTTGATTCCCCCAGGGTCTTTAGGCTGAGGCCTCCAAAAGTGGATGCTGATGCCACAGTGGCTACCACCCATGCTGAGTTCAGACTGCATTCCCCTCTCACTCACACGAAAAGCTTTCTCACTGACCTTTGAAGCTGTCTTTCACATTTGTGGGTTGAGAACTCTGGGAACTGTAGTGATTCTGTACCCTGAAGTCTGCTCTAATACTATCTTTGCTGCCTGGTCCATGCTGGGGTGCACTCAACTCCAAGCTGGTGTGATAGACCCTTGTCATTGACCTTCTCATCATCCAGCCTGTCTGGGGTTGGAAATCTGTTTCACTCTGCCATTTTGTGGCTTCTGCTGCTCTAGAATTTGTCTAGAGTCATTTTTACAGGTATTTTATGGGCTATGCGGGGAGAGCTAGAGCAAGACTTTCCTTCTACTCTCCCATTTCGGCTCTATCCCCCCAATGAATCAATATTCATTTATTAAACTTTTATTATGTGTTAAGCCTGGTAATACAAAGAAAAAGCAATATAAGACTTGATGTTCATCAAAATATTAAATTAAACCACCATTCTAACCTATCAGAAACTGTTCTGGATCCTAATTCTCTTATTCAATGTTTTACCTATGCTTCCTCAATTCATGTCAACTGTAAAATATAGGAACATATATGTCTGTGTGTATTTATTAAAGTTGTCAATGAAAATACTAAATAGTGCAAGACCAAGATCAGGTCCCTGGAACATTCCAGTAGATACATCCTTCCAAAATAACATTGGACCATTAATGGTTGACTATTCTTTGGATCAGATCTTTCAGCCAGGTCATAATCCATTACATTACCATTCAGGCTGCCATGCCTCTCCATCATCATCATCATCATCATCATCATCATCTTGCCAATATTATTCAGTACTTTAAGGTAAGCAAAGAGCTTTATAAACATCTCATTTCAGTCTCCAGTTTTTCAGATACAGAAACTGATATAGACAAAGGTTAACTTGAATTGTTCAGGATCACATAACCACTAGAGTCCAGGGTCAAATTTGAACTTAATTTTTCTGATTTCAGGCCCAGTTCTTTATCCACCATGTCACTGAGCTGCCTCCTAACTCTCTAATAAAATGTAATTAATCTAAATCAACAGCATTTCTCTCATACAATCAAATGTAAAAAAAAAATAAAGTTGAGATGGACCTCAGTTTTGTCTCCTTCAGCATATACTACCTGTGTTACCTTGAACAAGTCATATAACCAGTGTTAAATGAGGGAGTTGGACTAGAGGACCTCTAAGATAACTACTACATCTATAATCCTGTGATTCTATAATATAATGCTAAATTAACTAAAAAATCATCCAGACTAAAAGAACCTGAAGGGGAAACACACATGCTGAAGATTTTAGCATGAAAAAATATATACTACATATATAGATACATTCACTTAAGATGAAGTTAAATAATACCTGCATCCCCTACCTCATAAGGAACTGGAAATGGTTTTAAATGAACAAAATTTGTAATTATGAGCTGGTTTAATTATTGGGGAAAGGAGCATGGTCTCTGCCTGGGATTTCATTTGGGCAAGGAACTCCTCATCAATTGCTTCTATCAATGAAATTGTCAATTTTACTGAATTTTTCAGTATTACAAAATGAAGGGGTGGGAGACTGAGAGCTGAAGTGCCTTATTCTGGCTCACAGAAACATCAGGTATCAGAGCAAGCCTTGAGTTGTCATCTTCCTCACTCTAAGAACCTGGTGCTCAGGTCTCCATCCACTACTCCATACTGCTCATCATTTTGTGTGAGATAAACAAAACCCTACCAGCTCCTCCCTAGCTTGAGTCTCACTTAATTAGTTGCCAATCCAAATCATTTTTCTAAAATATTCACCTCCTTTCTGTTGCTATAATACCACCACACACACACACACACACACACACACACACACACACACACACACACACACACTTCCTGGAATCCATTCTTGTTCTACATTTCACTGTTGGAAATATTATTGGATTAAGGAAGAGAAGTTGACTTTTGAGTTACAGAATTTAGGAATTTTTTTGAAAAAGAGAAGGCTATTATTTTACTAGGATTGATATCATACACAAAGATACCTTTACTACTAATAGTTGACCTCTAGACCTTTAAACTTGCAAATTTTATAGACATAATCTCATTTGAGCATGCCAACAACCTTATGAAAGGGGGTGATATCATAAGATCATCAAATTAAGATCTGAAAGGCTTCATTTGTCCAACCCTACATTTTACTGATGAGAAAATGAGGTATTATGGCTTATCAGTGGTCATACAGCTAGCAATGGTCACATGCCTCAAAGCATCACTACCTACATTAGGTCATGTCTGGTTATATTTTGTATGAAAGTATATGTTTGCAGGTTGTGTTCTATAGAATGTATTTTTCTTAAAAGATAGGGACTTTGATTTTTTTTGTCTTTGTAGACTGTCTCTATTGTGTTTGTCAGTGAATCTCTTTCTGTATATGTATGCATGTTTATGTGCGTACATATACACATATACATATATATACACACACGCATGCACACGCACACACACACATTTATGTAAGTACCTACTATATGCTCAGCACTGTGTTAATGCCTGAGGATAGAAAAAGAGGCAAAAGACAATCCCTGCCCTCAAGGATCTCAAGATATAAAGGAAGAAACAATAAGTAGATTACCATGTACAAACATGCTACATACAGCGTACAGAATAAATAAGAATTAAATAAAAGAAGGGGCACTAAGAGAAGGACAGTGACTACAGCACTGAAACCAGGATCATTCTTCTTCCTGAGTTTGAATCTGGCCTCTATGACCCTAGGTAACCCTGTTTGCCTCAGTTTCTCATTTATAAAATGAACAAGAGAAGGAAATGGCAAACCACTCCAATATCATTGCCAAGAAAACCCCATATGAGGTCACAAAAAGTCAGACATGATCCAAACAAGAGCAAAAAATACAACAGTGAATGTACTATAATTAAGAGCCATTAGGAAAGGCTTCCTGCAGATGCAATTGGGATTTAAAAGAAGTCAGGTGAATGGAAATGAGGAGACTATTACAGCCATGGGACACAGCCAGAGGAATTTCCTAGAGTCAAGAAACAGACCTTTATTTTTTTTTTATTCTCAGTTTTTAGCACAGCATTTGACATATAATGGGTTGATAGTATCAGAGGTATGATTTGAATCCAGATCTTCAGTGAGTCAGTTAATAAGCATGTTATTAAGTGACATGTATTGGGCAATGGCAATGGGCCCAAAGAAATAAAAAAAAAAGCATTGCCCCAAGGAGCTCCCACTCTAATAGTAACAAGAACACACAAATAACTGTGCCCATACAAAACATACACAATGTAAAAGAGAGGCAATCAGAGTTAGAGGAGTAAGACGGGGCTGTCAGCACCTAATCCAGGTCTCCAGGAATCTATCCCTTAAGCCACACAACCTCTCTATTAAATACTATGAAATACTCTACTATTTAGCACAAACTCCTAACAGTTTAAACAGAGCATTGCATGTTCTACCCAAAGTGACCTTAACTCATTACAACTTTATTCTGAAAAATAAAAAAAAAATGCATTTGGCTGTGAATCTTAAAAAAGGCCTGTGGACGAATCCATTTAAATATGATTAAACTTCTTCACCCCAATGAGTTTATCCGCTGAAAAGGACTGCAAGTAGCTTCCATCCAGGATATTCCTTTGTGAAGTTGATCTATCTGACCTCTCTTTATCCCTGTGAGTGTCCTCGAACAGTTTATACTTACTCATTATTGTGTGCAATTGCATCATGCTGTGGATGAGGACACCCCACAAGCTGTTAGCTATATTAACTTAATAATAGATTTCAGGGTGTGATTTCCAATTAATTTCATTTTCCATATGCACACGCCTCTCCATGGGAAGCCAAAATTACAGAGTAGCCATATGGTGTCTCATAAGTAACAATTAAAACTAATTTTCTATTCTTTAACACTAAAAAAAAATGTGTGGCTTAAATGCCATGGAGAGAATTGGAACTTCAGTAGCATCTGTAGCTCTTTACTAAGAACAGTCCCACTCACTTCCTTCATTTTCTTCAAGAAGAAAGTTTCTTCCTTTGAAGTCTTTGGTGACAAATGAGGGGGATTTGCTGGATCCTTGGCCTATGAACTGTTTTCATGTCAATTCAAGTCAACAAGTATTTATTATTTACTATGTTCCAGGCACTCTGATGAGCCTCAACTCACAATAAAAGGTAAAAAGAGTCCCTACCTTCAGGGAGCTCATAATCTAATGGGGGAGACATATATAACTTTATAGAAACAAGATGCTTCTAAGATGTAGTGTAGATAATCTTAGAGGAAAAGCGCTGGCATTGAGGAGGACTGGGAAAGACTTCTTGCAAGAAGGTGAGATTTTAGCTGAGAAGTTAAAAGAAGCTGCAGGAACCAGGAGGGGGAGACAGAGATATAAAGCTTGCCATTGGAGAGGCTTGGCCAGTCTCATGTCCAATGGAAAGGGTGGTTCTAACCTTATATCAACAGAGAAATCTCTGGATGTTTCATTCTATTTACATGTCTATTGATCAGTGATTTAACTGTTCCTTTCCCCAATCTCTTAGCTGTAGTCTGTCACAGAGAATTAAGGTTAATATTAATAATGCAAAATAGAGTTTATAATAATAGCTGA
The DNA here is from genome assembly GCA_023548195.1 of Bettongia penicillata ogilbyi. NCBI lineage: Eukaryota > Metazoa > Chordata > Mammalia > Diprotodontia > Potoroidae > Bettongia > Bettongia penicillata. The sequence goes on from JAJHZJ010000449.1 coordinate 2,281,154, forward strand.
TATTGACGCAGCCCTTTATGATTTATTTAAAAATTACATAGGTATTTTTTCATCTTCACAAGCGCTCTGAGGTAGAAAACTATATAAAGTTCAGAGAGATTCAGTGTAAAGGATCAAACCTCTCATTTAAGTATCTAAGACAGCCATCGCTAATAATAAAACACATGCAAATCTAAACAACTCTGGGAGAGTCCACAAGTAGCAAACAGGCAAAGATGACAGAAGACATTACAGGGGCTGTGGAAAAGACTGGTATGGTAACACATGGCTGATGGTTGATTAGTCTCACTAATCTATCCTAGGAATATTTGGCATTGATTCTAAGAAAGTGACTAAACTCTCCATGTTAGTTGACCCAGAGATCCCACTGTGAGATATATCTCAAGGGGGTGAAAAAAAATAGAAAGATGCCATATACACCAAAATCTTCATAGCAGCAATTTTGGTAGTAGTAAAAATTCTGGAAACAACATCTATACCTACTGCTTAAAGAATGACTAAAGAAATTATATTATGTGAATGTAATTGAATATTATTGTGTTGTAAGCAATGAAATATGAAATATTCAGAAGCATGGACAAACATATACACAAATACAGAACCAGAAAAACAATATCCATAATAAATAATGCAAATGGTAGGATCAACAGAAACAACCAAAATAGATGTTGTATAATTATAATAACAGCCTGGCCTCAAAGAAAGGACAAAACGAATCTTCTTCCCTTCCTTGTAGAAGCCAGGAATTATAGGTACAGAATATTGCATACACTACTAGCCCAAACTGTTGAATAACATGATTTTGCTGAACTTTTTTCTCTTCTCTGTCTTTTTAATTCTTTGTGACATGGGATGGCTCATAGGGAAGGACAAAGAGGCAGGACTGATTTGGAAATGGAGATAACTTCAAAAGAAAAGATATCAAAAGACACCAAGTTCAAGACTGTCTCCTGCTCCCAGCTAGCTAGTTTCTCAAGCAAGGGAAAGAATTGCACAAGTCAAGGAGGACAAAGAGAAACAAAGAGAAAACACAGAAAACTACTACGTTGGAAAGTTAAGCCAATTTGCAAATTGGATGGATGATCTCTCTAACTTATAATTTCCTCAATTCTCAAGCATGCAGTTTCATTAGATTCTTTAACACTATGAAGGGAAAAAAAAATTTGAGGGGCTTTACTCAAAATAAAAAGTGTAGCAGGAAAAAAACGTCTTCTTTGGTGGGAGGGGATCAAATCCCAGCTCTTCTCCCTATTAACACCCGGTAAGTCATTTAAAATCCTGGGCTTTGGTTTCCTCATCTGAAAAATGAAGAGTGATCTCTGAGGAATTTTTCAGGCTCTAAATCCAGAATCCTGCATTAGTTACTCATTTTTATCATTTAAACAGATTTCTGTCCTCTGGGCCTGAATGCAGATCAGTTTTGGCTGAAATTAAACAGCAGTGAAAGCACATATCCTCCAGGGAAATATTAAGATTCATTGAAAAAGTCAATAACAACTTACTATCATTATTATTACATACTCTTATGATCAATAATTGGAGCAAATGAGTCAGAGTTATAACTTCTAATGAAAATTAATATTTTTTTCATTTCCGATTCCTTTATTATACAAACCTAACCATTCACATACATCTCTCAAATCTGTGGCAAATCAAGCCCAGAATTCATCTTTTATCCAATTAAAAATCTGGAGTTACTCATCCTTCAAAGTTGATTCCTTGAAAGTAATTCCAGATAATCATATGGCATATGTGCATATGGTTCCAAAGAAGCATCAGTATTTGGAGGGGACTGTCAAACAGCCAATAAGCCCTTATTGATTGCCTGCTACTGCCAAGCCCCAAGATGAGTCCTGGAGATAAAAACACACAAATTCTTGCTCTCAAGGAGTTTACCTTCTTCTTAAGGAAAATATACAGCTATGTGCCATCATCAAGTGTCACTTCATTTCCTTTATTTGAGCAGAAGTTCATTTCAGCTCTTCCTTCAAGAATATTCCTCTCCATGAATATCCTTCAGTGACAAAATGAAGTTGACCTCCATGCCAAAAGGCAATTCCATTCTAAAATGGAATTTTGGTCTCTTTATGCTGTTTTTGAATACTGTGTTTGGCAATGAACCCCAGGAATGGCTGCTGAAATGCCCCTAGTTTCCCATTCAGCCCTCAACTTTCAATATTTTCTACAAATTAAAGAAAGATCTTCACTTTGTTTTTCTTCCTGCTTTACCTATACCCACTGGCAACACTGGGAGATAGTGCCCAAAGCAAACGTGCCCAGCTGTAGCTGTATGAACATAGGTGTGCCCCTTTTCATCCAGAATGCAAGATGCTATGAGACAAAATTACTCCCTAGAAACAACACATTTTCCCCCCTGCAACTCCAGGCATTTAGGATTTGACTGCAATTCAACAAATACCCTTTAACAATAATCAGGCTAACATTTACAAAGCAAAAGAAGCACAATAACCCCAATGTCTTTGTTAGCCGCCTGTGGCTAAAGAGTTTATAGACACTAAGAAAGGCAATCATTTACTCCAACCCTTTATTACTAGACAACCAGGAAGAAATTAATGCTGGTCTTTGGCTATCTGGTTATCGTTCCATTCACTGTTAATTAGCGATCTCCAACCCACAGACAAGCCTGAAAACCCACCAGGCAAGCCTGAAAAATGCTAGGTTGACAAAACAGAAGCCACTTTCTTCCAACAAAGGAATAGCCTCTTCCTCTCACTTCCCATTATTTCTTTTTAACTAGTTTCACTAAGAAATGAAACAAACAAAAATAAGCTTCAAGCTGAAGGGCTCTGACATATTCTGGCAAAAATAAATATTTGGACAAATGCTCTCTCAACTTAGTGAGAATCTCACTCTCTCTGTGAAGGCAAAATCAAGCCTTCCGGTGACCCTATATTTTATCACTGGGGCAGAGGCAAATTAAGGTGAAAATGGGATTTGGGTAAAACTTTTCATTTATTATCATGTGTTAGGGATTTGAAACTATCTACATGAACACACATGAACATGAACATATATGTTCAATACATGCATTTCAATTTAACCTGAGCATCTCTAAATACGTTTTACTTCCGTCTTTCAGGAGTTAGGAGATGTCCTATATTGGCATTGATTTAAAGTGGCTACTGCATCTGAAGTACTATTTTCTAGTTCTACAACCTACTAACAGGTACCAGAATAGAAGGTAAGTTATGGTTTGTTGGTCCTAATTGCTTTGGCTTTCCAAATAGATAACGCTTATGAAGAGAGTATCTAAATACAAAATTATCCAGATTTGTGTGTTTTAATTCTTCCTTCTAAAAATCCCAATGTATTTTTGGGAGCAGCTGAATTTTATCAATTCAAGAGTCTCTTGCATTTTGTAAACAGACCATATTGCCAGAAGCAGAAGGAAAGATTCCCTGCACTTGGTGTATTGGTTGCATCAAATATACTGGGTCCTAGGCATGTGCGCATGGGTATGTGTGTGTATATATCCATATACATGTATATGTGTATATTTCACAGAGCTGATTCACATGTTACACTGACATTTTTTCCCAAGGCTGGCATGTGCTTAGAATCTAAGCCTTACATCTTTATTTTAAACTTGGATTTGATTTAGTTTCAGCAAACTGGAAAGCGGTCTGTAAAACAGGGAAAGAAATATATCAGCATGATGTGGTACATTAGCAAAATTGGTCGAAAGCCAGGCACCACAATGACAAGCCTGAGATTCACTATGAAGGCAGGGCAGGATAAAAATGGCTAAATAAGAGTCATCTTATGCAGGCACTCCTCCATCCTCCTCTAACCATCTGGATTTGGGGAGAAATAAACTCAGAATTATTATAGCTCAAGAGGCTCCTACTACAGTAAGGTATCTTTTAAATGATAGTAATTTAATTAACATGAACATGTTACTCCTTTTGTAGTAATCTTAAAACTGTAACTTTCTTCAATATTTCACAGGCTTCATGATCTCATTGATGGGGATACTCTGTCATCCTCACGGTGCAGATTACCACTCATCCATGCCTTAGCATCCTGTGGCCATGGTTTCTCATAAATCCTTTTAATGCATTGGAGGCTTTCTTCTGGGGCAGAGATTCTTAACTAGGGGGTCCATGAACTCTTTTTAAAAAATTTTTGATGGATATATTTCAATTTAATTGCCTTTCTTAGTAATTCTCTATTTGCTATTATTCCTTTAAAACCAACTCTAAGAAAGAATCCAAAAACTTAACCAGACTGCCAAGTAAAAAAAGTTAAGAACATCCATTCTAAGGTATTTGGATATTCTTTGGTACTAGTTTAGCACTTAAGTTGTTACCACCATTCTCTCTTCATGACAGATTTATTACTCCCTTTTCTGGTCATATATTTCCTGGAAAACAGAATTAAAGTTTGAAAGATAAAAGAGATCATGGAGGTCATCTTTCCAGTCCATACACCACTTCTGCGCAAATCATCACTGTCAATGTGCTGCAGCCTACTCATTTGCATCATACATCTCTCCATCAGCTTTTAAATGGCCTGATTTTGAATATTAATTCCTTGAAAGTATAACAAAGGAGCAAGGTTATGAGGAGTATTACTTCACAATACAGGAAAGAAGAAAGGAAAGGAACAGGAGCTGTCAAGAGATTCAACATCAGTTTCAACTAAGTCAATTCATCTCAAGGTGAAAATGGCACTCATAAGTCAAAAAAGGGAACGTTGTTCAATCATTTCTCATCTGATTCTTCATGATCCCATTTGGGGTTTTCTTGGCAAACATAATGCTTTTTCCTTTTCCAGCTCATTTTACAAATGAGGAAACTGAGGTCAATAGGGTTAAGTGACTTGCCCACATTCACACAGCTGCCAAGTACTTCAGGCCAGATTTGAACTCAGGCAGATGAGTCTTCCTATCTCCAGGCTTGATACTCTATTCTGCCACCTAGCTGCCCACATTGGGTCCAACCACTTCATTTTACAGATACAGAAACAAACACTTCTCAAGTGTCACCTCAAATATGTCAGCATAAAGTATTTTCTCAACATCCTATTTGGCTCTTAAAGCTACAGAAACAATATGTATAGATTCTGTAAAAAAAAAGGCATTGGAAATAAGGGTTACATTTACAAACATCTCCATTTACCATGTACAAAATAAAAAATAACAGCTAGCATTCATATAGTGCTTTAAGGGTTGTTTTGAGGATTAAATGAGAAAACATATGGAAAGCACTTGGAAAACATTAAAAGCACTATAGAAATGCTAGCTATTATGAGTGGCAAAATTATATATACTCCATAATGGATAAGGAGACAGAGATAACTCTTCCCAGTAATCTGTAGAGTAGGGGTTTTAGAAAAATGTTAAACAGATGCATACATATTTGCGGGCAAAAGATGTCTTGTATATGATCCAAGTCAAAGATCTCATTGACAAAAAGACCTTTTGAATATCTATTTGTAGCATGACATAGTGGAGAGATAAATAGTCTTGGAATCACTGAAGACAGATTTAGATCTTGCCTGACTTGTTGTTTGCCATTTATTCTCAAAGAGGATAATGACATCAGGGAGATGATGACATGACTTGCAGTTGACTTTGATTTGAGTAGGGGAGGGCTGTGCAAAGTCACCAGCCTCACTTTCTTTCCTGGGGTCATCTGGGTCCAGTGGTCAGGTAACACAAACTAGTTGAATGACCATGACTAGTCATTTAGCTTGGATAAGTTAGGATGCCTCAGGCACCCTCTAAAATGGTAAGTTATAGATAATAACAGCTAACATAGATATGGTGTTTACTATGTGTCAAGCAGTACACTAAGAACTTTACAATTATTTTCTCATTTGACCCTTAAAACAACACTGGAAGGTTGTGGCTCAGTCATTCCAGTCCAGTTCATGACCCCTTTTGGGGTTTTCTTTGGCAGAGATTCCCTCTGTAACTCATTTTACAGGGGAGGAAACTGAGGTAAACAGAGCTAAATGACTTGCCATGGGTCACACAGCTATTGTCTGAGGCCAGATTTGAACCAGGAAAATTAATCTTCTTACCCCAGGACCAGTATCACCTCGCTTCTCCCCACCCTATCACCCAACTCACAGATGAGGAAACTAGAAAAAACAGAAATAAAATAACTTGAAGAAACTGAAGCAAATAGAGGTTAAGTGCCTTGTCCAGGGTTACAAAGCTACTAAGTGACTGAGGCTGAAATTGAACTCAGGTCTTTACGATTCCAGGGCTGGCAGGCTATCCACTGAGTTACCCGGTATATTGGTAACCATGGAGGGAGTTTTCTCTGTGGGAGCTCCCACACCAATGAAATCAAAGGTCTGGACACTCCTCCCCAACAAAAAGAAAAAAATGCTGATAACATATTAATTGAATTAAGCCGTGGAACATTATAAACAAGTACCATAATAGGAAAATAACCGATCTAACCAAACCATCCACACTTTAAAAAAAGTTGCAGAAAAAGACATATTGTCTTGATTAGTAGGTACATTTGAAGCGTCAACCTGTCAAATTAATCTTAGCAATACAGAAATCTTGCAAACAGACTGCACATTGATAATGAACTTGGCCAAGGAATTGAGTAAGGGGAGGGGAATGGGCAGAATTATACTGGAGGAAATTCAGCTCTCCTTTTCACAATACCAATACCTCCTATCTCTTTAACACTTATGCTCTGTGGTACTTTTCTCCAATTACAAAGCATATAATGCAACAATCTCCGAAGAATTATAAAAGTAACACTCATAAGTCAAAGGGCAATGGAAAGATGAGCTAGGTGTCAGCACCTCGCAAAAGAAAAACACAATTAAAATTTCACAGGCTTTGCTTTCAATGGAAAGTAAGGTGGGAGGAGTCAGTCACAGCGTGTGAATCAGAGACCACTAATTGCTCCATGTTTGGGTCTACTCCGTTAATCAACAAACCATGAATAAATGCCAATCAAGCAACAGATATTTATTATCTAAAAAGTCCTAGGCACTATTTCAGATTCTGAGGATGCCCTGATAAAAAGAAAACAGCCCCAGCTTTCACGGTGTTAACATTTCCATTTCCTAGGATGTTACAAAGAACACTCAAAAACCCCAAGTTTTTTTTTTTTTAATGACCCTTATATTTCTTTTCAATGATCATTAAAAATAATAATTTTAGAAATTTTTACTGTAAGGATGCCAACATAATTTTGTTTAAACTGAAAGGTTCTACCACCATGGAAAAATGCGAGAACAAGTGCCCTAGATGAATTATAATAATTGATGTCTTTATAACACTTTATGGCTTACAACTGTCCTGCATTATTTTATCTAATTCTTACAATAGTCTTGTAGTGAAAATATTTTCATGTCCATTTTGCAGGTGAGAAAATCAAAGGAAAAGTTATATTCATGGAAGTAACTGGAAGAGCCAGTATTCCCTGTCCTCAATGACCTTATATTCTTATAATGGAGACAACACACAAGTAAATATAAGTTTCATTTACTAAAGCCCCTTGGAAGGAGGTTCACTTATTTTTGACAGAGATGAAAAACATGAGAGGTTTGAGGAGAGAGTCCTATATCTTTTGATTCTGGAACAGGTGTTACATATATACATATATATGCAAAATACATACAAGGTACCTTGGTGGGGGAGACTAATATTGGTGAGATTGTGAAAGATGTTATGTAGAAGACAGCAGTTGAATGGAACTTCGAAAGAAATTAGGGATTTTAAGAAATTAGGAACACACTTTTTGAAAAGTGTCACACAGGATGAGAAACTGATGGGGCTGAAATCTGCCTCCATGGAAGTTGGGTTCACACAAATGGTCAATGGACCAAAATGTTGGGTTGCCTCAATAACATTTCAAGTCATAATATAATATATATATATGTATATATATATATATATATATAAATATAATGTATATAATATAAACCTGAGGTAGATTACTGTTATCAAAATCAAAATTGTCACTTGTTATATTCACTTTCAAAACAAGACAAAAATTGTCTTCATAGGGCACTCTAGGGCCATTTGCAAAGGTCAAATGCAACCCACTGTTTACAAGGGATGGTTTGTCCTTCATTTTCAAAGAGGACCTGTGACATCATGGAATGATGTCTTGACTCGTATCTGAAATGGAACCTCATGCTGTCTTCCAGAATCATAAGAGTCCAATGGTAAGACAAATGCTAAGATGACTGGTAATGACCTAGGATGACCCTTGGCCTCTTCAATATCTGACCAAACTCCAAACACTCTGTAGCCCACCTTCAGCCTTGGGATAAAGTGTTATTATCCATCCATTCCACCAGGGGAAATCTTCATATGCTTGGGGTAGGCATCCCTCTAAGTCACTGACAGGTTTGAGGCTCCTTGGGTTACCTTTAAGCTGGTTTAGCCCATCTGCCAACATAGTTTTTACTGAGATGTGGCCGCTGTGCATGCTACACCTTTTGAGGCCACACGTGAGAGTTTAAAAGGTAAATTGTTACTGATCTAGAGATACCTTCAAAGACCTTAGTACCAGAAGGCTTGCACCAACCTATCATGGCCTGTCTCAACTGTGAATAAATTAAAGAAAATTCTCACCCAAGGAAACCTTGAAGGAGGATGCTTAGGGGACAGAGTTGGACTATGTAGCCCTTAAGACAAAGGTCTACACTTCCAAGAAGAATAATGCCGCTGAATATAGAAAAGAAGAAAATTTTCCCAGAGGGAAGTCTCTCTGTTGTGATATGGCTCAGTTAATTTTTGTAAAAATATACAGATTTGCTGATGTATAGACTTAGTAAGTTTTAAAAGAAATTAAGTTCAGTTGATGAGCAACTGGGTAAGGAAGAGGGTAAATTTTTTTCTTCCTTTTCTTGTGCTTAGTATCAATGATATATCTATGTTTTGTTTTTTTTTACTGCAAACATATGTTAAGTACTTTTAGCCCAATGAAAATGTAATATTAGAGGGTATTGGCATACCTCGGGGGAGGTGGATGAGAAAAAAGACAGTTTCCCAAGTTCTTAAAAGGTGAATTTAAGTCTCCACAGCTTTTAGTGGCTGGAGAGTGATTGAATTTTATAGAACTATATAAATCTTTTAAGAACTCACCAAAAAGCACCTATCATTCAAATGTAAGACATGATGAACTGCTCCACTGAGGAGAAGTTACTCATTTATGATGTGTCTTTGCATGCAAAGAGACAAGTGACTTCACTTACAGACTACAGAACAGAAATCTCAGTAGAACTAAACCACCAGCTGGGTGGTACAAATGCTGACTGTGGAGTCGGGAAGACCTAGTTCAAATCCAGGCTCAGATACTTACTAGCTCGGTGATATTGAGTAAGTCACTTACGTACCTTTACTCAACTGTAAAATGAGGATTAGTGGTTAGGTGGTTCAGTGGATAGAGTGCTGAACCTGGAGTCAGGAAGACTGATCGTCTCAGGTTCAAATCTGGCCAAAAATATTTACTAGCTGTGTGACCCTGAGCAAGTTACTTAACCCTGTTTGCCTCAATTTCCTTATCTGTAAAATGAGCTAGAGAAGGAAATAGCAAACCACTTCAGCATCTCTGCCAAAAAAACCCCAAATGGCATCATGAAGTCCTCAACACAACTGAACTCACTAAACAGAATGAGGATAATGGTACCGCCGACTCCCAGGGTTATTGTGAGAAGCAAATGAGATACACTTACTAGCTGCATGACCCTAGGCAAGACATTTGACTTCTGTTTGCTTTAGTCCACTGGAGAAGGAAATGGTAAACCACTACCGTAGCTCTGCCAAGAAAACTCCATTGACAGTGTGGTCCAAGGCGTCACAAAGAGTTGGACATTGCTGATGGACAATAAAAACAAATGGTGCCTGCCATATAATAAGTGCTTATCATATGCACATTTCCTTCCTTTAATATACCTCTGTTTCTTGAAATTATAATTTATTGAATATTTATTCAATCTTAAATTCTAGAGTTCCTCACAACTGAAAGCAGCTCCACATTTAGGAGTTTTGTACTAGTGTTTCCTGTTGTAAATAGATATATATTAAATCACATTTTATTAATGGAGTACAACAGATTTTAGAAAAATTGAGGAAGGAATATTTTCCAAATATTAGCTCCTTTAAGCCTCACTACAACCCTAGGATGGTGCAGTGGATAGAGTACTAGGCCAGCAGGCAAAAGACTCATCCTCCTGAGTTCAAATCCCACCACAAATACTACTAGCTATGTGATCCTGGGCAAGTCACTTAAGCTTGTTTGCCTCAGTTTCCTCATCTGTAAAATGAACTAGAGAAAAAAGTAGCAAACCACTCCAGTATCTTTGCCAGGAAAACCCCAAAAGGGGTCACAGAAAGTCAGACATGACTGAAAAAGTACTCAGCAACAACATGCACACCAACCTTGCTATAAGTTAGGTGGGAGTGTTATCTCCATTCTGACACTTGCCCATGGTGACGTAGTTGGTGAGTATCTGAGGCCAGATTACAGCTCAGATCTTCTTGACTTCAATCTCAGCCACTGCACCACCATCTGCCTCTGCTACACAGATCTAACAATTTGCTAAATAAAAGAGCATAAAAGTTTCCCTCCAAGGTAGATATATTGGATTTCTCCAAATTTCTCATACTTTATGCTACATTGAGTTGTTAGTAGCAAGTTCAACATGCTGATCATTGAGAGATGACTAGATGTTCCAAACAGCCAATAAGCTCATGTCTTTGTAATATATTCAAATAAAAAATGCCAGAATTTGCCTGAAATAACAACAAGTAGGTATTACTGTTTATATTATAATAACCAAACTAGATTCTGACTTTCCAAATCACTGGAAAGGTTTCAGAGACCTCAGGTTGAGTCTGGCTCATATTTTGAGAACCATTAGATTAAGATATTGCCCTAATGAAAAACAACTTGAAAATATCAGAAAGAATATTTGAACCATGGCTTTTCTAACTCTACAAACAGACAAGACCATTCCATTGTTTGATTTAATTCAATATAATTTGCTTCATCAAACATTTTTTAAGCACATGGCACTGTAGTAGGCAAGGAAATACAAACATCCAAACCAAAACAGTTCCTGTCTTCAAGGAGCCCAAGGTTTTCTGAGTTAAGATAAGTCAGATAAATAAATGTGAAATTGTTTTAGTAGAGATATTCAGATTTCATATATTCAGTGGTATCTGGCTCATGCTTTGACATAAGTTACAGAGATTTGACATAGAGGCCTTTGTTATAGGAAATTTCAATTCTGCCTATTTCCGTGCTGTAATATAAATACCACACGTTTCAATACTACATTAGTATTACAAATATTAATCAGAAAATTGCTTGCTGACATACGTTTAAGTGCCTTTATTTTCCATGCCAATGATTCCGAGGAACATTTTCTTCATTTTTAATGTATTGTGCTTGGAAAGATGCCGATTTAAAGGGCACTTGGGAATAGGAGTACAAGAGGTGTGTCCCACCTTGCCCTCTGTTTAGATTGTCAGTTTTTCCCTTTGATCATTCTTTGCACTTGAAGAACCCAAAATTGATTTTTCCCAGTTGAACTACTGTAGAAAAGGGACAATGTTTTATTAAAGACGTTTCAGTCCCCTAGCATAAGCCTACTTTTTAAATTTATACACAAAGAAAATCTGCCGTTTTTGTTCTTGTGAAAATGTTTTCAGAAAGGATCACTCTCTAAAGTTAATTCAATTGTACAGAACACCAAAAAGAGAAAGGGAGAAGAGAAAAGACAGTGATGGAAACTCTATTAACCACCTCGGCACAGAATGAAGACGTGTGCTGATCAGCTCTCTCAAGTATAGCGCACAAATTAAATTCCACCAAAATATAAAACAAGGACCTTGGAGATAAATCTTTCATGAATTTTGTTGTCCTTGAGAGAGGAACCGTGACGGGAAAATATCTGAGGATTCAGAGGCATTGAACTTGGTACAAGTTAAGAAACTTATTTGTTAAGTCTACATGGAAAGAAGGATATTTTAAAAATAGGAAATGATGACACAAAAGAAAATAGAATAAAGGATTTCCAAAAAGATGCAAGATGAGAAAAACTGAGGAGATGACATAGCTTTTGGACAAATGATAATTCAGCCTTGAACAATGATGGCAATTTAAATTTTAAGTCACCAGTAAGATGCAACAGTAGAAATAAAGGAAAGGTTGAAAAAGTGAGTTAAAAATTGAAGCAATCCCATGAGTCTGTACAATACCTCTGATTCCATGATAACACAAGGATAACCAATAAGAGGAATTACTGTGCCCCACCTTTGCATTAGTTAAATACAAAGCAGAAAAAGTCTGTCACATCTATAGAAACAAAGCTCCTCTAAACTTCAATGGGGTCAAAGGTCAAATTGTATCAAAACAGATCAAATATAGATTTAAAAATATCAAATAAATACTGTCAAAAAAGTAAACTTTGAATCAATAAAATCATCATTGCATTGTAAAAAAAAAAAAAAAATCTATTTCCTAAAATAGGAACAAGATTTAGGATGTTTTCAAACCTATTTGGAAACATTCTGAAATATATTCATATAAGGCACTCTAGTAAACCAAAACTAGATTAGAAGCATTTCAGCAAATAGCAAATCATTCATGTCTGGGGGATTCCCACAAGGCAACCACCCAATGTATAGGTGGCAGTGGGAGGAGCTATTCTTTCTCCTCATTTCACAAGAGTACCAGCAGTCTATGCACTTATCATCCCTCACATTGTCACATGATCAACCTTTCTTTTCTTTTCCCTAATACACTGTTGATCTTGTAGTTTGGTGTTTCTCATCAGTTAGATATGACAGCTTGCTTACACCCATCATATGCCTCTCCATTATCCTTTGTGGGATACTCAATTTCACTTCTTCAGAGACTGTTGTATTCTATATCTCACAGGAAATCCCCAACAGAATGCTGATAATAAAAATAAAACTGCTTCCAGGAAAACTTGGGAGTGGTTTTCCTTCAAATTGAGGTTCCCTTAAAATGCAAACAGCATAGGTGTTACAAGACACAAATGATAGCATCCCTATCCAACAGCAAGGACAGCCATAGGAGAGATGGGGACAAAGTTCTGAAGACCACATTAAATTATGCTCTAGGTAAAGAAAAATATAAACTCCCAAACCTTATTAATAAAATAATTAAACACACTGTAAACACCCATGGTTGTAGGGAAAAAAAGTCATCAATTCTTAACAGTCTAGAAATTCATATCATGTTTCCTTACACCTCACACCTTCAAAGTTATTACGGCTATAATGATAATATTATATCCAAGCATATTAACTCTCAATTGACTATCTTAGATATGAGTAAACAATGAATTTAGATAATTATACAATTCCACATTATTTTATTTTAAAAAATATTTTCCCAAATTGGGTTTGAAATTGCAAACTAGCACAAACTTCTAAACAGTAGAAACTAATGAATCGGATGCTGCTCTTTTGCAATTTGGACTTTTAGAATTACAGCTAATTAGAAGCTAGCATCATAAATTTAGAAGTGAAAAGGAATAAAGGTCATCCATCCCAGCTTCCATCATTTTGCCAGTGAAGAAATCCACTAAGAAAAAAGCTCAAACCCTGGGTAAATGGCAACTCAGGATCTGAACCCAGGTTCTCTAATTTCATATCCAGCAATTCTTCCATTATGTAACATTATCTGTCCCACCAAAAAGAAGAGATTTTAAAAGATTTTTCTTCATTCAAAAGTATAGACATAAAAGGGTCAATAGGAGAGGGAATCATATGCTAACCTTTTCATCCTCAGCTGTGCATCCAAATCACAATTCCTCACACATAGCATCACTGGGTAAAATGTATAAGACTGTATCACAGAGGTCACTGGATTACTCAATAGTGGATTACTCACTGGAGGGCATGCTGTGTCCAGTTTTATAAGAAATCCACAAAATAAACATTAAGGGACTTGTAAAGTTCTCTAAGTTTATTTAGAAGACTAATGTAGGACAATTGCTTATTAATTAAATAAAAAGGGGCTTTAAAGACATATTTCTCATTCACAGACACGTACTGAAACATTTTACATTCTAAACAGCAAATAGATGAATTTAGATAAATATATTTAAATTCACTATACTCTGCCTTGAGGCTGCAATGATTTATGTAAATGTCCAAAACACCTTCTTCTTCAGAAAACTCTTCTACCCTCTCATGTAGGGATTATCTCAAAGAAAATAAAAATCTATCCACCAAATCTTATTGCTGGCCACACTTTCCAACTGTTGATTTTAGAGGAAAATCAGGCTGAGTACTATTTTCATTTTGCCAACTAAACAAAAATAGCTTAGACACTACAACCTTTGAAAGTCAGAAACAAGATTCAGGTTAGAAAGCCCTCTAGCCACTGGTACAAGGTAAGTATTGTCAGTTTGAGAGAACGTAACACTAATGGCCCATTTGAACTCATGAGTCTAACATCAAATTCTCATTTCAGAAGGGTCACTGCATTTTATTTTTCAAAAGAAATTTGGGCATCAGTGGTAAAATAGTGATGAAACCAGAGGATAGAAAGGGCCCCTAGAGATCATCTGGAGTGCAGATGCTAGAACAATATATACTTGAAGCAAGAGGCTATTTAATATTCTCAACAAGTGGGCCTCAAAACTCTTGCTGCCAGAAATCTCACTGCCTATTTTGGCATAGCCTTCATTTCTGGGAAATATTTCCTTACCTTAACCTGAACCCAAACATGAACCAATTTATCCTAGGGTGGTCTCTCTAGTGTTAAACAGAAGAAATCTAATTTTTCTTCTATATCATAGTCCCACAATTACTGAAGAAGAAGAATCTTGCCCCATCCAGCCACCCTTTAACCCTTCTTTTCTCTAGGCTAAATATCCCTAGTTTTGAGTTTATTTTCCCCAGTTCTTATATAAAATGGTTTCAGCACTCCTAATCATAGTTACATGTCTGTGGAAATGCTTCAGTTTCCAATTATCCTTCCCAAAATGTGGCATGTAGAAAGGGATTTTATGGTTAAGATGTGATCTACACACATAGACACACATTCACCCTGATGTGTTCTGATCCTGGAAACATGATAAAAGTACCACTTTGTTTGTTCTGGGCATTATATTTTTATTTAATGTAGTCTAATATCACATTCATTTTCTATTTAAAATGTCTCACTCCTGACTCACTGAATCATAGATTCTCAGAGTTGAAAAAGCCTTCAGAAGTAATCAGAGTCCAAAAATGTGTTATAGCACCTAGTTTCTGATCTTAAGATTTCCAATGGCATGGAATTTATTACCTACCAAGAAAACAACTCTATTATTTAATAGCTTTAATTGTTTGAAAGGTATACCTTAAATTGGGCCTAAATCTAGCTCTCAGCAACTTCCACAAGTATGTAATACACATGCTGATTTAGTATCTACAATATACAATGTACAAAGGTCTTACGCTACCTATGTTGTCAGGTAGAAAATGTATAAGACAAAGATATCTCTCATCTCCAGAAAGCTACAATCTATCATCATCAAGATAAGACACAGATATGGAGAAGATATGATAATAAAAGCATACCTGAATGTTTCACTTTAAGGTTTACAAAACAAACAAACAAACAAACAAAAACCCCCACCTTTTCTCAAAATTAACCCAAACAGATTGGTACAGCAACCAATACTATCTCCATTTTACAGGTGGGTAAACTGAGGCTCAGAGAGTTTAAATGACTTGTCTAAGACCAAGTATCAGAGAAAGTATTGGAATCCAGATATCCTGAATCCAAGATCAGTGCTCTTGTCACTACCCCAATATTTGTAAGGCCTTTATTACAGAGCTTTTAGTCATTTGTCCTCCAACCTCAGGAAACTGAAAGAAAAAAACAAAGGCAAAGGCAAAATATTAGAATAGCAGCAACAGTTTGTCATCTTGCTTAGACTTTGGTCTTGAGGATGGAAGGCAGGAGGAGGGAAAGTACAAGCTCAGCTTTGGTATACTGCGCTATATAGTACAACAATACACCAGATGTTAGCAACCACTTCTGAGACATTCCATCCAGCATTTCTCTCCCTTCCTTTTGTAACCGTTAGTTGGTCTCCACTCAAGTAAATATCCTTTTCTCCTTTTCAACTCTTCCATTCTCCCTCCTGAATGATGTGAATAGCCTAAGTGCTTTCTGATGACATGAAGATTTATAAAATCTTGGACTTTCTTTCAATAGACCTATAATTCATATGGCTCTCAGAATGAATGAACACCAAGGGATGAGGCCCTCTAATTAAAGACCGATATGCTCCTCACCAATATTGCCCCAACTACTGGTAAATGTCATGAAAAGGAAAAGAGAAAAAAAAAAGATCACCCAGGTACCATGGACAGCACTCATGCTGGCTTCCAATCTCCAGTACCATCTTCTATCTCCATACTCCTCAGATGAGAAGTCACTCATTTTCCAATCATTTTACCTGTAACCGGTAATCCATTGCTGTTCCCAAAGTTTGCATTTTCTATTCCATTTCGTTTTGAACATTTTAAGTAATTTTGCCATGATAACTACATTTTGGAGGTGAGAATGATCCATTTAGTATGATTAGCCCCAAGGCCCTAATTCTATTATCATTTCTATGAAGTTAACTCATTGGTCTAGATCAAACCACTCTCCTAACCTCCAGACATACACCTTCAAATATCTATTAAGCATCTCAAAGTGGATGTCTTTTAGGTATCTGTAAACTTAACATGTCCAAAACTGAACTCATTATATTTTTATCACCAAACCCTCTCTTTCAAATGTCCTTATTACTGTTGAGGGTACCATCATCCTCTCCATCTCCCAGGCTTGAAATCTCAGTATGATGAGATTTCATCATGTCACTGTCTTTTGCACCACCCTCCATTCACTCATTTGGAGTCTGTCATTTTGCCTCCTTCTCTTCCTCTGACGATACAACCTCCCCAATATAGATTCTCATCATCTCTCCCTGAGTCTATCACAATAGCCTGCTTCTTCTTCTCCCTGCCTCAAGCCTCTCTATGCACACCAATTCATCTTCTATTCAGTTGCCAAAATGATCATTCCAAAGTGTAAGTCTGACCATGTCATACTCCTCAGTAAAATCTAGTGTCTCACTATTGGCTCTAGGATCAAACATAAAATCCTCTATGACTTTTAAAGTCTTTTATAACCTGACTCCATTCTGCTAACACTTTTATCTATTATTCAATTCAGTAACTATGGTCAACTTGCTGTTCCTTGCACATGACTCTCATTTCATTGGTTGTCACAGGTGCCTAGAATGCTCTCCCTCATCTCTGTCTCCTCAGTTCCCTGAGGTCTCATCTGAAGTTCTTTAATAAACTTTTCTCAGTCCTCCTTCATCCTAGTGCCTTCCCTCTGAGACTACTCCCAATTTATACTATTAGTAGCTTGTTTACACAGAGTTGTTTACATGCTGTCTCCTCCATTGTATGTGAGTTCCTTGAGAGTACAGCCTACTTTTTGCCTTTTTCTGTAACTTCAGCACTTAGCACAGTGTCTAGAACATAGCAGGTACTTAATGGATGCTAATTGACTTGATACCTACCACTAGCTGGGCTGACTCTGCTTTACTGTGATGAAGTTTATGATGTATAAAAAATAACATCAGAGAACACTTTCAAGTGATAATCACTTTGGCAGAGTGGATAGAGAGACAGCCTTAGAATGGGGAAGACCAGAGTTCCAATCCTTCCTGTGACATTATATACTGTGTGCCTCTGTGTAAGTCACACAGTCTCCGTAACAATAAAATTGAGGAGACTTCTCATTAAAAATATTAATAATTTAATAGACTAAGACCACATAATCCTCTTTTACAAGTCTCCAAGGCCAAATGGAAAACATTGCTCTGACAGTGATTTCTCTTGGTTGGTTTTATACTATTGTGGTGTTCTCTGGCAATTCTCTAAGACTATAAGCTATGAAGCAGATGCCAATTTCCATTGGTAGTGTCCTCAAGGACATTTCCCTCCATTGATAAAAATTACAGGCTCATTATTGTTGGCCATATTCATTTCCTCACAAATTAAACTTTGGTGAACACTTAGGAAACTATCATTTTCCAATGTGGAATTATGTCATCTCTCTATACTTTGTCAGCAAGCAATCCCACAAATTGATCAAGATCCCTTTTACGAAGATTTTTTCATTTGTTAAAAGGCAGATTATCCTCTGGAATCACTTCATACCCTGTTGATTTTGAAATGATTATCTTTGCTAACGTTTAGTTTCATGGAAAGCCCTCCATTATCCCATCTCAGATCTCCTTATGTAAAACTTATTTCTTACCTATACATTAAACATAATCTGCAAAAACAATCTGGCTTCCTCTCCCTCTCTATCCCCTATAACTTTCCTTCTCTCTCCTATTCCCTTCTTCTTTCTCCCTCTACCCCTCGTCACACACCTACAGGCTCACATTTATCCAAGAGAAAAAATTGTATGGTGAATAAAGTGTCTGGTTCCTAAATCCTTACTGAGATCCATGTTTTTAATAATGAAAAGTCAACAATCTTGGCCCTGCAGAAAACAGGTAAATGACTTACTTCTTTTCTTTAAGGAAATAGGAGCCTATGGGAATACTGAAATACCCAATGCTGGTCAATTGGCTCTACTGAATTGTGTTTCTTTGTTACAAAAGAAGACTTATTGGATAGGGCTGATGATGGATATTCAGAAATGACTGTGATGTAAAAAGAAAGGTTTGGAATAAAACAAAAGTTTAAGCATTGAAATGTCAAAAAATATTTTTTTCAAAAAGTAAATTTGGGGAGCGGAGCTAAGATGGCAGAGTAGAAAGATGCGCAAACACTAGCTCTTCCCCACAGCCCATAAAATACCTGTAAAGAAAGACTCTCAACAAATTCTAGAGCAGCAGAAGCCACAGAACAATGGAGTGGAGGAGATTTCCAGCCCAGGGTGACCTGCAAGAGTGACGAGAAAGGTCTGTCACACCAGATGTGGAGTGGAGCCCAACCCTTGGTTGCAGCATGGCACTGGGAGGAGGATCTGAGCATGCCTTCGGGGTGGAATCCCCAGCAGCAGTAGTGGTACTTTGTAGATCCCTCAATCCACAGATGCCAAAAGTCAATGAGAAGGTTTTTTTCAGCTGGCTGAAAATGGAGCAGGGTTTTCCCATAGCTCCAGTCTCAGGCAGCAGTGGCAGAGGGCGCATCTGGCAGGAGTAGCACCCACAGCAGCCTGCATCCATTGTTGAATCGTAAAATCTGGGGGGAACTGAGCAGCCGATCCTTACCTCAGCCCTGTGTTGTGGCCCTGCACCTGCCTAAAGTCCATGGGGAAATTGAGCAGCTTTTCTGAATCTCAGCCCCCAGTGTTGTCTTGGTGGAACTGGAGGCCAGGTGGTTGTGGAGAGGAAACTCTACTACTCACAGATTTTGGGCACAAAAGTTTCTTTTTGCTCCCATACCAGTGTACACTCTTGATTGAACCACCCTGGAGGAACTGAGATCTTACAGATCCCCAGAGTATACTCTACTCTTGACAAAGGACCCAAAAGTCAAGTAAGTGGTTGGGAAAATGCCAAAAAAAAAAAAAAAAAAAAAAAAAGGAAAAAAAATAAGACTATAGAAGGTTACTTTCTTGGTGAACAGACATCTTCTTCCATCCTTTCAGATGAGGAAGAAAAATGCTTATCATCAGGGAAAGACATAAAAGGCTTCTGTATCCCAAATATAAATATTCAATGGTCTCAGGACATGGAAGAGCTCAGAAAGGATTTTGAAAATCAAGTAAGAGAGGTGGAGGAAAAACTGGGAAGAGAAATGAGAGAGATGTAAGAAAAGCATGAAAAGCAAGTCAATAACTTGCTAAAGGAGACCCCCAAAAAGGCAGAAGAAAATAACACCTTTAAAAATAGGCTAACTCAATTGGCAAAAGAGGTTCAAAAAGCTAATGAGAAGAAGAATGTTTTAAAAAGCAGGATTAGCCAAATGAAAAAGAAGTTTCAAAAGCTCACTGAAGAAAACAGTTCTTTAAAAATTAGAATGGAACAGATGGAGGCTAATGACTTTATGAGAAACCAAGAAATCACAAAACAAAACCAAAGGAATGAAAAAATTAAAAACAATGTGAAATATCTCATTGGAAAAACAACTGACCTGGAAAATAGATCCAAGAGAGACAAGTTAAAATTGTGGGACTACTTGAAAGTCATGAACAAAAATAGAGTCTAGACATCATCTTTCAAGAAACTATCAAAGAAAACTGCCCTGATATTCTAGAACCAGAGTGCAAAACCAATGCTGAAAGAATTCACCAATCACCTCCTGAAAGAGATCCAAAAAGAGAAACTGCAACAAACATTGTAGCCAAATTCCAGAGTTACCAAGTCAAAGAGAAAATATTGCAAGCAACTAGAAAGAAACAATTTGTGTATTGTAGAAATACAATCAGGATAACACAAGATCTAGGAGCTTCTACATTAAGGGATCAAAGGGCATGGAATATGATATTCCAGAAGTCAATGGAACTAGGACTAAAACCAAGAATCACCTACCCAGCAAAACTGAGTATAACACTTCAGGGGAAAAAAAATAGTCTTTCAATGAAATAGAGGGCTTTCAAGAATTCCTGATGAAAAGACCAGAGCTGGAAAGAAAATTTGACTTTCATACACAAGAATGAAGAGAAGCATGAAAAGGTAAACAGGAAAGAGAAATCATAAGAGACTTACTAAAGGTGAGCTGTTTACATTCCTACATAGAAAGACAATATTTGTAACTCTTGAAACTTTTTTCAGTATCTGGGTAGGTGGTGGAATATTACACACACACACACACACACACACACACACACACACACACACGCAAACACAGAGAGAGACAGAGAGCACAGGGTGAGTTGACTAGGAAGGGATCATATCTAAAAAAATAAAATTAAGGGGTGAGAAAGGAATATATTGGGAGGAGAAAGGGAGAATTGGAATGGGGCAGACTATCTCTCTTAAAAGAGGCAAGAAAAAGAATTTTCAATGGAGGGAAAAAGGGGGGAGGTGAAAGGGAAAATGTGAAACTTACTCTCATCACATCTGACTCAAAGAAGGAATAAAATGCACACTCATTTTGCTATGAAAACCTATCTTACAATATAGGAAAGTGGGGGAGAAGTAGATAAGCAAGGTGGGGGGGATGATGGAAGGGAAGGCAATGGGAGAAGGGAGCAGTTAGAAGTCTTGGGGAGGGACAAGGTCAAAAGAGAGAATAGAAGAAATGGGGGGCAGGATAGGATGGAGGGAAATATAGTTAGTCTTACACAACATGACTATTATGGAAGTCATTTGCAAAACTACATATAGATAGCCTATATTGAATTGCTAGTCTTCCCAGTGGGGATGGGTGGGGAAGGAGGAAGTTGGAGAAATTGGAACTCAAAGGTTTAGGAACAACTACTGAGTATTGTTCTTGCATACAACTGGGAAACAAGAAATACAGGTAATGGGGTATAGAAATTTATCTTGTCCTACAGGACAAAAGAAAAAATGGGGATAAGGGAAGGGGGGGATGTTAGAAGGGAGGGCAGATTGGTGGTAGGGGTAATTAGAATGCTCAGAACTTTGTGGTGGAGGGAGGGGAGAGATAGGAAAACACTTTGGAACTCAAAATTTTGTGAAAATGTTAAAAACATAAATAAATTTAAAATAATAATTATAATAATAAAAGTAAATTTGAGACTATGATAAAGGAGCCTGAGTATCTCTAAGGGAGGAATAGTTCCCCAATTAAAAAATCCTTTTAGGCTTAAAATACGGTAGGCTAGGGGGGCCAAATTTTCAAATTTATGAATTGCCATAAAATGAGTGAAGTCAATAATGAGGAATGGGGGTATTAAACAGCACAAATATCAGTGAAAAATATCTAAGGTAATGTCAAGTGCTCCTAAAATGTCTTTTTTTCTGATATGGAACTTGAAATTAGTTGAAAGAAGACATAACCACATTCTCTCAATTCCTCTGAATTTCATACTTTGTTTTCTAGCATTTTATACACAGTAGCTCACATGTTGAGACCTGGTAAAGGATAACAAGAGTAAGATACAACTCAAACCCGACGAAGGTCCATTTGATTCCAGATGATTTTAGACTTATATAATAAGTAAGCTTAGATTTAGATTTTAGATTGATATAATAAGTTAGCTTAGAAAATATTCCAAATCCATCATCTGCAGCCTGCCCTTCCCTCTCTAAGGAAAAGAGTTTTCCAAGAAGAAGGGAATCCTGAAAATCAGCTATAAGTTCAGCTCCACATAAGGCATAAAGGCTTTCACTATCACAAATTGCTTAGCATGCTTTTGATCTTATATTAAATACTGGATTTAGAGTCTTCAAAAGTACAGCAAATGATTGTGAACTAGTCATACTTCCAGTTAGTCTAGAAATAACACCCAAAATAGAAAAACCAGAAAAGCAAGTTGACCTTGTATTTTTTTTCTAGCAACTCCGGATAATATCTCCATTTCAAGGTTGAGAGTGATAGTATCCATTAGGTCACACAAGTTTGAGTTATTTTACCTTCCTTAGACTTCCAATGGTCAATTTCAAGAGCAACTGAGCTGGACATAAGAGTGTCACTCACAATTTCACAACTGAGTTATCAGGGAAAAAAATAGCCACCGCACTTGGAAATGTCAAGCACAACCCAATAAATGTCAAATACAATTGAATTGTGCACGGAGGCTTATGGTCATACAAGAAGAAAGCATGGGTGAGACCCTAGGAAAATATGATCCTGTATGTTTTGTTGAGCTTGTGTCTACTGACCAAGTCTTCTACTCAGCAATATGCTGGATAGGAATCAATGGTAGCTTTTCTTTGAAATGAATCAGATGGTTTAACCAATACAGATGTCTCACCAATTTTCTAAGCAAAGTGATTCATCCCAACCAAATAGGTTTGATAGGAAAGACTTACAAAAACACGTGTGTCAGATAATACTTTCCTTTACTGAATACCCAATTGCAAAGACAGAGCCAGACTCATAAGTCACAAAACTAAAATGTCATACATAGTACCTTGGTTTGCAAGAACAAGTGATTGATAGGTGTTACTTTTTTTTTTTTAACAACAATGAATGAATCAACTGGCTATCCAAAAAAAATGCAAAGAAACAAAATAATCCTAAATCTCAAAAAGCTGACATTGTTCCAACATAAACAAGATGTACCAAGAGGACTGTGGGTCTGAATATCAGGATTCGAATCCTGACTCTCTCACATACTCCCTATAATACCTTAAGTATAGCATTTTATACCTGGGGCCTCAGTTTCCTCATCTGCGTAAAAGAGGAGAACTGAATTAGATAACCTCAAAACTTCTTTTCAACTCTTTCTTTTCAACTGAATCTATGAATAAACAAATTTTTGGACAAATTAGTTGAGTCACCCTATGCATACAAAGGATGACAGTCTGTTCTTTTTCTGGCATGTTTGTTGAGTCAATTTAGATACCTGTTAGAATTCAGATCTCCTGGATTACATAATTCTAGGAATCTGTGCTGTATTATCATTGTTGATTCTATAGAAAGGACACTTGGGAGTTTGTAAAAGGCTGGAAAGGCACACAGCGCTTCTTTCTCCCTTCTGATAGGCACCAGGATGTTTAATGAAAAATCATCCCATTGTAAAAATAAGTACAAATTGAACATGATGGTACCTGAAGAGTAGGCTAGGAATATTCCTCTAGACAGCATCAGTCCATCATGTGTCTCTACTGGGTGCTTGATGCTTGGGTAGACGTCAATAAAGGACCCAAACATAATAGCTTAATGGATTAGGAATCTACAAATCATTGTCTGCATGAAATTATTTTGAGTGCTACTTGTCATTCTTGCGCAAAATCCAGTTATGTCAGTGTTGATTTCTATTATTTCCTTGATCAATTTTCCTTAACATTTTTAGAATAAATCAAGTAACACGCAAGCATCAGCTTTACTTTTCACAGCTAACCTAAATCAGCCCAAACCTATTGGAATACCATTAGCTGGGAAATAAATACAGGGCACTCTGGTGAAAAGTTGTGGACCCACTACTCAAGGCAGACAATACTTTGGAACTTTGAAGAAGTCTCCTACTGCCCAGTCTTGTCAGACTACTCACCTCAGAAGCATAAGAAGAGTAAACCAAGGGGCTTACTGACTAGAAGTATTTGTTTGGCCAGACAAGACTCTGGGAAGCCATTAAGGAAGCCTCTGACTTTGAAAACCCAGATGTTGGTGCTTTCCTCTCTGGTAACTAGGTCAGACAGTTGGATCTGTCTATTGATCTATGATGCATGTATTGCTTATGTCAGACATTTGGAAGCATGTCTGTTGATTTTGATTTCTCTGAAGTTCAGGGTGTTGACTTTTTCCCCTGAACAAAGTGAATGATACATATGCTTGATTAAGGTGATTGTTGACCACTCAAAAAAAAGAAAGAAAGAAAGAAAAGTAAATTACTGGTACAGGAAATGGTAGCAGTAACTTTCTAGCAATTCTTTAAAATTAGACCAACTCTAGTTCATAGTTATCAGCATTATAATAAGGTATCTGGTGTTACAGTACCATGAGTATATGGATTAAGAAATATAAACAATCTCAGCAACAGAATCACATTATACAGTCAGAGAATCAGAGCTGCAAGAGATGTTCAAGGCCATCAGTCCAAGCTCTTCATTTTACTGGTAAGGAAACTGAAGCTCAGACAGATTAAGTGACTTGCCCCAAGTAACACAGGTAGTAAGTGGCAAAGGTGGGATTGAAACCTCTGTCTTGCCTCTAAATACATTGCCCACTGTCCCAGGCTTTCCTGTAACAATCAGTTCCATCTACTTTTGAGGTCAAGTGATATTAAGTTTGAATTATTTTTTAAATACACCAAGTTCTATCTAATGGAACAAAAAAATGTTTCACACCACAGATCAGTTTCAAGTACAACAACTGATCTTTTTTGTACATTGAAATGATCATGTTTATGAAGTTCATAATAAAAAGACAAATTTTTAAATATCTACTTTTGTGTTCATGAAAGATTATGGATTTCATATAAAACAGATTTGTATATATATATGTTTGCATCCGTTATTTATCAGGTTGGGAACACTTGGTGTGGAAATTCCTTCCAGTGATACAAAACTGGCCTAAAAGATAGATACTCAGAGAGTGGTCTGAGACCCTAAGAAATAAAATCACTTGCCACTGGCCAGTGTGTACCACAAATGTCTTCCTGTCATAAAAATGCCTCCCTATCGATTAGGCCACAATGATTCTCTAAACGTTCTAGAATTAAATTCAACTCAATTGATCAAGCAGTTTTTAAGTACCCACTAAAGCCCAGAAATACTAACAAGCATAAAAACTGTACACATTTAATGTCAAGCTACAGTCTACATATTTTCAAATGTTATTCAGTCATTTTTTTCAGCCACATCCTACTTTTCATGAATCCATTGGTTTTGTTTTGTTTTGTTTTTTAGCAGAAATATGGAAGTAATTTGCCATTTCCTTCTCCAGCACTCATTTTGCAGATGAGGAAACTGAGGCAAACAAGGTTAAGTGACTTTCCCAGAGTCATACAGCCTGTGAGTGTCTGAGGCCAAATTTTTAACTCAGGAAGATGAGTCTTCTTCAGTGTAAGCCTCACCCTCTACTGTAGTCACTTAGTTGCTCCATTTTTCAACATAATCCATATCATTTTAGGGGGAGTAATTAAGTAATTGTATTGGCATAAGGAGCTCCAAATTGAAGTAATTCTCTTGACCAATGAAGACTGGCACCCAATCTACAAGTTACAGGTTTATCAAGTGGAAAAGGGGAAATGAAATAACGAGATGATTGAAGCTCATTGTACCAGTATGCAACATAGGTAGGACTTGAAACTTGGTCTTCCTAATTCAGAGATTAGATCTCAGTCTACTACACTGCTCTACTTTTATCATTCACTCAAAGAAATATCTTAAAAATTAATAAATCACTCTCCAAACTTCTTTTTTTATAAAAAAGGCCTCCAAAACAGATGGCCACTTAGAAACTGCATAAAGAGTATTTTTTTTCTCTTTTACACAGCTGTTAAGACTGGGGAAAAAATCACTTTATTTTCCATGTCTTAGTTACAAGCCTTGTCCAATACATGTGATTTTATGTGTAAAAATGAAAATTTCATGCAGCTGCTTGTAAATTACACATCTGGTTACTCTTGCAGCTGCATCCATATCTTTAATGCTTAGAGAAAAAAACAATTGCAATAAATAAAAAAACTGTTCTTTTTAATGCAGTATCTTAGTAAGCTACTTATAATTGCTTAGCATTCATCCTACTATAGAGAATTTTAAATTGCACTTCTTGAACTGTAAATTTTAAAAAAAAATCTTTAATATGTAATACAATTAGGAAATTGCAAGTGACCCTTTATATATGTGAAATCAAATTCAACCCAGTAGTAGATTCTCCATTTCTTTCTTTTTCTGTCACTATTTCCAAAGAAGTATTTTTGTATTTTTATCAGAAATCTCACACATAAAATAATAAGTCAACACAGCATTAGTGTCAAACATCTGAAATGAGATTTTGATTTGTTAGGTTCCTACACATTACTCAGATTACCATAAATCGACTGAATTTGAAGACATTTCATAGAGAAGAAAAGTTTCAAAATAAGCAACACCCAATGCATTCCAAGAGCAATATTGAGGGTTGCCCCAACTCGACTCTTTAGGCCCATGATATGGTAACTGACTTGGAAATTCATGACTTCCCAAAGGCACTGTGATTTCATCAGCCTAGGAAATTCCCAGGTTGAGATTTTTGCTTTACCAATACATATTGCAAACACATTAAGGTAGAGATGTATTAAAAGGGTTTGCTCAGGGTCATGCTTATAGTTAGTAACAGTCAGAGGAAGCTAATTATTCCTGAAGGTAAGGCCAACATTCTATCATTCCATCTACTATGGTACATGCTGTCCATGGAAATTGACACCAACAATACCACTATTTTGAGTATATTATTCTCCATGAGCAACAGTAAATAGGTTTTCCAAATGTAGTTTCATGGCACAAGCAGTTAAGGTAACAACTTGTATGTTAGTAGAGGATAAGAGAAAGATTGCCACAATTCATAACCAAGTCTTTAACATGGCCACACCTACATAAGCCTACAGGTTATTTGTCACTTTTGACTGAGTTGATTGCTAAACTTAGTTGACCAGTCCATTCAATCATTATGACCTGAAGAATTTATTTAGATATATTTTTACTGAACTGAAAAGTTACATGATTCAACTGACTAAATGACCCCAAAGTTTTAACATGATATAAGCACAAAGTAAGATCACAAACAATGGATAAGGAAAGAATGAAGTTAATTTTTTCCCATTAACCTTTTCAAAAAATAGAGATCACATTGATACAATGATCTGAAAAGCACTATTCTTACAACATCCCAGGAAGATGGGCAATTTTGTTATTGCCATTTGTGGGGAGGAAAGTCATCCAAACCTGGGATTTCATTGGAAACCCCCTCTACCAAAGCAGATCTGAAACTATTCTCTAATCTGTTGTCATAGAGAGTTTTCTGGTACTTGGCAAGATGAAGGTTCTAACTCAGGGTGTTGCAAATAGTATGTGTCAGAGGCAGAGTTCAAACTAAGGTGTCCTTGGCTCCAAAACTAATTCTCTATTTTCTACAATATATGCCTCTCATACCTTTATTTTACATCTGAGGAAACTAAGGCTCAGAGAGATCAGAAGGACTGTCCATAATCAAAATGCTAGTCAGAATCAAAGCTATTATTTAGTATTAACTTCTCAGTGGTTTAAGTCAGTAGGTTAAACTCACAGAGTACAAAGACATTAAGCTATTTGAGCAGGATCATACAACCAGGATGTGGCAGAGGTGAGATTTGAAAGTGTTCCTTCTTGGTTCTAAGATAAGCAATCTATCCAATGTGCCAATGCCTCCTCTTCACAAAATAAATCAGTAAAAAGTAATGTTTAACTTGTGGAAGACACTAGAGGATTGGAAAGGCCTCATGTAGTTGGTGGCCTTTAACCTGAAGTGTCAAGGATACTAGAGACTGACAGGATAATATTTCTTACAGAAAGGACACAGGGGATAGCAGAGGATATGTCAACATTACCTCTGTTGTGCTGCAGTTTTATTTATTTTGTTAAACATTTTCTAATTACATTTTAATCTCTGAGGAGTTTTACTAATCACTTGAGGCCCACTGGCCATGATTTCAACACCTCTGCTCTAATCAACTCTCTAAGGGACAAAGAAGGGACCAGCCATTATTGGTAGTGGTTCACTAGATCAGTAAAATCACAGGTCCATTCCATTTTCACACACATATACATATACATACACACACACACACACACACATATATATATGTGTGTGTGTGTATACATATATACATACACACAGAGAGAAATATATATGTGTATAGTATGTGGGTATATATATTCGCATATATATATAGCACATACTTCAGAATACAATAATGTGCAGTGACTGTCTTATTTTGTCCATGTATCTATAGAATCTACCATATCTGTCACATGATAGGCACTTAATATAATCATATTGGTTAAATTAATGACTTATTAATATACCATCAATTGGGTCAATATTAAAAAAACTGCCATTTATGTTTTTAGAAACTTCTTATTTAAAACCATTCTGTTTTATTATATTGCTATGCTATATTATATGCCTACTTTATACATTTTTTCCAAGCAAATGTAATGCTGAATTTTATTCCAGACTGATCATTTTTATTTAATTGTAATTTTGCTTTCAATACTCCTGAGAAGATTCCACGGAGTATGATGCCTTTTTTAGAAAGAGAGAGAAAGTATAAAGGAAAGCATACTCAGGAAAGCATAAAGTGTTTTATAGATATAGATACTGAGCCCTAGGAAGTTAAATGACATTGACTGGGTTATGCAGATAGTATCAAATGTTTTAAGAAAGATAATGTGTTGTAATGGACAGAAGACTAAGTATAATTCCAGGAAGACATGGTTTTCCCCTGTTTATACCTACTGGCTTTGTACCCTGGGCAAGTCTTTTACACCTTCAGTGATTTCTGATACCACAAGTTTCAGAGAAGGTGCCAACTACATGGGCAGAGGGAGTTTTCTCGTACAAGCATGATATCACAGGTCTAGTACCTACCCTTAAAAAAGAAAGGAAAAAAAACTTGTATGGCCTTCCACTGAGAAGAAGCCATTTACACAAAATAGTTTAGAAATTTAAAAACATAAAACTTTCTCAAAACTTCTGCTCCAGACTATTTATAGCAGAAGTGTTAGGTCAACTGAAAAAATGCCTTTTCTACTATTTAGCCAGCTGAATATGGTCACACATTCCTGGAAAGGTGCATAAAATATTAGTCTGCTATGAATACATTGATCTTCAGTCACTCGCTGGAAGGAACTGAGCAAGAAATAGACTTCTGGGACTATTCTCACTTACCCAGGGTCTCTGGATACAGCCCTTCCTCCAAAAGTAAAAATGAGGATGAACTCACAGACCTAACTCAGAGGACCAATCCAGCACAAAAAGAAGACATAGCAAATGAGAGAAAGGAAAACCAGCATTCGTTGGGAGCAAAGAAACCGACAAACACATTTCATGAATTCTGATGAGTCAAAAGAGAGAAACTGTAAGATGTTAATGTATTCGAATTGTAACCAACTCCATTTAAAGTACCCCCAAGTTGTTGGGTTTCTTTTCCTATAATGTTTCAAAGATAGGGAACAGATCTTTATTTGTGAATGAGTTAGGTAATGCAAGAAAGGAGTGTCAAATCAGTGAAAAACAAGCAGCCAGAATCATCTCCAGGATGCAATGATGTATCATCCTTCAGAGAAAAGATGGTACCTCAGGTACTAGATTCCATGTCCTTCTGGTAATCAAAAAAGTTAGGGTTGCCCTTAACTCCATTCCAACTAAAACAAGAGATATGAGATGATCTTTTGGCAAGTAACTTCCCCATTTTTACAGATGAGGCAGTTTTTAAGATCTCCTCCCAATCAGTGATTCCATGACTCCCTTTAACTCAATTCAATATAGACTCATGAAAGCACCTACTATGTTCCAAGACAGGTGATAGTTTCTAATAAAGAAAACTGAAAAACTAAAATGTCCCTGGCTGAAAAAGCTTAGTGGGTGTTTGGGGTGAGTGGATTATGATGGTTCCATCGTGAATAGAAACATGGGTGGGGGCAAGGAATGAAACATGAAACAAATAGCTTCATGATTATGAAACTGAGGTTTGTGCAAAGGTATGTGCAAGGAACATTACATGAATGGCTAACTAATGAGGCACAAAGACTATAATGTCATCTCCATAGAATGTTGCCTACTACTCAGTTAGCAAAAGTAGCACAGTTCCATAGCAAAATGTCTCTTTGTCACATGAGTTAAATTGTAATCTACTACATGCATGTGACATACTGCTTATAAAGTGGGTGTTGCTATTGTCCCAGACCAGACCTGCCAGAGGGTTGAATGGTACCCATATATTCAGGGCAATAAGAGTCAGTAGAGCATAGCAGATAGGAAGCCAATCAGGAAATTCTGGCTACATATAAAGTCTCTGACACATGTTGGCTTGGGACCCTGGACAAGTCATTGACAGTCTCAGACCATTTGACAACTTTCACAAACTATAAGCTACAGAACAGTAACAAAGCTACAATGAGAGAGAGTGCTTCACCCTGACAGTTCTCTATGCTGAAAGATCATGGTCCAGGAAAAGAAAAATGAAGAAGGAGGAGAAGACAAAAAAGAAGAACGAGGAGGAGGAGGAGAAGAAGAAGAAGAAGAAGAAGAAGAAGAAGAAGAAGAAGAAGAAGAAGAAGAAGAAGGAGAAGGAGAAGAAGAAGGAGGAGGAGAAGAAGAAGGAGAAGGAGAAGGAGAAGAAGAAGAAGAAGAAGGAGAAGGAGAAGGAGAAGAAGAAGAAGAAGAAGAAGAAAGAGAAGAAGAAGGAGAAGAAGAAGAAGAAGAAGGAGAAGGAGAAGAAGAAGAAGAAGAAGAAGAAGAAGAAGAAGAAGAAGAAGGAGGAGAAGAAGAAGAAGAAGGAGAAGGAGAAGAAGGAGAAGAAGAAGAAGAAGAAGAAGAAGAAGAAGAAGAAGAAGAAGGAGAAGAAGAAGAAGAAGAAGAAGGAGAAGGAGAAGGAGAAGGAGAAGAAGAAGAAGAAGAAGAAGAAGAAGAAGAAGAAGAAGAAGAAGGAGAAGGAGAAGGAGAAGAAGAAGAAGAAGAAGAAGAAGAAGAAGAAGAAGAAGGAGAAGAAGGAGAAGGAGAAGGAGAAGGAGAAGGAGAAGAAGAAGAAGAAGAAGGAGAAGAAGAAGGAGAAGGAGAAGGAGAAGAAGAAGAAGAAGAAGAAGAAGGAGAAGAAGAAGAAGAAGGAGAAGGAGAAGGAGAAGAAGAAGAAGAAGAAGAAGGAGAAGAAGAAGAAAGAGAAGAAGGAGAAGAAGAAGAAGAAGAAGAAGGAAAAGAAGAAGAAGGAGGAAAAGAAGGAGAAGAAGAAGAAGGAGAAGGAGAAGAAGGAGGAGGAGGAAGAGGAGGAGGAGGAAGAGGAGGAGGAAGAGGAGGAGGAGGAGGAGAAGATGTAAAAAAGGAGAAGAAGAAGGAAAAAAAGAAGGAAAAAAGAAGAAAAAGGAGAACAAAAAGCAAAAGAAAAAGAAGGAAGAAAGAAGAAGAGAAAACAAATGCAGTCCCATTTTCACTCTCTATGCACCCTCATCTGACCACATCATTTCCCACAGTACTAAAATGGGAGAGACCATCATGAAGATCACGTGCTCTTTAAAATCTCTTTATGAATGAATCAATAAAACAAAAATTAAGCACAGACACTATGCTAAGTACTGGGGAGATACAAGCCAGTCAGAGAATTCAGCAGTACTCATAAATTACTCTGATAATCACAATAACAAAAAGCAGAGTGTTACACTGAGCACTGGACCGGGAATCGGGAAAAGCAACAAACAGACACCCTGAGCTCAAGCCCTGTCTCTGGCGTTTACTAACTGTACGACTTCGGACTAGCTCTCAACACATCAGTTTCCTCATCCGAAAGGGCGCCTACCTCTCACATGATTGTTTTCAGGGCTACGTGTAATAATCACATTACAAACCTTAAAGGACTACGTAATGCCAACTATTTTTATATTAAATAATTATATTACATCATGTATCTTATTAAATTAAAACGAGAGTCTCTGCCCTCAAGAACCTTACATTCCAATGAAGAAAACAACCTATGAAGGGGGCCAGTGACCAGGGAAACGTAAAATCATAGGTATGTTGAGGTATTAGGCAACTAAGTGGCCCAGTAGGCAACTAGATAGCACAGTGTTCAGGAAAGATGTGAGTTCAAATTCAGCCTCCGACACTTACGAGCTGAGTGAGCCCCGGCAAGTCACAACCCCTGTTTGCCTCAGTTTACTTAACTGTCAAGTGAAGATTATGATTTCACCTACCTCACAGGGCTGTTGTGAGACTCAAATGAGATAATATCATTAAAGCTCTTAGCACGATAACTTCTACTAGTAGGTGATCTACAGGCACTTTATAAATGCTTGTTTTCTTTCCTTAGCTTTCCCTTTCCCTTAGGCAGTGAAGCCAAACCACAACAGAAATGATGCATAGTTTTCAGAAGCAATGGGGACAGGATTATAGATGTAGAAAGAGACTCTATAGGCCATTTGATCCAAGCTATCTTCCCGCTGAGGAACTGTGCACAGAGTTTAAGCAATTTACCCAGGGTGAGAGAGCTAGTAAATATGAGCTGGGGGTGTGAACCTATCCTTTTGTGATTCTAAGCACAGCCCTCTGTCACCTAGACCAGGCTTCCTCTCATTCCTGGTATTGATTTGATAAACTTTTTTCTAGAGCAAAAGGTAGAAATGGTTTGTTGGGTAGACAGGGCAGGGCTGCCTGAAAAATGAATCTGACATAACTTCAAATTCTATTGTGTTCTCTGCCTCTGAGGACTGTAATATCACCCCATAATTCTCTAGTTTTTAGCAAATTCACAAAACATCACAATTTTTTTTTGAAGAAGGAGTATAGAGAACTATCTTTAATGTCTTTGAAATTCAGAGTAAGACTAACAGAATCACTTCATTAATATCTATGTACCTGGAGGCACGCTGCTGTGTCTCTGTGGATTGTAGAGACACCGCCACACCAGGAGAGGCAGTGTGGCTCCAGGGCAAGAATGTTGAATTTGGAATAACCACAGCTGAATTCAAATCCTATCTCTCCCATTTACTACCAGCATGACCAAGGCTTTCTAGGTCTTAATTTCCTTATCTTTAAAACGATATAACTGAAAAATAAATTTTAAAAAATTAAAAAATGATGGGGTTAAAATACACGATCTCAAAGCCCTCTTCCAGCTGTAAGTCTATGATCCTGTGATCATACATATGTCCATCTCAGAAGGTTCCTCTTAGAGGATCTCACACCTAGATCATGCATGCTTAGGAGGTTAATAAGACTATCTCTGACATCATAAACATCATCTTCATCTTTGTCAGCACTCATTCATCTAAAACACTTTAAGTTTTGTGAAGTGCTAGATCTGGAATCAGAATAACCAGAGTTCAAATCCTAGCCTACTTGTGTGACCTGGGCAAGTCCCTTAACCTCTGCTTACTTCAGTTTCCTCAACTATAAAATAAGGATTAAAGTGTACCTACCTCACAGAGTTATTGTGAAGATCCAATAAGTTTATATATTTTTAAAGCACTGAACAGAGTACCTGGCACATAGTAGGTGCTTTATAGATGTTTATTCTCCCCCACTCCCCTTATATATCACCTCACTGGAGCTTCATGACAAGTGAACCATGACAAATTCCTTAAGGTATACAAAGAAATTGCTGCCTTGCAATGGTAGAGGGCGTTTCCACGCCTGGGAGATCTTTCTATCAAGGGCATAACTGTGACTGATAAAAAAGATACAATTGATTCACTATTCCTTTATTTATGTAAAGCTGGTTTTAAGTGTGAGATTAAATACCTGAAACCTCAGAACAAGTTTAATTTTTTGCATATCAAATACTTTCAGGGCAGCTCCTCTCCTCCTATTATCCCCATTCTGTCTGCTTTCTTTCCCTAATAGGGAAGGAACTGGTAAGAACACATGAATAAAACCCAAAGATTTTTTAAAAATCTGTATTCTAATACTTGGCTCATACTTAATTTGAGAGAGAAAGAATCCCCCATCCCGTAGCTCATTCTATGTTGAAAGGAAACAAACAAGCAGAAAGCCTAACGGTAATTGAAGGAGCTTGCTGATTCCTCGTTGCTTCCTTCTTTCCGGATAATGGATCAAGGCATACATCTGTAATTTTTTTTTCAGCATTTTCTCCCCTTTTTTGAGAGGTCACCTAGAAAGCTCAAAATGGAGCCTGAGCTCTTATCAGGAATTCTATGGTAAACAGTACCTACTTTCTAACAATTACCTTGGGAAATCGTCTGGTGTCTTAAAGCACTATCCCACTGTTAACACTTATTATGTTGCCATGAGAATAAAAACAAATTTTCATTTTCCTCACAGAAATACAACTGTCCTATCTTTTCATATGGCAAATTCCTAGCCACAAAAGGCCCATCCACCAATAGTATGCTTATTAATATAAAGTAGCCATTGGAGCAGCATACTAAATAAGGTGTCACTCAAATGTCACTACAAAGCATCCACAAGCTATTTTCTTAGACAGCAGCTGTTAGATGTGGTGACAGCTTATGCATGGGGCTTCGGAGAATTGCAGTCAAGAAGTTAAAGGGTTTTAAGTACATAAAGTTGTGATTCTTCCCCCTAGGAGCACTGTTTCAACCTAAAAGCGACCTTTCAGGTCACCTTGTACAACTGCCTCATTTTGCAGGGGCAGAAACAGAGGGCTAAAGAGGTTATAATTGACTCTCCCAAGGTCACCCTGTGACAGCTAAGACTCAAACCCAGGCATTCTGTTTCCACAGCCAGTGCTCTCTCCACTAAGCCATTTGCTTACCTGGATGAAGGCCCAGTATTTGAATATCATATATGAAATAATCAAGCAAGCATTTTTCTATCTTCTGTCAAGAAGCAGCATGAAATCTATTTTATTCCTTTAATTCCAATCTTTCTAAGTATCTCTATATCAGTGGATATTCATGTACTTTGGTGTGTAATAAAACCTCAGTGCCCTTGAACAAGAATGAATGAAAAGAGCCATATTGTAAAGGAGCGAGTACAGGAGGAACTGGGTTTGTCTATATGACAAAGACACTGGCAACAACTCACTTTGCCTTCCTGCTCCTCAATTTCCTCGACCAAAAAATGGAAAGACTGGATGTAATGGCCCCTAAAGAACCTTGCTGATGACTTCAGCAGGTTCCATGATTCATTTAATATCTCTATAACAGATCTAGATCTCTAACTCCAATGTCAACCCCCCACTCCCCAGTTTCAATCCTGTATTACCAATTTCCTATTAGATACTTTAAAATGGCTAACCCAGAAACAACTTAAATTTACGATGTCCAAAACAAAACTCACTATCTTTCCCTGCAAACCATCCCCATCCCAAGCTTCTCTATTTCTGTGAAAGGCACCACCATCCTTCAAGGATCCCAAGATTGGAACCTTAGGGTTACCCTCAACTCTTCTATCTTCCTCACCACAAATATCCAATCAATTGCCAAATTTTGCCATCTACCTGCCCTACCTTTCTCCAATTTGCCTCTCCCTTCACACAGCTACTCCACTAGTTCAGACCTTCATTAACTCTTGTTTGGGGTATTGTAAGGACCTAATTACTTTCAGTCAGTACTTCATACTGCTACTAAATGGACTTTCCTTAAATGCAAATCTGACCATGTCACTCCCCTATTCAATGACCTCCCTAGGCTCCCTATTACCTCTCGAATCAAGTATAAACTACGCTATTCAATTTTTAAGGCTCTTCACAACCTTTCCAGACTTATACATGACTTCCCCTTCTGCATTCTGTGAGCCAGCTTAGTTGGTCTCTATCTATTGCTCATGCATGATTTACCATTTCTCATTTCTGTCTTTGCATTAGCAGCTGTTTCTCATACCTAGAATGTGTTCCCACTTTACCTCCACTACACAGGGTCCCTTTTCTTTCAAGACATAGCTCAAGTATCCCAGCTGCTGGTACCTCTTCTCTCAAGCTACTTTGTATTTGACTACTATGTATTCATTTATTGGTATTTATTTTCTGTATACTTGTATGTATCTTTGCTTTCTCCTCCGCTAGAACGTAAGCTCCCTCAATGTGGAAATTTTCTGATTATTTCATTTGTATTCCAGAGACCTGGCACATGCTGGTCACACATTAGGTGCTAAATAAATTTTTACTGATTGATTGACATCAGTTCAAATTCTATAATCCTGTGAATATCTCCCCTCCAATTTCCCGATTTTACTTTCTTTCCTATTATCTTTGACAGTCCAATGACATAAGTCAACTAAAGGATTAGATAAGAAAAGTTATCTCTAGAAAGTCATAGCTAAAATGTGTAGAAATTCCTTCAGAAGCCATTAACTTCATGTATTTATTAAATATTTACTGAGTACCTACTATGTGCAAGTCTATGAGATTAGCTTTTGTAGCACACATTAGGTATCAGATAGAGTTCAGAAAAACTTAACTGACTTTATATCAAGAAATGATATTGTTTCATGAGAATCAGGTAAGGCAGAAAGGTGCCAGATCAGAGAGGGCAAGCTTAAGGGCCAAGGCAATCAGGAAACTGAAAGAAAGAGAGAAAGAGTGGAAAGGTAGGAAAGAGCATATATAAGACTAGTTGCTCCTACTACATAATTTTGCCTGGGGTCATCTCTATTGAGCACTACATAAGTTTGAGTCTACAAGAAAAATCCTCTGGTGAGTTGACAATGTATTCCAATGAATTCTATAACTCTCTTCAATGCCCCAGACCCCATTTTTGTAAGAATACTTCCTTGAATGATGTCAAAACATCTTGCTGTCAATCCAGATTCTATTGGAAACTCAGGCATTTAAGATAGAACCCTTCATTAGTTTTCGAGAAATTAAAGTAAGCCACCATTTTATTTTTTATTTCAAATCCTAAAGGGACTCTCACCCATTAACTGGGCCTAAATGTACATACAGAGTCAAAGAATTACAGGGTTAGACCTGGAAAGGACTTAGGGATCACCTAGAACACCCTTCATTTTACAGATGAGAAAACTGAGACTGAGTAAAATATATTTGCCAAGGTCACACAGGTAATAAGGTTTAAGAGCAAAATTTGAAGCCAGGTTCCCTAACTTCAACTCCTCATACCATTTGGATAATATACCCAACTTCCAAATATCCATGCCATTCAAGGAGTATTCTAATGCATACAATCAAAAAGCAGCAAATTGATCTAAAAACATTTGGATATTTGCCCTCCAATTTCCTAATTTTACTTTCCTTCTTATTATCATTTATTGAATGAATGGTCTTCCCTAACACTGTAATTCAAAAGCTTTCCTTCCAGTGCAACTCTCACAGTCATACATTGCTAATGCAAAAACCAGAGGAAAGTGGGGCAGAAATAACCACCCTAAGTTTCCATGTTAGGATAGGCCTGGTGACCACAATCACCCTGCCATGTAGTGTTGATGTAGTCACTATCTTACCTGGTAAAAGGAAGCTTTCTTGAGGGTCTATCTACAAACAGTTTTCAGAGATTTGAGGAGTTTGTCACATAGAAAAGAGACAAGCTTTTCCTACCTGATCTCAGACTACAGAACTAGGAGCAAAGGCTAGAACTAAGAGCTGCAAAGAGGAAGATTTGGGCTTGATGCCAAAAAAGCTTCCCAACCATCAATCCTCTCCCAATGGACTGGGTCATCTGAGGAAATATTGAGTTCCCTTTTACTGGAGGCCTTCAAGTAGAGATTGGGAACTCAAGGAGGATTCTGAAGAGATGATTTATGTACAGGTAAGTTCCTGGAGAAAGAATAAAATTGTATTTACTGTATTTGTACATCCAGTCTAACTTTGCCTGACAAATAGCAGGCATTTAATAAATGCTGGTCCACGGATTGATGTACAGGTTGGACTAGGTAACCTCTGAGGGAACTTCTGCACCCCTAAGATTCCATGCTCCTCTCCCAAATACATACACCGAACCTTTTAAAATTCTGAACAGTTTGTAGTATCTAGTGTGTCCTTCATAAATGCCTGTTGACTGACTGACTTTACTCTCAACTTACTTTTCCCAAGCTCTCATGAGGAAACGTTCTCTAAAGAGAAGCAAAATGTGTTCCTGATCCAAATGTTAACTCCCCATGGCTCCTGACCCAAACACAGGGCTCACACCTTCTAATGCCCAAACACAGGGGATGGCCAACATCCCCATTTCTGTGCAACCTCTGAACCACAGTTGCTTCTCTCTTCCCATTGAGACTCGTCTCATTTTCAATCAAAAGATATGACTAGAATCCATGTCTTTTGACTCAAGAGTACAATATTCCTTACACAAAGGATTTTACACTCTACCCCCAACTTTGTCTTTTTAATTGACTTAAACTCATAACAAAATGAGTTTGTATTCCCCAAGCACAAACTGACTGGGCAGCCACTGGAATGTGCCAGTGGCAGGCAAAAACAATTACCTGCAAGAAGAAAAATGAAAATTGACTTTGTTCAGTAATAATTATGAATGAATGAGAGCTCATTAGTTAACATATTAGCCTTAGAAATAATTAAGATTTCAAATATTATCAGAGGACTACGCATTTCCCAGATGGAGAAAGGGAAAAATCAAATGTCTAGAAAGAATACTCTGGATTCTGAGAAGCACAAAATTTCTAAGTCAGAAACCCATCTTAGTCAGAAGATCACTGCTCATACATCTAGAGAAGAAAAGAGACTCATAGGTCATCCAGTCCAAGCCCTCCATTTCAAAGATGAAGAAACTGAGACAGAGATTAAGTGACTTCCCAAAGGTCATAGAGGTAGTAAGATTCGGAGTGAGGATTGGAAACTAGCACCTCTGGCTGCAGAGCTAACGGCTTTCCCCTCTACCACTGATGAGGTTTCCAAAGAACTTGTCCTGTTTCTTGTCATTCTCAAGCAATGATGATTTGTTCATGTCTCTGCACAGGACATTATTAACTCCTGCTATGGTTCCAAGGATCACAACATATAGTTAAAGCACTAAATAAATGTTTATTGATTGAAGAGGAAATGAGTGAAGTCAGAGGGAATCAAATGTACAGTTTCTTTCCAGTAGCAATGCAGTGTTAATTTGATGATAGTTCCAGAACTGGAAAGAGGTGGGAGAGAGTGAAGTACAAAAAGTCACACTTGGTTGTCAGAGTAGTTGGGAAACAAAAGCCTGGGGAGTAAAGTGAAGAGGACTGGAGCCTGGTGAGACACAGTGAGTGCCAAATGTCACTTATTAATCAAAACAAGTGTTTGTGTGTGGGGAAAGTTTCTACCTTTAATGTTATCCCCTTTCATAGAGTATGTTGTAATGCATCTAAACAAGGAATGTTCCCCAGACCGACCCACCGTACTGTGGTGGAATCTATGTAATGTGTACACCCCACTCACCTATACCAAGAAAGACCTTCCTCCATGCCACATGTTTTGATCATTGGATCCCCAGTGTCTAGCACAGGGCGCAACACAGAGGAGGAGCTTCATGTATGCTTTCTGATTGACTATCTCCATCCAGTGATATCTTTTTCTTGGCTGTTTTCCTGGATCCTCCTCACTCCGAGTGACTGGTGACTCTGAAATCTCTGGTCAATCACTCTGCTTGACCTTGGCCATGAATTCAATCATAAAAGTAAATTGTTATTTGAGATCATATATATATATATATATATATATGACATGTGATATCATATGTGATAAGTGGTTAACAAAGGTTTATTAAGTTATACTGAAATAAAGTTCTCAAAATATTTTAAATTCAGGAACTCTATGTTAGGAATCTCTGAACCAGAAGGCACATAAAAGTACACATCTACATTCATCAGATAAAAAGGAAACCATAGGCTCACTAAGGTTTCTGACATCCTCTTCTGCCTGTATCTTTTCTTAGCTTTAAAATGCTTGGTTACCAAAAAGTGAAGGGAAGAAAATCACTGAGTTCATTCGCTGTTTTCACTTCTATGGAGTCGAGGAAGACAGGCATTATGTGGACTTTGGAGAAGGACTGGTTGCCTGTTTATCCTCAGTCTCCTCCCTGGGTCTATGTCACATCTTCTCCCAGGGAACCTTGCTCATGTCAAGATGGCAACAAGAAAATGACATTTACAAGGTGGGGCCTTGCAGATCAATCCCCAAAGGCAAGTTAAATGGATTAAAACAGTGGCCTGGTGGCTGACAAAGAAGACTGAAATAAATTACCCTACAGAATAGGAAGAAAGTTGGAGGAAGTAGGGAAACAGAAATGTCTTTGAAGAGCCACAGCAGGGAGGAATAATTAACAAATCCCTCATTAGGTTCCTAATTACTCATCTGTTGTTAAGGCCACTCATCCCCCTTGTTTTAATTGAGAAGCACGTTAGAAACAGGAGTGCCCTTGAACAGATGAGAATGTGTGTGTTTAACACAAATGTTTGTACTTCATACTCAAAATTCAATGAATATTTCACACAAAGAATTGGGTTCAGTC
This sequence comes from Bettongia penicillata ogilbyi, assembly GCA_023548195.1. Taxonomy (NCBI): domain Eukaryota; kingdom Metazoa; phylum Chordata; class Mammalia; order Diprotodontia; family Potoroidae; genus Bettongia; species Bettongia penicillata. The sequence goes on from JAJHZJ010000449.1 coordinate 2,321,837, forward strand.
AATATTCTTATTGACTGCTATCTATAGACAAGTCACAGAGAGTATCTCATTTGGGCCAAGAAATGATTAAATGGAATCCATATTCAGTTTGCTGTCTGTTCCTTGCTATGGGTACTACTAACCCACTGATGTTCTTGCTGTAGTCCTATAACAGGTGTATCTGGATCCCTTCTTACAATATATTGAAGTCATTGACTCCTTTTGTAAAAAGCTGAGCAATGAGAGCATACTATCATGGTATATTCTGTGCTGGAATGAAAATTCTGAGCATTGAGGACAGAGAGCTCAGTACAGACCTTTCTAAGCATTGCCTGCTAACAATGAATACTTTTTAAACCAGAATTCAGGATGCTGTTGCAAGATTTCTAACCACATAAACATAACCATAACAAAGCCTTGACAAGTAAAAGAATTAGACACGCAGTTAATTACCTAGTTAATTAATGGAGTACGCCAATCATTTCAATGTGCATTCATTGCCTTTATACTTAATATACAGTTCCTTAATGGTGTAGTAATTCATCTGGCTTTAGGATGTGATTATATAAAATGAAAGAGTAAGGTATATTGATGACTACACACATGCTAGAGCTGAAATCCTTCATAAGCAAGTCAAGTTTAACAAAAGCTTCTTATCTCCATTGGGCGATGCTGGGTCATTAGCACAGGGAGAATTAATTTCTGCTTTCCTGCTTGAGTTTCCCTCCTTGTTGAAAAAATAAACAACAAAATATAACTATTTAAAACATGAGCTTTTCCTTTAATCACACTCCAAGGTTTTCTTGTCAACACAAATGGCAAAATCAACTGTCACAGTTCCAAGTCAAAAAGAAAAAGAAAGAATTCTTGTTAAGTTCAGTCCATTTCATATGCAAGCGCAATTTCTCAGTAGACTTTTATATTTAGCTAAAAGCTAGACTCCTTTGATTCTCTTTCCTCTAATGACTATTCATGAGAAACAGCATGGCATAGTGAAGAGAAAGCTGGCTTCTGAGTCAAAAAGACCTGGGTTCAAGCCCTGACTCTGACATATTCTAGCTGTGTGACCCTGGGCAAATACCTCAACCTCTCCATGCTCTTGACATCTTAGACTAATGAGTTATAAGTTCCAGAGAAAGCACTGACCTGCAGTGGTAGGGGGACTCCCTGTTATGAATAAAATGATATTTCCAGTCCCTACGCTAATGACTGACATAAAGAGCATTCAACGAATATTTGATGATCCAGATGCCACAAGGGATAAAGCACTGGAGTTGGAGACAGGAAGACCTGAATTTGAATCCTGCCTTAGATATAGACATTATGTGACCTTTCCTCAGTTTTCTCATCTGTAAAATGGGGATAATAATAGGGTCTATCTCCCGGGGTCATTGTGAGGATAAAATGAAATAATGTTTGTAAAGTGGTTTATAAAATTTAAAGTATTATAGAAATTTTAGCCATGATGATGATGATGGTAATGGTAACTTGTTTCTGTTAACATTATACCTATCCATTAACTGAATTTATCTCAATCTTTAAGAAGAAAATGGCTACCCAATAAAGAAAGCTCCAGTCATTAGAAACTACTCCTGTAGCAAATTTGCTCACAGCAATGGAAACTGAGGTTGGAGTGCATAGGGATAATGGAGGGAAAATCATAGGGGGAAGGTCCCAAAGACAGTGGGTTCTGGACGTATGGCACTGGCACAGAGAACAGTCCTGCTGAGAGGGCAGTCAATCTCTTAGGGCAGGGCTGGGGAACCTGTGGTCTTGAGGCCACATGTGACCACAAACTTGTGAAGTTTGGATTCAGTCAAAGGGCCTCACTTGAGGACCTGGAGGGCCACACATGGTCTCAGTTCTGCAGGTTCCCCATCCCTGCTGGGCCTGGGAGTGATAGGCAGGCAGTCCCAGGAAAGGAGTACTACAGCAGCAGGGCTAGGGCAAGAGGAAAGGGAAGAGGAAACAGAGGGGAGAGAAAAGGGTAGCTAGCCAGTTGTATACCTTGGACTCTGAAACTTGAAGGAAAAAAGAAAGTTCTGCATTCCCTTACCCTGTGTTAAGTCCCCATTCATTCACTCTGGTAATCAGGAAGTCCCTTAGCCAACGGCAGGTAAGCCAACCAATCCTTCCTAAGGACCGAATCACTCAAAGTAGCGGTTAATTGCTGCCAAAGTTGTGCAGACCATGCACACTTTTTAAGTCAAGTCAATGAATTGCTTAAATTTATCCTGTACAAGAAAATGAGTCTCCTCTAAAATATTAGTCATTACAAATTTGTTAAAATTCAAAGGTTTTTTACCATTAACAATTTCAATCAACCTCTCCTTTCAAACAGAAATGGCCCCACAAATCTTCCTTTGCTATTCAAGAGGCAATAAAATGAGCCATCAAGACAATGTCAACAGATTACTCAAATTAGACAATGGCAGCCTTGGAATCTGCTGCATTTTCCCCTAATTTTATTAACACCATGCCTTATCATAAAAAAGCTGATGGTACGAAGGACCTCATCGAGTTAGAGAAGTCAGGAAGTAATGGTGAGGAGATGAAATCTGTAAGAAAACATCTGTGTTTTGAAACAAGTTGTGTTTTTTAAAGCCACCTTTGCAACCAATTTCCAAGTAAATCTTCACCAGGATCATATGACTGATATTTTGCTTGAAATATTTTACAAAATCAAGACATCGGACATCTGGCATCACGTAACAGTGCATGTAACTTGATGAAAGCGAGGAAGAATGCTTCTTTGAAATTTCTCTGGGAAATGTTTGCAATAAAAATAGTTTACATAAAAGATTCCTCGACTTGATGAAATGGGAGATATCTCTGCAATCTTATGCCAGAACGTTTTAGGCACAGGCAATCTTTCATACCTAAAACATCAATTTACTTATACGCTCATCTTTGATTAGAGCCCTGTTTCAGTGGCATCCTCAAGGTCCAGGCCAACAAGACCATCTTATAGCTTCTAGGACTTGGAATAAAGTTGAAATTCCACCTACAATGCTTATTAGGAGTAAGGTACAGGCATGCCATTTCAATACGTGTGTGTGTGTGTGTGTGTGTGTGTGTGTGTGTGTGTGTGTGTGTGTAAGTGAAACTGAGGGGTTAAAGTATTGGGAAAATTCCTAATGTGAGGGATTATCTTTGAGAAATTAGGGAAGGCTACATAGAGGAGGAGGGATTTTATCCTGACCATAAGCCATAGATGGAATTTCAAATGTAAGTCCCTTCCTTTCCCTCTGACTTCTAGGAAAATAATTGAAGGTAATTCCTAACAATTTTAATAATCTCACAAATAATTTCAAATGCTAAAGTCAGAAAGGAAAGGGGCAAAGAAGGCTGAAGAGATGTGAAACACATTAAATAAAATAAAGAAATACTGGTTATTTCTGGCACTCTATATATAATTGCAGAATGACTGATCCATTAATTAATACCTCCACAGCAACACCCTATCTTTTCACCTCTTACTTTGAGATGAGTAATCGAACAATATTTTATTTCTAAATAGGGAATTTTGTTTACTTTCTTTGAGGCTCCTCACACCAAAGCACCTTTCCATGGCTTCCACTCCCCTTTATATGGAGGTTCACTCTAGTAAAATGTGATCTCCTTAAAAGCAAGGATGGTCTCACTCTCATACTGTATTCACTGAGCCTAGTAAGATTCCTGGCACATGCTCGGGAGTGGCCAACACCAACCACGGTGACCCGTGGACCATAGTACACCAATACTGCCCATGGAATTTTCTTGGCAAAAACACTGCAGTGGTTTGGCATTTCCTTCTTCACCCTGGCACACAGTAGTTTCTCAAAAAATGTTTTCTCATTCATTCACTTAAGAAGATGAAAAAATTGACTCAGGCAAGGCAAATCAAATGATGATGATAACTGATATATATGTATGTATACACAGACATCTTTCAGGTTTGTGGAGTATTTTATACACAATAATCAATCAACAGGTATCTATTAAGTGTCTATTAATGCACCCAAGACTGTGATAAGACATTGGTATAATTATCCTCATAGGCAGACCTCAGAAATTTGTGAGTTAGGTTTCAGGCTACAGTAATAAAGTGAAAAATTGTAATAAAATGAGTCACATCAAATTTTTCCCAGTTTCCCAGTGCATATAAAAATCATGTTTACACTAAAATGTAGTCTATTAAGTGTGCAATAGTGTTTTATCTAAAAAAACCACATATTTAAAAAGTACTTTATTACTAAAAATGCTAACCATCATCTGAGCCTTCAGTGAGTCATAAACTTTTTGCTAGTAGAGGATCTTGCCTTAATCTTACCGTAATCTTGTCTTAATATTTATGGCTGATTGGGGTGGTGATTATGGAAGGCTGGGGTGGCTGTAACAATTTTTTAAGACAACAGTGAAGGTGTCTGCATGATTGACTTGACCTGAACACTTAGAGGCCAATGCAGAATTTTTAATTGGCCTGATTTCAATACTGTTAAGTCTTAGGGAATAGGGAGGCCCCAGAAGAAGGAGAGAAATGGGAAAATGACTGGTTGGTGAAGCTGTCAGAACACACCTGACATTTTCAATTAAGTTTGTCTTCTTATATGGGCTCAGTTGGTGGCACCCCAAAACAATTACAATAGTAATCTCAAAGATCACTAATCATAGATCACCGTAACAGATATAATAATCAGGAAAGAGTTTGAAATATTGTGAGAACTACCAAAATGTGTCACAGAGACATGATATGACCAAATGCTGCTAAAATGACACCGATAGACTTACTTGATACAGGATTGCCATAAAACTTCAATTTCTAAAAAAAAAAAATGCAATATCTGTGCAGCACCATAAAATACGGTATGCCTCTATTTTACAGATGAAGAAACTGCCCCTGAGAGAGGTTAAGTGACCTGACCAGGGTCACATATGGGAAGCTTGATCCTAACCTATATCCCTTTGATTCCAAACATATTCCAGCACTCAGAGTTCTAGGCCATCTGAACGCTTCTGCTGCCATAGACACTTTCAGGCAGGAAAATGTAACATGCTATTCTTCCGTTAGCCTCTGAGGCACAGATCAGGGAAACAGATCAGTGTTTCTGCAACTCTGTCCTGTTTGGTAAAATGTAGATGCTAACAGTAATGATCTGGGAATTAGAAATAAGGTAGAGGAACTCTCTTTTTTTCTCCCTTCCTCACACTGAGGGAAGGAAGGTGGGGAAGAAATATACATAAAGTCAGGGGCGGGAGTTACTTATGACTGTCTGCTCAACCAGTGTTTCTGAAGGTCCCTAAAGGGTCCAGCATAAATGGGACCGAGGTAGGATTGTAGGATAATTATTGCTGGTGAGGCAGAAGTCCTGACATAAGTGCAAGATATAGCTTTAGGCAAAATGAGAAGAGACTTACCGAAACATGAAAGGGGTGGAAGATGGGCATACTCTGAGAAAAGAAATGCCTGACAGATGCAGGAAAAGGAGAATTTTACTTCATTTGATCCAGTTTTCTGTGTGATTGAACTGTGTAATTAGTCATAGATTCCATAAGGCAATGGCATCCGAAGACTTCAGCATGGATCAGCATTCAGTATAAAAGCAATCCCAATATCTTCTTTTTTGTTCCAAATGTACTCAAACTTACTTTATCCCAAGGGGTAATTCCATCTAATCACACCAGAATTTAATTTATGGGTTTCATCAATCCCTTGCATTCCATTGTAAAGATTTCCATGGACATGTTTGGAAAGACACTGACATATATAAAGACAATCAGATTTGGAAGGGATTTAATCTAACCCATTATTTTACCGATGAGAAAAATGATACCAAGGGGCCAAGGTCACTCAGGTAAAAATCATCAGAGGCCAATTGAACCCAAGTTCTCTAACTTGAGAGCCAGTGCTCTTTCCACTAGGCTTCACTGCTTCAAAGCAATTGGCAAACTGAGAAAATTCTGTTTGGCCATTAAAAACTCTTCACAATCTGGCTCTAGACTCTTTCAGACTTAGTTGACATTGTACTTTCTCATGTGCTTCATGTCCCAAGACTGTATCCTAGCATGTGTGACATTGTATAACCCATCTTCGAGACTTTGCATAAACTGGACCCCCTCCCTGGCATGTACATTTCTAGCTTCCTTCAAGATTCAGCTGTAATGCCACATCCTACATAAAGTCACTCCATAAAATTACTCTATATTTATTTTTCATGTATTTTTTATTAAATTATCTAGGTACATGCTGTTTGACTCCAATAGAATGTAAGCTCCTCGCGGTCTTCTACAGGATCTGATTTTTTTCATGATTTTCATTATATTCCTGGGCAAACTGGTTGGCACAGTGCACTGGATTTGGAATCATGAAGATTCACCTTCATGAGTTCAAATCTGGCCTCAGACCACTACCAGCTGTGTGGCCCTGGGCAAGTCACTTGACCCTGTTTGACTCAGTTTCCTCATCTGTAAAATGAGCTGGAGAAGTAAATAGCAACCCACTGTTAAGAAAATGGGAGTGGAACATGGCTAAAATGACTACAAACATTGTCTTCCCAGAAACTAGCAGAATGCCTTACCTTCATATCTAATGACATTAATCCAACGAAGAATGATTACCAGTAGCTTCCTTCACATGAAAAATGATACAATTTTCTGAACCATATATTAAATTAGAATCCTAGCCCTTGCATGCATGTTGATTTAAAAATCTCAAATAATAAAAAGCACTAAGATGAAACAAAGGACTTTCTATCCTGGCAAATGATAACTTATTTGGGAACCCATTGCTGATCAGTCCTCACTAGCCACCCAACTTACTCAGTCTCTTAGCGGCCTCCAGAGCATCACTGGCTGTGTCAGCCACAAAGAATCTCTGCACTTTCACTCCATTGTCAGACATCAGCTTTTTACTCTGGTATTCCTGTAGGTTCAGCCATCTTCTGGAGGTCAACTGAATACTCTATGGGCACAAGAAGGAGAAACAAGGAAACCTCATTAGAAACAGTTTCCACAACAGTTAAGCAAGCTGGAAAGCTCACAGACTCATAGATCAGATATGAAAGGGACCAAGAGGTTCTAACCCTCTCTTTTTGCAGTTGTGGAAACTGATGCCTAGAGAAGTTAAGTGACTTACCAAAGGTCACACAGGTAGTTAATTATTAAAGATAGGATTACAACCATGGTTTCATAACTCCAAAGTCAGTAGTATTTCCACTGTCCCCCACTGCTTCCTAAGTGACTATCCGTTGAAAAAGAAGAAAAAAATCATAAAAAATTCTGCTTGATTGGCCAAACATACCAAGAAGCCTGTTATGAATATTATGATTCTGCATGGGGACAGGAAACTGTGGGACTCCAGTTTGACCAGCTTGGGTACCAATTACTAATATAGATGGATTACCTTTAATTTGGCCAAGTAAGCATGGTGAGCATGGAATATGTTCAAGCCCTGTGCTCAAGCTTATAGGGGTTACATGAATGAAGAGACATTGTCTCATCTATATGCTGGGCATTAAGATATAACAGACAAAATGTTACTCATTGAGTATATTTTTGGATCAGCACACTAAAGCACATTTTCTCGTCCTGAAAGGTTGAAAATTTTGGGAAAGGAAATAGTGGCTTCTCAAAGATCAAATGAAGAGACACTTGCTGATGAATCTCACCAACTCTTGGTTAGCTATGCATCCTAGGAGGTGAGGAAGGTGCCAAAAGAATGACATAAATAAATGAATTATAAAGATTTCAGTATGGATGATGAAGCATACCTTTCATACCCTGGCAGAGTGGTGATACAAAATGAGACATGGATTTTCAGTCAGGGTCAAAGTATTGGGGTTTTTTTTTGGTTGATTAAACTTATTTGTCACAAGAAAAGGTTTCTTTTGGAGGTAAAAGAGTTAATGGATTATAACAGATTAAAAAAAGAAAAGAGTATAAACCTTTAAATGCACAAAACTAGATAAAAGGTCAGAAGATAACATGTAGCCTTGCTGTAATGTTAAATTTAATATGAACTTTTAAAAAATGATATGACACTAATTTACATGTCAATTACCATCATTTTTTTCTGTTCTTTATATATTCAAATGCCTATGTTTGGTGATTTATGTTAAATTAATAATAGTAATTAAAGTATGAAAAAATAAATGAATTATGAAAATGTTAGAATTTCAACTTTGGCTCAAATATCCTACCATTTTATCTAGACAAAAAGGACCAAGTTTAGCTTTATTTCTTTTCCACTCTTGGTTTATTCTTTGGTGAAAAGCTGAATAAACCATAACTTGGCAGTGGCTAAGATGGTGGCAAAGAAAAGGCAAAATGGCTTATAAATGGAATGGTCACTTTGTGAATGCCTGACCATCACAAAACCACCGTAGATGCCTGCCGCAAAAGCAGATCCCAATCACTGTTTGCTTCTAGAGAGCATTTCTTGAGTTGAATCTTAATGCAACCCTGTTTCTCAAATTCTGACTTTCAAGTCACATATGATTAGTTTCTATGTGATCTATTACTCTGGCTGACCTCTAATTCCTATATTAGAATGCAACATCAACTGCACTCTGCAGATTATCTAGGAGTCAAGCAGTTCTCTTTTAAAATGGCAAATGTGCATGAGGATGGGAGGACACACAATTGTGAGTGTTTTTGTTCTAAATCATCAAGAGCAGAGAGATGATTGGACCGTCAGGAACAGAGGTTCTGTTAAAAAGTCAAAGCCCAAACTGTTTTCCAAAACTGATAACACAATCTTATAAAAGATGTTTCTAAACCTTTGCCACCATCCAATGAATTTCATGAGACCACAGTTTTCAAACCACCTATTCCGAACCACTCATTTTACACACTCAGGGATGATGTTATTTAAAGCAGAGTCTCTTGGTCCCTGGCTCAAGAGAGAGACCTAGAAAATCTTTAGTATAATAATACAATCATTCTAGAAAAACTCAAGATTATAGAAAAAGGTGCCTGCTGGAGAAAGAGGAGATCAGACATACATAGTACCGCATGACTACCTTCAGAAGTGAAACATGAGTCAATAGATTAAGTCTGTACTGACATACTAATTTTAAACTTATTAACTGAAAAAACAATTTGAAAAGGCCATTTGAGAGACATTGACTAACAGACATAACATGGTCAGGATCAATTCCTTTTCATTAGCATGCTCACAGTATTAATTTTAAAAATGTTAATGGAACCTGCTACACACTAATTACCATTGATCCAGAGCTCTGCTTCATAGATATATAATATATATTAAATACACATATTGATTGCAATGAAAACCTGATGTAAAATCTGTTGGATTTGACTTGAAAAATGAAGCATTGGTTACACTCCCAAAGCCACCAGTAGATGGCAAAAGATAATATCACAAAGGAGAGAGGTGGAAGGAGTCATTAACCGCTATGTCACATTATCTTTTGGAACAGTAATTTTCTTTATTGTTCATTCATTCAGATTCATTCAGTGTGTTTGTGCATGTGTGTGTGTAGCTTTATATGCCTACTCAAATACATGACATTTATGGAAGGCTGTATGTTTAGAATTTTTTATTTTTTAATTTTTTTAAGTTTACAAGCATTTATTCCCTTCCCTCATACATAATCTGTGCAATACCAGTACTGCCTTGACAAAAGTTGACTGGAACTCTATTTATGTGTTTTGCCTTTATAACTTCTTCTATAGTCTTGATTTTTTTAAACAGTCTATCTTTTATAGAATCTAAGAGATCTCTGAGGTAACCTAGTCTAACTTCCCCATGTTAGAGAAAAAACCACCAGAGCCCAGCAAGTAGAAGTGACTTTTTTAAGGTCAGAGAGGTAACAAGTATTGCCCCCTAAATTACAAAGCCAGATCTCTTTCCATGCTGTCTCCAAGAACACAATATTACAAATAAGACTACAAAGGGAAGGTGTACCTGTGAGGAGGACACTTTTCCAAAACAACAAAGGCATTCAGATAAATCCAGATAACCAAGATATAGAACTAAGTGCTAAATTGTATGATACAAATTTTTAGGGTCACTAATTTATAGGATCTCAGCAAAGGGATGGGGGGAAAGTATCTATCAAGCCCCTACTGTGTACCTAGTGCTGTTCAGGAAAGTTAGCAAGGTCTAGGGTAGCCATGGAAGACAAGGAGGAAAAAATATGCCTTGGATTGGACACATGAGAACACAAACGCACAAATACACACAGAGAAAGAGGAAGGGCCAGCTAATTAACAATGTCCACAGCATTTTGCGCTGCCAGATTGTAAGCTGGTTAAGTGTAATCCTGAACAAAGATGTTTCAGATTCATAGACTCAGAAGTGATTGTTGAAAGCACGAAAATGAAGGAGCTGTTTCCCCCATCATACCCTTCCTTGTCTGCACAAAAAGTCATTCTAAATAAGTGAAATGTTTGTAAGGAAAAAAAGAGAAAAATTAGAAAAACCAAATAATATGTCAAAAAGTTTTAAAATATGTACAACATACTATACCCATTGACCTCCCACCCCTGCAAAAGAGTGACAGAGTGTTTTCTCATCTCTCTTCTCCGAAGGTTCAATGTTTTTAGTAATTTTGCCAATTTACTTTTGATTATTGTGAAGCGTTCTCTTTACATTGTACTCATGAACGTTTTCTATCAACTTCCTTCATTTTTATCATATCACGTAAATCTTTCCATGCATCTTTATATTTTTTGTATTTGTCATTTCTTATAACACACTAACGTTTAGCACATTCATGTACCTCAGTTAGATATTCTCTGAGAGATTTTTATTATGTTTCCAATTCTTTGCTACCACATAAAGTGCTATAAATACTTTGGTATATATGAAAACTTCCTTTTTATCAATTCTTGAAATATAAGCTTAATAGGAGAATCTTTGGGTCAAAGGGTATGGACATTTTAATAACTTTCTTTGCATAATTCCAAACTGCTTGTCCATTAACTCCGACAACAATGTACCAGTATACATACATATTAAAATATGTATGTGTGTATATGTGTTAATGTACTGTATATGTTTTAATTGTTTATATATCTTGGATAACAAACTTTTTTGAGAAATTTGATACAAAGATTTTTTTCTCATTCAACTGTTTCTGTTATCCTCGATGCACTAATTTTGTTTGTACAGAAGCTTTTTCCGTTTCATGTAATCAGAGTCATCTATTTTATATTTTGTGATTCTCTCCCTTTGTTTGGTTATGAATACATCTCCTATCTATACCTGTGACAAGCATATGATTTCTTTGTCTTCATATTTTTTATAGTATAACCCTTACCATTAAGATCGTATCCATTTAGACTGTATTATGGAATGACATAAAATACTGGTCTAAGTCTGATTTCTGTCAGGCTGCTTTCTAGTTTCCCCAGCAAATAGGATTCTCTTTCTGAAGTATTTAATGTTTTCTGGTTTATAAAACAGTGAGTTATAGAGTTCTATTATTTCCGATTCTCTCTTGTCTACACCATTCGATTGAATTACTTTTCTGGGTTTTTTGGTAAACCAGTTCCAAATGGTTCTGATGACAGTTGATTATAATATTAAATTCATTCATTCTGGTGTACTTCTGATAATTCAATCTGTCGAAATTTCCCAATATCTGTTTGCTGTTTTACTTGAATAAATAAGTGAAGAAGGAGGAGGAGGAAGACGAGGATGAATAGGACAAGGAGAAGAAAGCATGAGTTCACTGATGGAAAGAATCTCAAGCCAAGACAGAGAACCAAGATCTGAGTATAGAGAACACTCACACTAAGGGATTGTAAAAGAGTCAATGTAGAGAACATGTCCTGGAAGCAGGACCTTAACAGGCAATAATCAGTTATTACTGTTATATTTATTTGACATTTGAAAGTAATCAAAGTGATTTTCTTTAAAGATAGCTAGATGATAAACAGGGAGAGAGATAGATTAATGATAGATTGATATTTGATGAGAGAGAGAGATACAACGAAGACATTTGCCTATAGTCCTGGGTTCTGGGGATGCTGAGGCTGGGAGGTCACCTATGCTCAGGTTAGGCTAGAGCCTATCAAGTGTTTTCACTAAGTCCACTACCAATATGGTGAGCCCCAGGAGGGGGAGGAAGACCAGATGCTATAAGAAGGAGTGAACTAGCCCCAGGTCAGGAATGGAGCAGGGCAAAGATCCCCTGTTTTGATGACTGATTAGTGATGGGGCCAGCTACTGAGTAGCTGCTATACTTTCAGCCTGGGTGAGATAAGGAAACTCTGAAGAAGAAAAATCTGCCACTCTGGCTTTTTCATTAATCCTTTCCAATATAATGTTTGGTTCCAGGCCACAATCTTTTCTCAGGGTGTAGAGCCACCCACTAATCAATGCTACTGTGACTAGTTCAAAGTGGACAAACTTTACTGGGGAAAAGTGCGATGAATTTTAAGAAGCATTAATCTTTTCTAGTGATAGAAGAATTTGGACAAGTCCAAGAGCCTTAGTATCATGTGACATGTCAAAGAAACAGGTGAAATGTCAGAAAGAAACAAATAAGGATTAATTCCTAAATCTTTGAAACTATTTGTGAGCAAATCTTGTTGGAAAAGATAGATGTCATTCATTCTCTACGTGAAGACACTTTCAGTCAATATTCTTGCCTATCATGCACTAACACTATTTTCTCGCTGTGAAGGTGAAGACGGGGATATCCCTGAATAGAGAGTGAAAGGATCCAGGATGACATTATGGACTCAGATGCAAAGACCTGAACTGCAGGGTGAGTTCTACCATGCGCTGGCTGGGAGATCTGCAACAGGCCACTTTTTTATCTCACGAGTCAGAAGTCTTCATTTGTTTCTGTGTCATGGACCCATTACGTAGCACAGTAAACCTTATGGACATCCTCCTCCTGTTCTCAGGTAGACAAGATGTGGTCTGGAGGAGCTCTCAGATATGATACTAGCATTCTGAGGTTCTACAGTCAGCATCATCAGAGCACCTTCCTTCCCTTCTCCTCCCTCTCTGTCTCTATGTTTTTGCTTTTTATCTCTGCCTGTCTCTCTATCTCTGTCTCTATCCCTCTGACTTTCTGTCTCTCTCTGCCTATGTCTCTATATCTGTTTCTGTCCCTCTGTCTATCTCTGTTTCTGTCTATTTCTCTCCCCATCTCTGTATCTCTCTCTCTCTCTCTCTCTCTCTCTCACACACACACACACACACACACACACACACACACACACACACACCCCTTCCAGTCTAATTTCACAATTCCTCTTCACATACCGGGAGTTTGAGTGAACTGTCCCACTACACATTCCCTACAAATGGTATTCCATCTCCCACTTTGCTTTCTTTGTGTAGCTGTCTGTTTATGTCTGGAATATGCTCCATCTTTACTCACCTCCTTCTTAGAATACCTAATCACAAGACCTTTCCTAACAATCCCTCTCCCACCCTCACTGGTCTTCTCTCCCTCCGGAAATTACTTTGTGTTTGGTATCTGTGAGCACACTGTGCCGCCTCCCCCAACTCCACCCAGGTAGTATATAAATGAACCACCTGAAGACGGGGCTGGTTTTTACCTTTATGACCCCTAGTGCTGAAGATAGGATATTGCACATGGTAGGCACTTCACTGATAGCTACGAAATTTGTCAAATTTTCCTATCAGATGAAGGCTACACGGATAGGTACACGTGACATTTGAGGAAGAAGCGATGATATTTCAAATTAGCAATGCTATTAAATGCAGTAGACACTGAACACTAAAGAGGGCAAAAATTTGTCTGTTTTTTAATCTCCAATGAACAGAAATTTCCCAACTTGATAATCGCACAATGGGAGGCCCATTCCAGTGCAATGCTACAGAATAACTCCAGTTTGAAGGAAAGGCAGTGGCAGCGAGGTAGGTGCAGTGGACTGAGTGCTGGGCCTGGTGTCACTCACTAGCTGGGTGACCCTGGGCAAGTCACTTAACCTGCTTTAAATCAATTTCCTCATCAGTAAAATGAGCTGGAGAAGGAAATGGCAAACCACTCTAGTATCTTTGCCAAGAAAACCCCAAAAGGGATCACAAAGAGTTGGACATGATTGAAATGTCTGTCCAACAACAAAATTGAAGGAAATGGAAATGACCGATGGTGTTGACGTTTAACCAGTCGATTGCTCCTATAAGGGAAAGCCCAAATTTTGGGGGATGGCAGGTAGAATATTGTTCTAAATGAAGGGGCCTAAGGTCACACCTGGGGAACAGAGGTTCCTCTCCAGGCAACTGAAATAGACCATTACAGCACACTCAACTCAAGCCCAAACTAGTGAAGAGTCAGACAGATTAAGGGACAGAAGAGAAGGGGGAATGGGAGCAGAGGAGAGGCTGGAGACTACTACAACACTCTATCTGAATTTTACATCTAGAACACACCTTAGACAACTAATCCAACCCAGTCTTTATGTAGATGCGGAAGCTAAGGACCAGAAAGTCAAAGGACTGACACATAACAGGTAGTCACCAAACATTTATTAAGCACCCACTAGATTTCATTTTGGTGGGACACAGAGCAGGCCAAAGCCTGTTAGTGGAAAATGTGGTAAGTCTTTAATCAAGCATTCTTTCCACCAAACCTTGCTAAAGAGCATTTTTTTTCCAGCTGGGCCTAGAAGCATGCAAGCAGAAGGTCAGACAGCTGTCACCACCTACTGAGGCCAAGTCCTTGCACACAGGCTGCCAAGCTAGGGAAGCTCATTACAAGAAACTTCTACCTCCCTCCCCAGCAAGTCTGAATGAAAAGTCAAGACCTCTCCCAATTATAGGCTTTTGTTCTGAGGTTAACTTGACTAGGATAAACACACTTTCACAAAACAGATACTCCTTCTGTTGGTCCTTCCTCCGACTTGATTTTCCCACAAAGAGACATTCTGTGCTGCACTCTCAGAGGAGGTATCATCTCCAACACTTTCTGGTTACTCAAGATGTCTGGTTTCTCTTATCAGAGGAAAGGTTAAATTCAATCTCAGGTATAGGGATTTATTTAGAAATTCACTTATTCAACACACAGTAATTAAACACTCTCAGTCAACACTATGAGATATGCTGGGGGAGAAAGCTCAAAGGTGAGATATAAAGATTCCCCATCCCTGAGTTTTAAGGCTAGACTTCTGCCCTCAAGGAGCTTCCTTTCTAAGGAGGGATTTCTAGTACAGATAAAGATAGAGAGGGGAGAGAATAAGCATTTATAAAGATTACTATGTGAAAGGAACTGTGCTAAATGTTTTTTACAAGTATTATCTTATTTGTAAATATTGTCTCATTTAATTCTCACAACCCTGGAAGGTCAGTGCTATCATTATTCCCATTTTACAGCTAAGGAAACTGAGGCAAATAAAGGTTAAGTGATTCTCTTGGAGTGTGTGAAGCCAGACTTGGACCCAGGACATCCTGACTTCACTGAGGTGAACAGTTCTATTCTGTGAGCCACCAACTACTTCTAACAGCAAAGGATCAAATTGCTTGATCAGTATACAACCTTTGTAAATTTTAATCACCTCATATATTTTAGGTGTTAAGGTTTTTTTTGTTTTGTTTTGTTTTTTTTCCCCACCTACTGTCTTTGCAATGAAGGTGCTTGCCAATAGAGGTAGTCATGGTGTAGGAGATAAAGAACCAGCCTTTGGAATCAGGAAAACTTTGGGGTTCATACCCTGTTTCTGTCACCTGATGGCATCCCCAGGGAAACTTGTTTGACCTCTCAAAGCATACCATGAATGACCTCTCAAGGAGTATCTCAGGCTTCTCACTAAGACAGTAAGCTGCAGAACAGGAACTAAATTACATTATTGGAGAGATTTTTTTCCCCAATAGGAATTCACATGAGATTAGCTCGCTTATTCTCCCCCACCAAAAAAAAAAAAAATAATACCAATCTTTCCTTTTATTTGTATTATATCAGTTTTGTTGCAGCTTTTTATATTTTATTGTATTTGGGCATCCTTAAAAATTTTTTTCAGTTCCTTTCCCTATCAATGATGAAGATAAATACATCATTCCATTTTCTGCCATTCTTTTGAAAGTTGTTATTTTTTTCCACAGTGAAGTCCATCACCCAGCTCAAATTCACTGAGGTATACAGTACATAAATATAGGGGCTTAAATATATTTTCTGACAAATTAACTAACCACATTTTTCCAAGGACAGTTGTTAAATAATATAATTTCCCATTTTTCTGAACCTAGGTTCATAAAAAAAAAAATAAACCCAACTTTTTGTACATATTTGCCAGGATCTCTGGTGTATCTATTCAATTACATTAATTTATTTATCCACATTTGGATCAGTACTGTTTGGTTTTGATATTTCCATTACAATATGTTTTAAAGTCTGAAAGAATAAAGCATAACTTCAGTTTTTAAGCATATGCTTTCATATTCTTTTCCATTTTGATCCGCATGTAAATTTTGTCATGACTGTCTAGCTCTAAGAAGAAATTCCTTGTAATTTTGATTGGTACAGCATTATATATGTAAATTAATTTGGAACTATTATCTTTTTATTATTTCTTTTTTATTTCAGTCATAATCTTATAATCGTCGTTATAACAATCATATACTCTCATCTATGGCTCCAAGAAGTATACGTATAGCATGTGCAGAGGCCACATCCCAGGAAAACCACCTTGGTACACAGGCTGAAGCAAGTAGAGCATAACTGACTGGCCTCAATCACAATGGTTAGTTAAGAGAATGTCTACCTCTGGGAAAAGGGAGGATGAAAACAGTCTGTTCCAAAGATCATGAAGACAGCTGAAACAGTCTTTGTGAAGTGCTGTGAGCTTAGTCAGGCACTGAACATACCAAGGTTATCTACAGCATCCAGGGCCATTGCCAGTCATCTCGACTGCTATCTTGCCACTGAATTTTGACAACTCTGGAAGAGAGAGTGAGGTCAATTAATTTCCAAGTCTTTCTAATTCTAAATCACATCTGTCTCCCTCTCTACCTCCTCAATCCAGGCTCTCAATTACCTCTCCCCTGGCCCACTGCAACAGCCTCCTAATTTGTGTCCCTATTGCCAAGTCTTTTCCCTTTCCAATTTACCATCAACAGGGCTGCCAAGAGAATTTTCCTCCAGTCTGGATCTGACCAACCACATCACTCTTCTTCTGGATAAGCTCTACTGACAGATATAGATCATCACACGTGAGAGAGAGGAAGAAGACCAGGTTGGCTAGATTGAAGAACGTGGGAAAGGAAATAATGTACAACAAGGCTAGGAAAGCAAGCTGGTGGCAGGTTGTGGAAAACTTTATAATTCAAACAGAAGAGGCTTTATTTGATCATAAAGGCAATAGAAAAGCCATTGGAATTTATTTCATAGGGGAGTGCCATAATCTAATTTGTCCTTGAGGATTATCATTTTTGCAATATTTGGAGGAATGATTGGAGTATGAACAGATTTGAGGCAGAGAGACTGATTAGGAATTTACTATAAGAATCCAGAAAAAAAGTTATGAGCCTACACCAGGGTGGTGGCCATCTGAGTAGAGAGAATGGGACAGGTGCAAGAAATGTGATGGAAGTAGAAATAAGACTAGTCAACTTATTGGACAAAGGGAGAATGAGTCAAGGATAATACTGAATCTGTGAACCTGGATAACTAGAAGGAGGAGGTATTTTTGATGGAAATAGGGAAATCTGGAAGAGGGATGGGCTTGGGAGCAAAAACAATGATTTCAGTTCTTTCAATTTCATAATCTGAGGATAATAACAGCTATATTACCTACACTGTAATACTCCTAAAGGGCTCAAATGAGGTAATGTTTTTAAAGTGCTTTGCAAACTTGAAAGCACTATAAATTGAGTTATTTATTTCCATCTTTCCACTTCTTAATACAAACTTTCAATAATGTAAATATATCTGTATGCAGTGTTTTGGTTCTATCTCAAAGATTATGATATGTAACATTATTGCTGTTTTCTTTTAAACATTTTACTCTAAACATTTATGATTTCATATCTTAAAAGATAAAGAGGCAACTTGCAGTTCCTAGTGAAAAAAATGTTCAAGAGTAAAAAAAAAGACTTATAAAAGTACTTGGAAAAATGCTTATGTTCCTAATGAAAGATCAATAAATTAAAAGCCCATGCTGATCAAATTTGTAATTTTTTTTAAAAAATAGCCCAACTCAAGACTAGTGAACTTGAGGAGACACAAGTGTGCTCATTCTTTGCTGGTAGAATTGAAAAGCAAGTGGATCCTTCAGAGTTGACAAGGACTTCTGAGGGCATCTAGTCAAGCCCATGTCTAACAAAAAATCTTTCCTTTTTTTTTAATAAGAGTCTACTCAGTTTCTACAGACTTGAAGATCTCCAATGTGAGGTAACCCAACACTTCCTGTGGTATCTCACTCCATTTGGGGCTAGCTGTAATTGGAAGGAAACTCTTTATTCTGACATCAAGCTCTGATTTATCTCTGCACAACTTACACCCCAGACCCTACTTCTACCTTTTGGAGCCAAACAGTCATTCTTATCAGTCATTCACATATTTGAATACAGCAATGCTACAGCAATAAAGAATCCTGAAATTGCAGTCATCAGAGCCTAGTTCAAATAAAGTCTCTGCTTCTAACCACACGTGACCTTACGAAAGTCATTTAAATTCCCTGGGCCTCAGTTTCCTCATCTTAAAATGACGGGAATGAATTAAATGGCCCCTGAAGTCTATTCCTCCCTAGGCATTTTATCCCATAATCTTTCAGTCAAATCTCCTAATCCTGAACTTCAGGGCTTCCACTCTCCTGTTTACCCTCAGCTAGTTGTCACTCCCTAGACTGCTAATGTTATTTGTAAACTACGCTGTTCAGAACTAAACACCATGTTCTACATGTGGCTGATAGCAGCAAAGGGCAAGGGTTGAGAACTTTCATTTTCCTGGAACCTGTACTTCTCAATGGAATTCAAGATCACATGAGCTTTTGTGGTGGCTGTATCACACTGGTGATTCTCCCTCAATGTTCAACCCACTAGATTGCCCCTTCCAGACCCCTGAGAGAACTATCAAAGTCAATGATTAAAAATATAGTAAAAGTTACAGAAACTGGCCCTTCTGCCCCATAATTCTCTTTTGGTAAATATGCCCTGAGTTATTAAAAATAGGCATAAAAGAGTTATCTATCCAAAGATTGTTATGACATCATTATGTACAATTGAAAAACACTGGAAAGAACTTAAATGTTTGATTGATTCAGTCTGTGAACAAGCATTTATTTAGCACCTACTACATGCCAGGCATTAAGGAATGGTTAAATTGTGGCATGTTAATTCAGTGAAATACTATAATACAATGAAGAACTACAAGCATGAGTAACAAATAAATCTGGGAAAATTCTTATGAAACATTATGGTTAAAAAACCCAGAATCTGAAGAATGGAGTCCACTTTAGCAATGAACATAGAAAGAAAAATGAATGAGAAAAACTTCCATTATGCATTATGCAAAAAGATAAGAGAGGGACAAAAGGAATATACTTTATCCTTTTCTATTAATTTATTATAAGTTTGTGTTGATATTTGATGTTAAGTTTCTAAGAAAATACTTAATTAAAAATACTTGAAGGCCTTTATCAAATAATTCAAAGAGAAAAATCAGAGCTAGGAGAAAGGAATACAACCATGGCCACATAAGTGGAAAAGTTAAAGGGAAAGTACACCAAGAAAACAAAAACAGTAAAGCAGATAAATATACTAAGTCCAAAAGAGCAAAAAGCTGTCATCACTTTGTGTCCTGAAATGAACTTAGTTAAGTGTACTTAATTGAAGGCAAATTAGTTATATTGATATTGTACCAAAGAATTTTTAAATGAATGATGTATTTTCCCTTCCTATCTGGTCAACTCTAGGCATTTCCTCAACCCAGTGGATTAAATTGTTCTTCAGAGGGCGTAACAGAAAAGAAAGATTATTGATTTTGAAATCAGAGGGCTTATCTCTACTGTTTATAACCTATACGACCTTGAGCAAGTCACCAGACCTTTGGGGACTCTATTTTCTCAACTACAAAATGAAGCAGTTGGACTGGATGACCTTTCTAAGCTCCTAGAAGGCTCTGATATCTCGTGAGCCTCTGATTCTAGACTTGGAAAAACTTGAAAGAGAAACAATGCATAAAGATTTCAAGAGTCCATGGGGAAGAGGGAAAAGGCATCCAGATAAGAGGAGAACAGAAGAAAAAGAATGGAAAATGAGGGAGGGGACAGAGGGAGGCCAGAGATGAAAAGATAATGACTAAACAGACAAAATCACCCCCAGAAATAATCAAGGCAGAATACTAGGCAGGAAAGAGGAAAAGCTGACACAATCTTGAACCATTTTCTACCACGTAAGGGTCTATAATAATGATAATAAAAAGACAGACACAGAATCCATAGAGTATCTAGAGACAGTAGCTAAAGGGGGAGAGACAGAATGGCACTTAGAGTTGAGAGGTCTAGGGTGGCAAGGGTGGGGAGAATCAAATGAGATCATGTTTGTAGAGTGCTGAGCACACTGTCTGGCACATAAAAGGTGCTTAATAATTGCACATTCCCTTCCCTCCCTTCTTCATCCCTCAGAGGCCAGATAGACCAGCATTCTCATTTTACAGATGAGGAAACTGAAGCCTAGGGAGGAATGGTCTCTTGCCCAGGGTCACAAAGGTAAGCAATAAGAGGAGGGATTTGAAATTAGGACCTCTCATTCCAGAGTTAGGGTTCTGTCCATAGTACCTTGCTGTTTCCCTTTCTATGAATGATTACCATAGGAGAGATATCAATTGACAGCAGAAAACATCCTGAAAGGACACTGAATTTAGCCCCCTTAATTTTACACACACACACACACACACACACACACACACACACACACACACACACCCTCAAGCCCCCAAAAGCTGCTGTGACTTGTCCAATATCACAGAGGTAGTAAGGGGTAGAGCCAGAATTTGAACCAAGGTCCTTTGACTCTAAATTCTGAACTCCCTAAAATACCAAATCATCTCAGGCTAACCAAGTGGGAAGCTTTAGCAGACATAGCATTTGACCTGGACTCGGGAAGACCAGAGATCAAATCCTTCATCAGGTACTTCCTAGCTGTGTGACCCTAGGCAAATCACTTACCTGTCCCTCCCATTCAGTATCCTCATCTGATAAATAGGGGTAACAGAACTGACCTCACACGGTTGTTGTAAAGATCAAATGAGAGAGAATTCGTAAAGCACTTTCCACATCTTAAAGCAACGTATGAGTGACTCTTAGCTAATATGACTATTACCCTCTAAACATGGTTCCTATGGAAAGGTGGAACTCAATGCTTGCAAAGAATCAGAAAACGGGGCTGTGAGGGGAGGGCTGAAACTGGAGAAGAGTTGTTGGCTAAACAGACCTCTCTGATACTAAAAGAAGCTCCAGCTGCTCGATGTGGAGAGGTACTTCAACCTCATTTGTGGCTGTGCTGATGACAACTGAATACCAACGAGGAATTAGTACTAAACTCAGAGGAAAACATATTTCCCTATCATCGCAGGCTTCTCAGAGAAGGCATCTGGCTCAGTGGCCTGTAGCAGTCAAAAGTCAGTCCTTATTTGTTACACTTTACTTTTCGGCAGTATTGTTCCGTATACAACCAGACACAAATCCATCCTCCTTGGTCCGCTTACCTATGAAGTGCTTGGCTTGAAAAAAGTGGGGTAACTTGGATCTCATCCCAATAACAGGCCTGCCTATTTAAAGGAAGCCTATAAAAGAAGCTGCTTTGGCTATGTCCTGTTGCCCTGCAAATGGAGGTTAGTGGGTTCTATATATAAAAGGTCAAGAAAAAGAGCAAGTCCTTACCCTCAATGGGGCTTCTATGTTCTTATGAATTTTTTCTAAATGATCAAAAATTATCTTTTCTCTGTCCCATCCCAAATCTCACTCCCTATTGGAAAAAAAAAAAGAAGAAAAACCTCGAAATCAATATGCATAGTCAGAGGATATATTCCTATGGGGAAGACAAGAAACATTGCAAGAATGGTGAATGAGGAAGGATGTAACTGAAAAGAGTGACACAGGATCTTAGCTTATAAGATCATAGATTTGGAATAGGAAGGGATCTCAAAGGAAACCTAGGACCACCCTTTCATCTGAAAGATTAAGGAAAGTAAGCCTAGGGTACTGAAGTGACTTGTTCAAGGTCACACAAGCATTAAGAGTTAGAAGCAGGATTTGAATGCAGATGCTCTGAGTTTTGAGTCAGCATTCTCTCTAACATACCAGGGTAAACTCAGTGGCTAGCATAGCTGATACTTGCTAATAATAAGTAGCATTTACATGGGCTTTAAGGTTTGCAAAGCACTTTGTATGTTATCTTATGCTATCTTCAAGTGAGTTCAATATTAAAGCTATTTTCTTCACTTTACAGATAAGGAAACAGAGAGAGATTAAATGACTAGCCCAGTATCACAAAGCTAATAGGCGTCTGAGGTAGGATTTGAACTTAGAGCTTCCTGACTCCAAGTCTAGTGCTCTGCCAGCTACATCACCTTGCTATTTTGAGAGTTGCTAAATACTTCTTAGGATCAGATTAGTTAAATGAAAACTGAGAAAGTTCTATCTGTACTGTTTATCTCATGGGATCATTATGAAGTTCATGTGAGATAAAATAGGAGAAAACAGCTGGAAAATTATAAAGTGCTCTGTAGATAGGTGGAGGATTATAGGTAGAGAACTTTGCATATGCTGTAAACTAAGAGTGGGGAACATGTAGCCGCAGGGCCACAAGTGGCCTTAAGTGCAGCCTTTTCACTGAATCTAAATTTTATAGAACAAATATGGACTTCTAGGTCCCTAAGTGGGGCCTGTGGATGGAATCCAAATTTTATAGAACAAATGTGGACTCCTAGGACCCTAAGTGGGGCCTTTTGATGGAATCCAAATTTTACAGAACAAATGAGGACTTGTGGGTCCTTAAGTGCAGCCTTTTTTAGGGTTTTATTTTTTAATTAAATTATTTTATTTGTTTTCAGTGTTCAACAATCATTTCCATATATCTTAGATTTTTTTTCCCCTCTTCTTCCCCTTCATTCCCCACTCCATCCCCATTCCCTCCCTGAGATGGTGTACAATATATAGCTTCTACACATACTTTCCTATTAAATACATGTTGCATAGAAGAATTAAAATGAATGGAAGAAATCATAAAATAAAACAAAGCAAAACAAAATGGTCTATTTCTATCTGCAATCCAATTCCATAGTTCTTTCTCTGGATGTAGAAAGCATTTTGCCTCAAGAATCCACTGGAAATTTTTTACATCCATACATTTCAACGAAGTTAGTCTACCTTCTATCTGCAATCCAATTCCATAGTTCTTTCTCTGGATGTAGAAAACATTTTGCCTCAAGAATCCACTGGAAATTTTTTACGTCCATACATTTCAACGAAGTTAGTCTACCAGAAAAATTCCTTGCACCCTGTGGTTGTGCTGTGCACAAAGTTCTCTTGGTTCTGCTCCTTTCCCTCAGCATCAGTTCATACAAGTCTTTCCAGGCTTCTCTGAAGTCTTCCTGTTCATCATTTCTTATAGCACAATAGTATTCCATTACACTCATATACCACAACTTGTTGAGCCATTCCCCAATGGATGGGCATCCCCTTGATTTCCAGTTTTTGGCCACCACAAAGAGAGCTGCTATAAATATTTTTGTACATGCAGGACCCTTTCCCATTTCTGTGATCTCTTTGGGATACAGTCCTAGAAGCGGTATTGCTGGGTCAAAGGGTATTAAGTGCAGCCTTTTGACTGAATCTGATTTGGATTCAGTGAAAAGGCCTCACTTAAGGCCTATAATGCCATATGTGGCCTTAAGGTCACAGGTTCCTCACCCCTGTTATAAACCTTAGTTGACATACTGCTAAATCTTCTTGAAATGCTTTGATTCTATGTTCTAAGATATGAGTCTTTGAGGAGGGAATAGAAAACGATGTTACGGAGATTAAAATGTTTTTAAAATAAATCAGTTTTTTAATTAAAAAGTTCTACATTAAGTTATTGTTTGAACATTTCAATCTCTTGCACACAGTGTTCTCAATAAGTAATTATTTCTAAGACCAAAAATACAAATACTTTTAAAGCTTTCAGTGCTTTTCCATTACCAGAATCATTATACCTGTTGAGTAGCATGAATAATTTAGAGTTGACTATATTTTCTGACTTATGCAGTAGAGAGATAATGGGATTTTCAGTCAGAGCACCTGGGTTCAAGTCCAGACTGCCATTTTCTACGTACATGAATGAGGAGTGGTTGTTTAATTTTTCTGGATTTCAGTCTCCTCATCTGGGAAAATAAGGAAGGTAAACATGGTCTTTTCCAGCTCCAATCTATGATAAATCAGACTGATCCATCTAAGAACTGACATACACTTCCCCTAAGAACATGGCATGATGGATGCTGTGCTGGAAGGTAGCTCAGAAATTAGGATTCAGTCAACAATCAACAAGTAGTTAGGGTGTTCTAGGCACCATGCCAGGCACTGGGGATTCAAGCCCCAAAACGAACCAATGTCTCCTGTCATGGAGCCTTCTGCTTTCTCTGGCTTCTTCCCTAAGTCCCATCTAAAGTTCTACCTTCTACAAAAGACTTCTGTGATGCCCCCAGAATGCTAGTGTCTGCCCTCTCACGATTAGATGGGATTTATCCTGCCTATACCTCATTTGTGCATGGTTTGCCTTTTGTCTCCCTCGTCAAACCTTGCTTGTGCTTTCTTTCTATGCCCAGGATGCAGCACAGTACCTGACACATAACACATGCTTATTAACTGGCTGAGAGATTGACAAATGAAGTAAGAATGGGGGTAAGTAAGGTCTCCTCCTTAGGTGACTGATGTCTATGTATCGTAAACCAGCTAAACCAGCTTGAGCCCTCCATCACCTGAATAAAAGCCAAAAACCTAGGCTGGCAATCAAGAGAATGACATTTTTTTGCCCACTCTGACTTCACCTACCATAATGCTTTGCATGCTCTCTGAGTGAACCCAAAGTGCTCCTTTATGTGTCAGCAACCACACGGCTGGATGAAGTGGACCAGGAGCATTTTTCTATTATGACTGATAAGGACCAGACGCCTTGAACTGGACACTATCTTGATTAATTGACACTGCCCTTATCTTAATGTTTTTGGATGCTATCCTGTTATGACATTCCCGTTTTATGAAATGGCTGACAGATATGGAAACTATAAATTTGACTGACACAGGAACCCTGAGACAGGAAGGGAGGGAGAAGGAAACACTTCCTTGCATTAAGGACATGAAGTCTCCTTCTACTGGCTTTTCTTTGAGCTCATTTTCCCAATAAACTCCCGATCACATCTATATGCATTTTCATTCACTTGAGAGAAATAAACATGCACATGTATCCCATTTTGTTTACCTTTCTTAGTATGAACTCTGTAAGGTTGATAGTACGTGTGTGTGTGCTTGCACATGTGCATGTGAGTATCTATATGTGTATGCATGCTCATATGCTACACTATATACAATACAGGCTATACTATAGATTTTAGCAACTAGTTAACCCAATGGAGAGAGTACTGGATCTGACATCAGGAAGATAGGGTTCAAATCTTTCTGGTCTTACCAGTCATATGACTTTGAGCAAGTTACTTAACATCTTAGCCTCAATTTCCCCACCTATAAAATGGAGATAGCACTGGATGGATAGCAAATCTAATGAGATAATGTAGGTAATTTGCTTTGTAAAATATAAAATACTATGTTAACATGAGCTGTTCTCTGTTATTTAGGTGGATGGTACAGGGTCACATAGCTAATAAGCATCTAAGGCCAGATCAGTATTTAGGTCTTTCTGGCTCCAGGCCTCATGTTCTATCTACTGCACCACCAGATTCAGTGGCCTGGGGCCATTTTGTTTGCTTAATGTAGGGAACTACAATCTCTGGACATACTATTGCACTTCTGGGTCTCAGGCCTTCATCAACAGGGCCAACGGCAGGTCAAATGCTGCATCTGGAGGCAACCAACAATTCAGCTTCCAGGCTGCACAAAAACGAAGGTCTGGCAGACTCCTTTTTCATAGTTAACTCTTTTCTTACTGCCCCGGGAAATAAGAAGAACCTTTTTTTTGGGAATGAGCGCTTGCCTGTTCCATGTTGCTGCTGTCTGCTACGGAACATGCTCTGAAGCACCATCATTGACCATGGAAAAATAGGCAACAGTCAGAGTCGAGAAGCCCAAGTCATGGGGAAATGAGCATGTTCACACTCTGGCTTTATTATTCTGTCTGTTTCAAATGAAAACACTGCCAGGTCGCAGATCCTCACAGCCTATATATTTTAGTGGAGATAAATCTCAAAATAACTGAGAAACTTCACTGACAGGAATATCCAAACAGAAAAGAGGTGGTGCTTGAACTCAGCCCCCCAGCTCTTAGCAAATCCTGCTATCCCTCAGGTTTCTATGCCAAGATGAATGCTTTAAACGGGCCCCTGAATTCTGGATTATTTGCCTTTGTCTCTTTAAGCTAACACAATGACTGTTGTGCATTTTACCCAGTCATTTTTTGTTTTTAAGGAAAATGAAGCCAATAGGAAGTTTTTTAGGGAAAATGCAGGGGGTGTTGCTTCCATTCAATAAACATATATTAAGCACCTCCTGTATGCCATGAATTATGAGGCTAAGTGCTGGGGTCCCAGAGACCAAAACAGAAAGAATCTTTGCTGTCAAGAAGCTAATTTTCTGCTGGACAATAGAAGGGAAGGGAAAACACGATATGGATAAAGTAAACACAAATTATGTACAAAGGAATCACTTCTATGACCTTGGACCAGACATTTTCCTCACTGGGTCCAAGCTTCCTCACCTGAAAATATGATGGCTGGAGTTCATGGCTTCAAAAGGCCCTTCTGGCTAGAAAATCTCTGATCCGAAGACCTTAACTAGCTGTGGGACCCTGGGTCAGTCTCTTAATTTCTATGGGATTCATTTTCTTTACTGGTAAATGAGGTGTTCGCAGTCCATGGCTTCTAAAGGGGCTTCTAAAGGAGCTTCCAGATATAAAATCTCTGATCTTCTATCTCCAGCTGTATGACCCTGGGCAAGTCTCTTAATCTGGTTGGGTCTCATTTTTCTCATCTGTAAATGAGGATGTTGGACTAGATTGCCTTGAGGCCCTTCCTAGGTCTAGATCTTTGATCCTTTGACCCAAATATGAAGTATTTTAAGACAGAGTTGTTGCTAACAACTGGCAAAATGGAAAAACAAACCAGAAAACAAAAGATCTTATATAACAACAATAGATAATAATATATTACATTAATTATTTAATCATATAATTATATTATAACTATATTATATTATAAAATATAATTATGATATTTGTATAACAAACCTTATTTTGAATATATTAACTGAGCTATCCCCCAAAAAGTATACAAAAGTAAATAATAAAACCATCAGTCAGTTAAAATTGTTTATGGATCAATATCTTCTGTCAAGATTTCATTGAGAAAGTAAAACTACAGAATTTTAAACCTATGACTCAGAAACGAGTTTGGATAAAAGGTTCTCAGATGAATTCAGCAAGAATTTATTAAGTACCCACTCTGAGCTAGGCACACAGGGTAGAGACAAAATAAAGCAGTCCTTGCCTACAAGGGCTTCCATTTTTTGGCAGAGTGGTGAAGACAGTGACAACATGTACACAGATACTAAATATAACAAATGTACAAAGTAGGGCTTTTTTTTTTGGCAAGGTCACACTAACAACTAGGTACACCAGGAAAGATCTTACATAGAAGGTGGCACCTGACCTGAGTTCTAAAGATACCTGGGGATTTCTAGAGGTAGTTGGGAGGCATGAAAACATTTTAGATCGGGGGGAATCTGGGAAAGGGGTTATCCGGTGTAAAGGCATGGAAGTGAGGGGTAGACTTTTGTGCTAGGGGAACAATGATGTGCTGATAGGCTATTAATGGTGATGAAGGAATCCCTCTTGACTACATAACTCTAAGCACATAGTGCCATCTCCTATGAATTGTCTCAATGAATGTTTTAAACTAGGTGTTGTGGTAAATACCTATAATCTCCAAGTACCAGAGAGTCTGAGGCTGGCAGATCTCCTGAGCTTAGGAATTCTGAGCTTCAGTGGGTTAAGAGTAGATTAGGTACCCATACTAAGTTTAACATCAATATGATGTGTTGCCAAGAGCAAGAAGCATATAGTGTTGTTTAATGTGGAGACAACCTACCTACACTGAAAAATCAAGCAGGTCAAAACTTCCATGCCAATCAGTATTGGGATCTGATCATGAGTTCCCACTATACTTCCAATCTGGGCAAACTAGGGAGACTTAGGTGTTTTTTTTTTTAAGACAAGGACATTTAATTGGGGGGAAGAAAGGAAATAGAGGATTCACAGATTCTTCAATCACTGGGGGAAAGGACCCTAGGGATCCTGAGGATTGCTGGGGTATCAAGTATTTTGCCATCATCTCAAACAGGAACAGGGTAGTTGCAAGGGGTAACTCAGGTGATCATGCCTTTGTACTCGGTATAGGGGCTAAAGAGAGGTAAGAGCAGAGCCATAGTGCTGATGGAGGACATGGTCAATAGGGTTCCTTGGCTTGTGCCTCCTTCAGGAACTGACCCAGTCTGCCCCCCATGTTGGCTGCTTTCCTAAGTATACTCTTCTTGTTTTTCAGTTGTTTCAGTAATGTCAGACTCTTTGTGACTCCATTTGGGGTTTTCTTGGCAAAGATACTGGAGTGGTTTGCCTTTTTCTTCTCCAAACATGAATATGGAAAGAACATAAACTTAATTGTCTCAACATCTGAAAAAAGTTCTTCCAACAGCTGTGGGTGTGTGTGTGTGTGTGTGTGTGTGTGTGTGTGTGTGTGAGAGAGAGAGAGAGAGAGAGAGAGAGAGAGAAAGAGACAGAGACACAGAGAGACACCGAGATCCTATCACCAAATGCTTGCTACCCTCAACTTTGTATCATCTGTCATTCAATAGACATGTCCTCTACGTCTTCAAACAAGTCATTGACAAAGATTATGAAGCAGCATGAAGACAGATCCATGGATCTTATCACTAGAAATCACTAGAAATCATCCAATCAATCATTACGACATTTCCATGATACCAAAACTGCTCCTTCCAAAATTACCAGTGATTATCTTTCCCCTTAGTTCCCCCATCCCCATCTTCCCTATTAATGTGGAGGGCAACATCATCCTCTCAGTTCCTTAGGCTTGTAACATAGGAGTCATGCTCAATTCCTCACTATCTTCCCCACTCCATATCCAATCTGTTGTCAAAACTCATCCATTCTACTACTGCAAAAACAAATCTCTCAAACAGGTCCTTTTCTCCCCTCTGACTCTGCTGGTGAGTCAGTCTGCTCCAAGTCTCTCCCCATTCCACTCCCTTCTCCAGTCACCAAAGTGATTTTTCTAAAACTCACATCTGACCATGTCATGTCCCCTATTCAATACCTCCAGCATCTCTCTACTGCCTCCAGCATCATACACAAAATCCTCTGTTTGGAATTCAAAGTCCTTCAGAACCTTGGTCCCCTCTTCCCTTTCCAGTTTTCTTATGTTTTATTCCCCACTATGTATTGGCCTATTGGCTGTTCTACAAACAATACACATGATTTTTCTGCTCTACATGTTTTCTCTGTTTCTCCCCCATGTTTGTAATGCTTTCTCTCCTCATCTCTGCCTTTTCGCTTCTCTGACTTACTTTAAGTCCCAGTCAAAATCCCATCTTCTCCAGGAAGCTTTTCCCAGTCCCTCTTAATTCTAGCCTTTCCTCCATTAATTATTTCCAATTTATCTTTTGTATATATTTGTATATATTTGCCTGCCTCCCTCATTAGACTGTGAACACATTGAGGGCAGTGAGTAATCTTTGCCACTTCTGGCATCCCCAACACTTAGCACTTGGCTTATTTTCTCCAGAGATGCAAGAAAGCTTTGATAAAGTATTTCAAAAAAGCCTTTGGAAGAAAGATTGAGTAACATACTTGGCAATAGCACCAAATATTCATTAATTACCTATCAAAAAATTCAACAGAGAATCAAGGGATCTTAGAGCTAAAAGAGACTTCAGAGGCCATTTATTCCAATCCACGGATGACCCTAGATTCCCTCTACTATAACATTAATAAGGAGCCACGTAGCCTTCTTGTCCCAATGAGAAGAAACCCAACTGGAATCTTCTCAAGCTGCCTGAGCTGACCAAGGTAGAATGCATTCAGCTGCCATGACTCTCTCAATGCACTCAAAGATGATGTAAGTCTTTTTGTTGCCATATCATCCCAGTTATGTTGATTTATTTATTAGGAAATTTTTTTGTTTTAATTAAATTACTTTATTTGTTTTCAGTATTCTACAATCACTTCCATATATCTTAGATTTTTTTTCCTCTACCTCCCCACTCTCTCCCTGAGATGATGTACAATCTTATATAGGTTCTACACATACATTACTATTAAATACATTGTCACCTTAGTCATGTTGCATAGAAGAATTAAAATGAATAGGAGAAACAATAAAACAAAACAAAACATAATACAAAAGAAAATGGTCTGCTTCTATCTGCAATCCAATTCCATAGTTCTTTCTCTGGATATGGAAGACATTTTGCCTCAAGAGTCCTTTGGGAATTTTAAGTCCTTGTATTGCATTGAAGTACTAAGTCTACCAGAAAATTCCTCGCACACTGTGGTTGTTGCTGCGTACAAATTTCTCCTGGTTCTGCTCCTCTTACTCAGCATCAGTTCATATAAGTCTTTCCAGACCTCTCTGAATTCTTCCCGTTCATCATTTCTTATAGTACAATAGTATTCCATCACATTCATATACCATAACTTGTTCAGTCATTCCCCAGTTAATGGGTATCCCCCTGATTTCCATTTCTTGGCCACCACAAGGAGCTGCTATAAATATTTTTATACGTGTGAGACCATTCCTATTTTTATGATCTCTTGGAGTCCCAGAAGGGATATTGCTGGGTCAAAGGGTATGCACATTTTTATAGCCCTTTGGGCAATGTTGATTTTTTTTTAACTTAAGTGTAGGACTTTATATATATATTCCTAGTTTTTTTTATTTTTTTAATTTACCTTATTGGTTAAATCCCATTGTTTCATCCAGTTAGGTCTGTTAGATCTTGACTCTCTCCCAGTAAGGGAGTTGCTGTCCCTTACAGCTTTGTATCACCTACAAATTCAATAGGCATGTCATCCATGCTTTCATTCAAGTCCCTGATATAGGTTCTTAATAAATACTTATTGACTGATGATTGACAAAAGCCATTAAGCAGACTAAGGGCAGTTCCATGGGGCTTATCAATGAAAATCACCCCTAGGCTATGGCAAACTGTTCCAGGTGGTGTCATTCCAGCAGTCCAGAATCCACCTGATTGCAGTTTCCCCCATTAAACTGGGAGCAGCTATGGGAGAGCAGGGACTATTTATTCCCTCTCTTAGTATCCTCAGGGCTTAAAACAATGCTAAGTACTTGATAGGTATTTAAATGCTAGTAGACTAGAGGACTTTAATCCCCATTTCTCCATTTTCACTACCAGGACAAATAGTCCTTTGATAAAATCTATGTAAACAGGGTGTAGGAAACTGGGCTTGGCCCAGGGGAAATAAAAGGTTAAAGGAGGAATACTACCTAAAGGAATTTATAGTCTAGTAAATGTACAAATGACTAGAATACAAAGGAATACAAAATGAGGCCATGCAAATGGCCGAGCAACACCAGGATGGTGCTCAATTATGAAGCCAGGCTCCATGTAAGGAAGACAAAAGATTGTGAGACGTAACCAAGCACTTCTTGGGTAAGAATCAAAGCATAAGGTGGACAGAGAAAGGCAAAAGCACAGTCCCAATCCTCAGGAGCTTAAATTTGAATGGGAAAAACAAGGTGTAAGCAACTGATGTGAATCTCAGTCACAGAGTCTCTGAGTTGGAAGAGACCTTACTGCTCATTGGCCCAACTACTATCTGCATGAGAAGCCTACGCTCTGGGGCCAAACTGAATGTCTTATCCCTCCACCAAGCTGGCCCATTTTTCATTGTTGAGTTTCTTGCGGGACCTCCCTCCATTTTGTGATGGGTCTGGTTGAGCATGCTTCTTCCTCTACCTACCCACATACTGGCCCCCATCCCTTCCCACTTCCCCCTCCCTCCACACAGACACACATCTATCTGATTCTCTGGACTTGGCCACCAGGGTTTAGCCACCTTCTCAACCTGGAATTTCCCTGAATGCCTCAGACTTTCTCACCTTGGAGCATCTCTCAGCCAAAGTCCCACTTGTCTTTTCAGGATTAGATGCTATAGGGCAGCATCCCTACTGCTTTGCAGAATGTCTGGAACTTAGTAAGTGCTTAATATATACTGATAATCATTATGCCTTGGCTGCTTGCTTCTTTAGTATGACAGCCCTTTAAATTTCTGAAGCAGTTATTGTTGAGGGCCAGGGTGGAGTGCAGTTGACAAGATCAGGATAGACCTTCCGGGAAAACCATTCTTTGAGACTGTGCTCGTTATCACCCGGAATGGCTCTCCATGCCCCACAGATGTTGCTGTCTCTATGAGAAAAACAACAGAATTACAGAAAGCAAGGGATATGTAAAATAGATGCCCTCTAGGCTCACAGTCCGATTAAATCAGTCTTATCACTAGGGCGGAGACAAGCAGAATGTCACATAGGCTTGTAGTTTTTGTCTGTCTATAAATAGCGGGACCCTCAGATCAATTAATGGAGTTGATCTTTCTTCTCCCACCTCCCGTGTCTTTTTTCTTCACCACATCACTAAGCCATGTAGGGACACAGGCTGTCCACTACAAGTTATCATGCTTTCCCTAAATCATTTCCATGCTAGACACTCCCAATTCCTGTTATTAGCAGTAGTAATTACTACTACCACCACTACCACTGCAACTACTACTATCACCACTAGTAATAATTATTGTAGCATTTATTACTAGTAGGAATAATAAATTACATGTAAATTATAAAAAAATATAAAATGTATACATATAAATAAATAATACATTAGTGAAAATAGTAGGAATCAGTGGTAGTGGTATAGAGAGCAGTTAAGTTGAATAGATAGAGTACCAGGCCTGGAGTCAGGAAGACCTGAGTTCAAATCCTGCCTTAGACTTAAGTTTAATACATTTAATAGACTGTGTGACCCTGGGCAAATCACCTAGCATCTATTTCTTCATCAGTAAAGTAGAATAACAGTAGCACCCACCTTGAGGGGTTGTTGTAAAGATCAAATTAGACAATAATTATAAAATGCTTGGCACACAGTAAGAACTACATAAGTGTTAGCTAGTGGTAGTGGTCATAGTAGAAGTTGTCCTCACGGTAGTAAGGACGGTGATGACTGATAATGATGAAGGTGTTTGCACACTTAAGAAACTCACCAATGAGTCAGGAGGAAAGACAGGGACCTAAATAAGTAAAACATAGAGCAGAATATTATGAATGTCAGAGAGGGTGCTATGCAGAGTGAGTAACCAGTAAGTTCAATGAGTTCATAAAGGAATAAACAAAGGAAAAAATGACATGTCACTAAACCAAGCAAGCGGTATCAACCCTTTAGGAAAACAATAACAAGGACTAGGTCTAGAAGTATTCAGAGGTGACAGTGGTAGCAGATTACCAAGAACTTCTTCCAAACCAGGCAGCAGAGAGTTCCCATGAGGCCTTTGAATGTGATGGCTCCTGGTGAGGCCCCATTGGCCACTCTTCAATGGCAAGGAATCACAGGAGTCAAGAGGCAGCCACAAGGGATCTGCTGCTCCAAACCACTGATTTTACTGATGAAGAAATAGATGTCCAGGTGGGAAGGTGACACATGGCACCCAAAGGAAAGCTCACAGCTACAGTGCCAGAGCCAAGGTGCCATTCAGCTGCCCTGGTTGACCCTCAAAGTGCTTTTTCTCCTTTGCCTTCACGGTGGGTTAGAAAGAAAGTCACACAAAGTTCTCTGAGTGACTCAGTAAACTGTTTTCTTCAATACTGAATTTCAAGTAGGACCTGCTCTCAATCAAGATTTTCCCAGAACAGACAAATAAACATCTTGAAATAAATGAACTCCTGTGGTCAATAAATGAGTTCAGTCTGCCAGCACTGTCAACATCCAACGGTTACTGGGACTGTCCTGAATCAGTGGAAATTGACTATTTGTTAAAGAGGTATGCAGAACTCAAAGACGAGTCAGAAGTTATATTAAGAAGCAAGAAGGAGAGAAGGAACAATAAAGGGGAAGCAAGGAATAGGGGAAGAAAGAGCAGACAGGGAGAGGGAAGACATAGATGTGGAGGGGAGAGCAGAGAAAGAGAGAGAGAGAGAAGACAGAGAGACTGAGAGAGAAAAAGAGACACAGTGGGGGATGAAAGGGAGGGGGAGGGAAGGGAAATGAGTAAAGGAGAAACCTCCATCCCTTTTGTCGATAAAGTAGCCTTATAATGTCACCTTCTAGAGGGAAAAAAACGACAAATGCTATGATTTCTCCCCATGAGCTCTGCTGGGGATAAAGCTCCAGCAACAACAGAAAAAAACAAGTCCAGGATCTGGGGTTATGGATTATTTTCCAATTTAGGAAGCTTCAAAAAAGGGGGGGGAAATGTACATGCCAAAAGATCCCAGTTTGTGGTTTTAATTCAAAGAAAGTGCAGAGCTGCAACTAAGTCCCTGTACAGAGATGAAATGGGAAAATTCATCATGATCAGAATGAAAGATCGACCTTAGGATAGGCTATTCAAAGTCAAAAGAATTAAGATTCACAAAGACTCTGCCACCCACTTTCATCCTCAGTTCAGCAGAAATTCCGCATTAAAAAAATAAAAAAAAAGAACAAGAAACTGTAAGCCACTTTGTAGTAAGGACAAATACCCAGAGGAGATGCCAATTCCCTCCTGCTATATACCCTGAAAAAGAAAAAAGGAGGAGAAAAAAGTGCCACCTTGGTAAACATTAGCATAACTTCAACAGCAGCTAAAACAAACCTCTTCAGCATTCTAAAAATCCAGATCAGCTTGTTTTCTAGATGTCTCTCTCTCTGCTCAGTCATACCTACTATAGGGCAATCAGGGCTTATCCCCTGGTGCTGACATTTACAGTTTTTTTGACAGTCCCTTCCCCTTTCAATATCTAAAACAACTGTGCCTAGCACCTGGACAGCAAGAATGATGACTTAAAACAGAATGTTACCCATTGGCACACTGGAGGCTCCACCCCAGGTAAGCTCTTCCCCAGCTTTCTGTCCACCTTCAGCCCTATCCTGCTAATGCCTATCCCAAAATCTTCAAAGACACATTTTGAGCTAAGCATCCTAGGTGGCAAATTGTCAAGTTAGGGCTCTGATTGTATTTCAGTATGAAGTACCCACTACCCAATGAATAGGATGCTGTCTCCATGATGGCACCTTTGGAAAATGTCTTCAGCTTTACCAACAGTCCAAAATATAACAGGAGGGTGAGGGGAACAATTCCTGGAAACTCACTGATTTAAATTTTATTCATTAAGAATTCAAGATACTTGCATAACTCAAACACAGGTTGAACTTGAGCACAGTCTATGGGTGAGAATAGAAAGCAGAAAGTACTTCATGACCCAAAGGAGTAGAATAGATAAAATTTAAGAAGGATAGCCTACTTAAAAAGACTTGATTTTGAGCAACCCAGCAGCAAACATTTCCAAAACACAATCTGCTAATTACATATGGGTATAAGTGTTCGATTCTTATGTATTCCTTAAAGTCTATTGGCACAATCTCTACTGAGAAACCCTTTAGAAATGTGTGTGTGTGCACGCACACATGCGAGTGCACATACATTCATGCTCAAAAAAATGATGACTATTTCTAAAGAAATATAGTTTTTAATTCAGACTGGACTTTCCACCAATTACTCCAAATTAGAGAGGTTTTCATTGCTCTCTGACTCAGGCAGAACAGAGATGCCAGGCCTTTGATCTTCCAGCCTTCTTCTATTATTTAAGAGTCATTCCCAGTGGATACCAGGCAAAACCATCCCAGCTCCCCAACCTCATCCTTCCACATCTGCAGATCTGTAGCTTCTCTCCAAAGAAAGAACACAAAGCCTTCCCCTTGATTAAAGATGCAGTGAAGAAAATAGGATTGTAAAGCTAATAAGTGAAAGGCAGGAGTCTGTTTTGATCTGAGTATCATAGGATTTTCTCCTGCTGGAGAGGACCTTAAAGATCATCCCATCCAGCTCTAGAGCTTTACAGGTGAGAAAAATCAAATCCCAGAGAAGTGGAATTAGGCTTGCTTAAAGCTTGGCACTCACTCAGCAAGCAGCTCTAGGAGACCCGGGAGTGCACATGATGTCTTGTTGTCTTGGCTGCACGGACAGAGCATGTTATTTCATTTGGTACAAGGCAGATCAAAGACAGGTTAGAGCAGTGACGGACAAAGCAAGGCCACTGGTCTGGGGCTTTAACAAGATTTCCTGGAGGGGACCTGGCCTCTTCAAGAAGTAATGTAAGAAATCTATCTAATATAATGTAAAGATAAAGTTAATATGATGCAAAATAAGAAAAAAATCCTGGCATGAATTAGTTATTTGAATATAATATTTACTACTTTTGCTGTCTAATCATTTCTCAGTCATGTGCAACACTTCATGATTCCATTTGGTTTCTTGGCAAAGATATTGGAGTGGTTTTCCATTCCCTTCCCCAGTTCATTTTACAGATGAGGAAATTGAGGCAAACAGGGTTAAGTGATTTGCCCAGAGTCACATATAAATCTTGCTATTGTTATCATTATTAATATTATCTTGTAGTAGGGATTCTTCTTCAGGTCCTGGTTAGACTACATAGCAGCTCTTCAGGCTCCTTCCAACTCCACCATTCTTGATTCCTTCTATCACTTTTTGCGGAAGGATAGAACATGGTATGGTTTATTTGAATCATAGTAGCACTGTAGCTTTAGAGATCCAAATGACCCTGGAGGTCCAACCACCTCATTTTAATAATGAGGAAAACTGAGTCCCAGAAAAAAAAAGTGACCTGCCTAATGTCACACCAGTAGTAAGTGATAAAACTACTTAACAATTCTCATTGCTTCTTTGCAGATTCTATTTTATATTCCCTAAGTAAACCAGTCACACATTTCCTTCGACCTGTCACACTGGCCTATAAATGAAACAATACTCCAGTGTCAAGAGTAAGTAGTCTTTACTGTGTACACTTGTGAAAAATTTCTCCGTGACATTCTGAATATTCTCTGTGCAGACAGTAATTAAGGACTTGATTATTCTAAAGCCAGTGTCTGGTTAGGAGAATGTTTTGCTTCTGCTTATTGATGAAAACTTGTTGCTTTATAAAATTATTTCTTTTGGGAAAACATAAATATGTTTTTTCTTTCAATACATGAATTATAAAATGCAGTGTCATTACAATAGAGCATAAGGGTGACAGATTTGGAGATAGAAGGAACCTGAGATTTCATGTAGTAAAAGTTTCTTATTTTACAGATAAGACAACTGAGACCCTGAAAAGTAAAGAGATCCATACTCACTCAGCAGTGTAATGCAAAATTTTTTTAAATAACGTACAGTAATTCATTGGAAAATAAATTTAAAATGCAAAGTGC
Source organism: Bettongia penicillata ogilbyi (assembly GCA_023548195.1). NCBI lineage: Eukaryota > Metazoa > Chordata > Mammalia > Diprotodontia > Potoroidae > Bettongia > Bettongia penicillata. The sequence goes on from JAJHZJ010000449.1 coordinate 2,359,439, forward strand.
TTAGGGGTTTTCCAGTCACTGAATTAGACATTCAAAATAGTAAGGGGCATCAGAAATCATGTCCTAGCTCGATGCATTGCTTCTTGCCTAGATAACTTCAACAATTTATTAATTAGCTTCAATGTGTGTGAACTCTACTTTCTCTAATCCACCCTTCATGCAGCTACCAAATATATATTCCTAAACCACAGGCTGGACCATCATATTCCCCTACTCAAAAATCTATGAGTCCCTATTCCCTCTAGGATAAAATCCAAATTTCTCAACCTGACATTCATAGCCCAGCATAATCTAACTCCCACCTGCCTTCCCAGGTATTTCGTATCACTCCGTTCTATTTGCTCTACATTCCAGCCAAACTGATTGACAAGTTGGTATTCTAAGTTTGCCATTTCCCAACCCCATGCCTTTGTCCCTTAAGCCTACAATACATTCTTTCCTCCCCATTGCCACCTCAGACAAAAAAACTGTCCCTCATCTGCTTGGTTGTTAGGGCTCACCATCTGTCACCATCTCTCTCCTGAATTTACTTATCCATGTGAATGTTATACCTCCCACACCTGAATGTAAGTTTCTTGAGAGAAGGAACTGTTAACATTTTTGTCTTTGTATTCTTACCCTAGCACAGACCCTGGCATATAGTGGACACTTAACAGATGCTTATAGAACTCACCTGAACTCAGGAGGAAATTCTCCATCCCAGATAAGAGTTAATCTCGGGGGAGGAACCAAGACGGCAGAGTAGAAAGACTCACATATGCTAGCTCCGAACCCACAGTCCATAAACTTTCTGTAAAAAGAACGCTCCACAAATTCTGGAGCAGTGCAAGCCATGCAGCAATGGAGTGGAGGAGATTTCCGTTCCAGAGAGCCCTGAAAAACCAACCCCAAAGGTCCATCGCGCACCAGATAGCGGAGCCCACCCCTGCCCTGGCTGCGCAGCCTGAGAGGAGCAGATCCGAGCAGCCTTCAGGGACCGAATCTCCAGCAGCCATGAAGGTCCCTCCATCCACAGGCACTACAGGTCAGTGAGAGAGACTTCTGGGCTGGCCGAGAGGGGAGCGTTGTCTCCATAACTCAGGCCCCCTTGGGGGACAGCAGCAGAGGCAGTGGCAGAGGCAGTGGTGGCCAGGGGTTCCCAGAGCAGACAGGAACTCCGCTCCATTACTGAAGGTCTCTGCATAAACCCCCTGAGGGAACTGAGCCTGGGAGGCAGCCCTGCCCCTACCAGAGCACCAGAACTTAAGCTCACACTGAATAGCAGCCACGCCCATGCTGAAAGCCCTGAGGAGCAGCATTTGAATCTCAGACCCCAAGCACTGGTGAGGCGGGGGTGGAGAGGACTCTCATAAGTCAAGTAACTGGCTGGGAAAATGCCCAGAAAAGAGAAGAAAAACAAGATCATAGAAGGCTACTTTCTTGGTGAACAGATGTTCCCGCCTTTCATTTCTGATGACGAAGAACAATGCTTACCATCAGGGAAAGACATAGAAGTCAAGGCCTCTCTACCCCAAACATCCGAAATAGATATCCAATGGGCTCAGGCCATAGAAGAGCTCAAAAAGGATTTTGAAAATCAAGTTAGACAAGTGGAGGAAAACCTGGGAAGAGAAATGAGAGAGATGCAAGAAAAGAATGAAAAACGGATCAATACCCTGCTAAAGGAGACCCAAAAAATGCTGAAGAAAATAACACCTTGAAAAATAGGCTCACTTAATTGGCAAAAGAGGTTCAAAAAGCCAATGAGGAGAAGAATGCTTTCAAAAGCAGAATTAGCCAAATGGAAAAAGAGGTTCAAAAGCTCACTGAAGAAAATAGTTCTCTCAAAATTAGAATGGAACAGATGGAGGCTAATGACTTTCTGAGAAACCAAGAAATCACAAAACAAAACCAAAAGAATGAGAAAATGGAAGAGAATGTGAAATATCTCATTGGAAAAAAACTGACCTGGAAAATAGATCCAGGAGAGACAATTTAAAAATTATGGGACTACCTGAAAGCCATGATCAAAAAAAGAGTCTACACATCATCTTTCATGAAATTATCAAGGAAAACTGCCCTGATATTATAGAACCAAAGGGCAAAATAAGTATTCAAGGAATCCATTGATCACTGCGTGAAAGAGATCCAAAAAGAGAAACTCCTAGGAACATTGTGGCCAAATTCCAGATTTCCCAGGTCAAGGAGAAAATCTTGCAAGCAGCTAGAAAGAAACAATTCCAGTATTGTGGAAATAAAATCAGGATAACGCAAGATCTAGCAGCTTCTACATTAAGGGATCGAAGGGTGTCGAATAGGATATTCCAGAAGTCAAAGGAACTAGGACTCAAACCAAGAATCACCTACCCAGCAAAACTGAGTATAATACTTCAGGGGAAAATATGCTGTTTCAATGAAATTGAGGACTTTCAAGCATTCTTGATGAAAAGTCCAGAGCTGAAAAGAAAATTTGACTTTCAAACACAAGAATGAGAAGAAGCATGAAAAAGTAAACAGCAAAGAGAAGTCATAAGGGACTTACTAAAGGTGAACTGTTTACATTCCTACATGGAAAGACAATATTTGTAACTCTTAAAACTTTTCAGTATCTGGGTAGTTGGTGGGACCACACACACACAAACACACACACACACACACCAAACACACACACACATGCACACACACAGAGACAGAGAGCACAGAGTGAACTGAATAGAATGGGAGCATATCTTAAAAGAAATTAAGGTAAATGGTAAAAGAGAAATGTAGTGGGAGGAGAGAGGGTGAAATGGAATGGGGTAAATTATCTCTCATTGAAGAGGCAAGCAGGAGACTTTTTAGTGGAGGGAAAAAGAGGGGAGCTGAGAGAAAAACATGAAGTTTACTCTCATCACATTTGACTAAAGGAAGGAATAAAATGCACACTCATTTTGGTATGAAAACCTATCTTACAATACAGGAAAGTGGGGGAGAAGGAGATCAGCAGGGTGGAGGGGATGATGGGAGGGAGGGCAATGGGAGAAGGGAGCACTTTGAAGTCAACACTTGGGGAGGGACAGGATCAAAAGACAGAATTGAAACAATGGGGAGCAGGATAGGATGGAGGGAAATACAGTTAGTCTTACACATCCTGAGTATTATCAAAGTCATTTGCAAAACTACACACATATGGCCTATATTGAATTGCCTGCCTTCCCAAAGGGAATGGGTGGGGAGGGAGGGATGGAGAGAATTTGGAACTCAAAGTTTTAGGAACAACTGTTGAGTATTGTTCTTGCTACTAGGAAATAAGAAATACAGTTAATGGGGAATAGAAAGTCATCTGGCCCTACAGGACAAAAGAGAAGATGGGGACAAGAAAAGGGAGGGATGATAGAAGAGAGGGCAGATTGGTGATAGGGAAAATTAGATTGCTCGGTGTGTTGGGGTGGGGGGAGGGGACAAATGGGGAGAAAATTTGGAACCCAAAATTTTGTGAAAATGAATGTAAAAAGTTAAATAAATAAATTTATTTTAAGAATGAAAAAAAAAACAAAAAAAGAAAGAGTTAATCTCTTCCAAGGCCTAACTTTTTCTATTCTCTCCCTTCCTCAAAAACCTCAGCTAACCCTTTCTTCTGAAGCTTCTAGACTTCTTCTGTCTTCATTCCAGTTTCTCAAACCAAAAGAGAAAAACAAAACAGAACAAAACATTGTCTTTTTTTTTTTTATCAATTCATCTTGCCCACAGAAACTAAATTCCAGGCAAGATAAATATAATGAAACTCAGGCTTCGAAATAAATCCAGGCAAAGAGAATTTACACCAGAGTATGAGCTGGCCCAGAGGTGAGGAACTTGTGACCTCAAGGCCACATGTGACCCTCTAGGTCCTCAAGTACAACTCTGGCAAAAAGCTGCACTTGAGGACCGAGAAGATCACGTCACCTCGAGGCCACAGGTTTCCCAAACCTGAGCTAACCACAGTTTCTTTTACTCCAGGAAACATTCCATGGAAAAGTTATCACCTTCTTTAAAAAGTACACCGTGATGATTTAGAGTTCTCAAAGGTGAGATGAGCTTTTCCAACATCACTGAAGAGATCAGAATGAAGACAAGTTTTGTTTTTGTTACAATGGATCATATCCATGGTACAATATTCTAGTCACAGCCCAACTTGGTCCTCATAAGTGTCAATATGTATACTATCTCTATGTATATACATATATTCTTTTGTAAATGTTTCTATGTAATTATAAATACATTTTATATTGACATATTTTGTTGTTCTGTATTTTTAGTCATATACAACTCTTCATGATCCCATTTAGGGCTTTCTTGGCAAAGTTACTGGAGCAGTTTGCTATTTCCTTCTCCAGCTCATTTTGCAGATGAGTAAACTGAGGCAAATGGAATTATTAGGCCCAGGGTCACACAGTCTTAAGTATCTTTGGCCAGATTTAAACTCAGGAAGAAGAGTGTTCCTGATTTAAGGTCCAGCACTCTAGCCACTGGGACTCCCAGCTGCCCCATATACAGCTACTTAAAATATACATTTTATATAAAACTTCACATATGAATATTTGCAAAAGTCAGAATGATCTCGCAGAAAACCCACTGGACTTGTAGTCCAATGCAGGATTTCAATGCAGATCATGGCTCCTCCATGTACTCTGAGAGCCCCAAGTTGTTTTCTCGGCCCTATTTACTGTAAAATGTAAGAAATGTACTGAGAATAACAAGGTGCCTCCAAGGTCTAAATCTATGACTTTTTAAATATACTTATGTTCTTTATATGTATATATACATACATATATAAAAATGAAATACAACATATAGTATATTTACTATAAGTACATTATGTACATATATCTATATATATATAAAAACACACAATGCAATGTATTCTACTATATACACATAAATATACCTATATGCATACAATAATTTCTAAAAAATATACTACATGCCTACTATCCATAGATGCACACATATGTACACATGCAGGCATTCCAAAGTCCTTAAAGCAGTTTCAAGTTTTCTGGCTAAAATGAATGGACACATACGGTACATTTTGCTTTTAGAAAAAGCCTGTGATTTCATTCACATAACAAACTCCCAATGAGGAAACTGTCTCTACTGAGGCTACTGAAAACTACTTTGTGATTTACAGCCTTGTTGTAGTTGCCTGGGGTACTAAAGAGATCAAGAGAATTTTTTTGAATTACAGAATAAGCATGCTTGCAGCAGGGGTGGGATTTGAAGATTGGTCAGCCTAAATCTTGGGGCTAACTTTCTACACATTGCACCACCTGATGCTCTATGTATATATACACTACGCATATACTCTATGTGCATTAATATATAGTTAATACATAGTAATATATAGTATGTGGGTATGTATATAAATGCCCACATATACATGTATACATACATACTCTCTATACATGCACATACATATGTGCACATATTTCACATACATGTGCATAGGTGTGCCCTGGCTTAACTTTTACTTTAGAGCATGACCAATAAATAAATGCTTAAATTCTAAGATGTAATAAGAAACCCCCAAGAAAGTTAAATTTAAATGGTGATGGCTTGAAGCTATCCACCTGTTTAGCTAATCACAAGGTGCCTTTTGCCGCAATTTACTAAAGCCCATAGGAAGAGAGCAATGGAATATAGGGATATATAGAATTGTTTCCCAACTTGTGTGTGACAAAGTCCTCCATCATATGCCAAAGGAGGCTGGGATTTTTCACTCTCCTTTGCCAATATCTGATCAAGAGAAGGAATGGAAGGTGGATACTGCATACAGAGGATATTTCAGCAAAATATACATGAGATCATTTCTAGCTGAAAGGATGTCAAGGCTTGTCTAGTCCATTCTCTTTCCATTTTATATTTAAGGAAACTAAGACAGAGAAAGCTAAAACCCCTGGCCCATGGTCACCCAGACAACATGTAGCCTTTTTTGGAACAACAGGTCCTGAGAATTCAGTGCTCTTTCCATCTTACCATGTTTCCTATAATTTTTATCACAAAATATTTATTTTAATTACAATGGTCAGAATACTATACTAGGCATTTTTTTTAACTGGACTAGATGACTTCAAAGCTGCCTTCCAGCCTTAAATCTCTGCTTCCAGAAACCCAGAGTCACCAAAAGTCTATCACATTAGGAGCTCCTTGAAGTCGTTTTGGCTTTTTCCTCTTTTTGTATCTCCAAGTGTTCAACAAAGTGCCTTGCACATAGTAGGCACTTACTAGATGTTGACTAATTAAAATGACTTGCTCAAGGTCACACTGTCCTAAGGGGCATAATTAGGATTCAAATGCACACAATTTGACTCCAAAACCAGCCTCTTTCTATTTCACCACATTGTCCTGACTCCACAATAGATGAAGTACTTACTGGTAAAGCGTGTTCATCAAATATTTATTGTATCAATATTCATAAACATCGTAGTACACTGCCATTGTTTTTAGTTTTTAATAGACAAGTCATTTGGTGAGAGGGCAAATCTTTAAAATACAGGAAAAATCAATGAGTTTTTGCATGTTATTATCAAAAAACAAGCACTAACCAAAATCTATGTGGTTAAAATATTCCTGGATTCCTTCACAAATTTACCTGATTTGTCCATACCCTATAACTTGTGAAATGAAGCAATCTTTACAATTTAGAATTACAGGAAAGAAAGCAAATATTATGTAATGACTAGAACAAAAGAGAAGAAGGAGGAGGGGGAAGAAGAAGAGGAAGAGGAGGAGGAAGAAGAGAAAGGGGGAAGAAGAGGAAGAGGAAGGGGAAGAAGAGGAAGAAGAAGAAGAAAAAGAGCACAGAGCAATTACTTTTTTAACAAGCATGTTATGAAGTAGAAAAATGCAACCATTATAAGCCTTTGAAATGTTGTTTTATAGAATCTTATGTATTTTATATTATAAATAAAAATCCACTTCATGTTCATTTATGATGTTGTCAACAATAGGCAATATGGTCGTAGAAAGCAATTTTCGAAATTCCAGCGTGGATCCTGAAAAATCATAGACCTACATTCTAAATAACTTAACTCAACATTTCTATATTAAAAATTATTTTATGTTAATTCAGTTTTATTGTATTTTCAGTTATGAATACTCTCCCTCTTCTACCCCTTTCCTGACTCACTGAGAAAGCAAGAAAAATAACACTCATTAAATTATATATATATATATATATACATATGCATATAAAGATATACATATACATACAAAAATATGCAAAATAAATCCTCATATTTTCCATGTCCCTGTATGTGTTTGCATGTATGTATACACAAATACATATGTATATATCCTTGTATATACATACATATACATTCACATATATGTATAGAGTTTGAGATCTGGTGCTGCCAGACCCATTCACTACCATTTTTTTCCACTGATTCCCTTGATGTACTTGACCTTTATTCTTCCAGATGAATTTTGTTTTTATTTTTTTAGCTCTATAGAGGGTCCTTTGATAGTTTGATAGCTATGGCAATGCCAATGGTATAGAATAAGTAAAATTATCACTTTTGTTATATTAGTTCAACCTACTTATGAGCAATTACTATTTCCCTAATTATTTGGATCTATCTTATTTGTGTAAAGAGTATTTTGTAACTATGTTCATAGAGTTCCTATGTATGTTTTGTCAGACAGATTCCTAAGTACTTTATATTGTCTACAGTCATTTTCAGTGGAATTTCTTTTTCTATCTCAACCTGGTAGATTTTGTTGGTAATACACAGACATTTTTTCTAAGTTTATTTTATATCCTGAAACTCTGCTGAAGTTAACTGTTTCAATTAGTTTTTAGTTGACTTTATAGGGTTCTCTAAGTGAAATATCTCGACATCTGCAAAAAAAGTGATAATCCTGTTTCCCCTTTGCCTTTGATAATCGCCTCAGTTTCTTTTTTCCTGTGTCATTGTCATAACTAAAATTCTCAACGCTATTCTGTATTGAATGATAATGGTGACAATGAACATCCTTGCTTTATCCCTAATCTTAAAGGACAGGCCTCTAGTCCAACTGAATTACAGACAATGCTACTACCCCTTGGATTTAGATAAATGCTATTTATGCTTTTTAAGGGAAAGTTTCATTTGTTCTTATGATTTAAAGTATTCTTTCAACAATAATGGATTTTCTCTTTTGTCAAAAGGCTTTTTATATCTATTAACAATCACATTTTGTTGTTTTTGTTATTAATATGGTCAACTATCTTTACATTTTTTTCCTAATATTGTGCTAGGACTTCATTCCTTTTATAAATTCATCCTGGAACAGTGTATAATCTTCCTGATATGTTCCTATAGTCTTCCTGTGAATATTTTATTTAAAATTTCTGCAACAACATTCATTGGAATATTGGTGTATAGTTTTCTTTCTTTGTTTTGTCTCTTCCTGTTTTTTTTTATCAAGACTACATTTGCACTATATGAGAGAAATTTTTATTTTCTATTATATTAATGATCAACTAATAAATTGGGATCCAGCTTTTTCTAGTTTTTCTTTTTTTATTTCATCATTCAGGGACCAATCCTTGTAGGCCAGTAAACCAGTCTTTGAATGGTGTGACTGATAAAGGGATTGCCCTAATCTCTGGGGTATAAATTCTTCCATCTTGGGCAGGACCCCACCGAACTAGGAGACCAAACTTTTGTTTAGAGTGCAAACAGAATCTAATCTAAGTAAATTCCTGCTCCAACACAATGAACTCATGCCCTTGTACCTCTCCACTGGAGTTTAGTGTAATCCAGCTCATAAAGGAGAAAAACAATCACAGGATGTGCATGGATGGATGGATGGATTTCCCTACATTGATGAAGGTGGCTGAATCTCATGATCAAGCCCAGCTATCAGCAGGAAAAACTAGACTTTTAGTCCCCCTAATCATTGAAATATCCACCAATCAGAGTTGATTTCTCTTGTTGCAGCATTCCCTTAAAAAATGACTGAGGCATTCAACATCTCCATCAAATATTTGGTTACTGAGACATTGACCATGAATTTATTGATGATTAGCTACACAAATTAAATTGTTAGTTACCCAGAAACTCTGTCTGAGCTTTCTTCATTTGTCTCACATAAAAGAAATCTAGTAAGAGACCCCTTCTTTGATATTTCTCTCAAACAATCATATAGTATTGGAATTACATTTTTATTAAATGTTCAATAGAATTTGCTTGTAAATCCATCTGCTCCTTCTCACCCCACCCATTCTAATTTGAGAATTCAATTGTTCAATTTGTATTCAACATTTCTATCTCCATGGCAGAAATATACTTTAACAGTTTTTAAAGCCCAATTCTGCGTGTGAATTTGATGTTATCTACTGCATAATGGAGGCGGTGTCTAAAGGTTGTCTGGAGGAATATCTAATAGGCTTTTGGAATGAGTGGGTTCTTTGTCCACCTACTGATCTCCTCCAGATGCGAATGGCTCATAGGAAGCCATACTGGTTTTGTAAGATCCAGATAAGTGGCCCCTTTACTGGAAGCCTTCAAGAAAAGGCTGTATGACCACTAGTCATCAGTTACATGGCAGAGGGAATTATTTTTTGGGCAAAGGTTGAACTAAATGACATTCCAATTTTGAGATTCTGTGCTTCTATACATGTTGCATCCAATCTAGTAGAACATAACCCCCTACAATGAAAGCATGGAACAGAGCCACTATAAAGGTTCAGAGATGAGAGCTGAAACACAGTATATAAAGAAAAGAGAGTAGGCAACTAGTGAATTGAAATACAGTGGAGGAAGCCAGAAGTGCAAGAGATTGAGAAGAGAATGTGTTCGGAGGAAGTAGAAGTATTTACCGCAAGGATGCTGCATAAAATGAGTCGACTTGCTACATGCCACCTAGGAATATCTAATCTCTAGGAATCAGGAAACCTGAGTGCCAACCCTGGTTCTGCCACTGAGCAGTAGTGTGGCCTTGTCATCTTGACTCACTATTCCAGACTTAAGTTGTCTCTTCTATCTGGTTCTTTGATTGGACAAAATGGTCTACAAGGTCCTTTCAAGTTTTAATCTCTAATTTGATGATGTAAAGCAAAGCTCTGCAGGAGGAACAAAGAGGTAAAAACAGATTTATCACTAGCATTAAGACTTCCTGAGTGCCTATTACCTGTGGTGACATGGTTTATACCAATTCAAATTTAAATGAAATTTACTAACAGGATATCCAACAAGCAAAATTCAGAAATGTGAATTTTAACAAAGACTATATGAACTACCTCTAATTGGATTTCTGAACAGGCCTCATTTCGAAACCAACTGAGAGAAAACAGTTATTCTCTAAGATTCAATGAAAAATTAACAGCCACTTGGTTTCACATTATCCTGCACAGATCTCAGTGGTACATTTTAAAATACCAAAGAACAGTCTGTTTCAGAGAAATTGCAGTGGGGAGTCCTTCAAGTGCTGGGGAATTTTAAGCACTGAGTGGGAAGGCCAATTTATTGGCTAAATGGATAAAACAAATATTGCTATTCAGAATCTGAGTGAGGCCTGTCACTATGAATTTTTGAGGGTGTATAATCATCCCAACTTATAAAAGTAGCATTCAAGGGAATCAGTGGACAGAGTGCTGTGCCTAGAGGCAGGAAGACCTGAGTTCAAATTCAGCCTCAGATACTTACTAGCTATGTGATCTCAAACATGTCACTTAGCTTCCTTCTACCTCAGTTTTCTCATCTGTAAAATAGGGATAATAACAGCACCTATGTCCCAGGATTATTATGAGACTCAAATGAAACAAGAGTTGTAAAGTGTTTAGTAAAATGTCTAGTACATAACTGATATAGTAAATGTTTATTCCCTTTCCTTTGCCCCAAAGAGGCTGTATGGCTCAGTTTCTAGGCATATAATCAAGGACAAGTTCCTTCACCTTTCTAAGCTTCATCTCCCTATTTCCTACTTGTGTGACCTAAGACAAGACATTTCACCTCTCTGGGGTTCAGTTTCCCTCTCTGTAAGATGATGAATTTGGATTAAATGGCTTCTGAAGTCCCTTCTGTCTGTAGATATCTGCTCTTTCTACCCTAGCCATGTTCTACAATCATTTACAATTCTAAAGAATGTGCTTGCTCTAGCAGCCTACCCACAGCCATGACACAAAAGTTATTTGCTTCTCACTGCAAAGCCAGAACTCATTCCCCAACTTGTAACTTCTAGAATCTAGATCTAACCTAAAGAGTATAAAATCTTTTTTTTTTTCTCATGGGGACATACTTTTGATCAAGGGATAGCCTTACAGAAAAACCAACACCTTAAAGATAGCCTTTAGGAATGTGGCTAGACATAAGCTGGAGCCAATATACCTTTAAGCTTCAAAAAACCAGGAATTGAGATAAGGAAGCAATGGACAGGGTTTATGGAGACTTGGCAAAAACATGTTCAGAGCGGGCTTTTGGACGAAATGAGAGAAAAAAAAACAATATCCTTTTATTATTTGAATGATTGACGTCAATAATTCAGGGCAGTATTTCAATGAAACAAAATTTCAAAGCTAAAAGGGACTTTAGAGATCATCTTCAAGAATGACCTCCTCATTTAACTGATTAGTAAACTGAGATAGCTTCTTGCAGTGGAAAAAAATGGCCAATTCTTCAGGACAAATGCTATTGACTACATGACCTTGGAAAGGGAATATCACCTCATTTTACTCATATATAAAAAAAAGAGGGAGGAACAACATTCTAAGGTCCTCTGGAGCTAAACAGAATCATTGAGCTTGTAAATATTTTGATCAGTTTTCTTAAAGTTTTAACTAAGGAATGTGTTTTGAAACAAACTAGCTGGCCAAAAACGAAAACCAGTCAGACCAAATAAGTTTGAAATGTAATCCTCCTGATTTATTTGGTACCAGTATCTACATCCCTCATCTCTAGGCATATGACTATATCTTCGTCCCCATGCTTCATGTCATGGATTTTGGGTCTGTAACTGTGTGCACTGGAAACATGACAAAAATCTTCTGTAGCTATCCATTGAAAGACCTTCCCCCTCTCAAGTGCCTTCCAGAGCCTTGGTGTAAAGCCAATTACTACCTGTCAAACTGCAAGACAACCCATTTTGAGATGCTTAATAGAAACCAGAACAGACTAAAGATACAAAAGCCAGACGCACAGGGCATCTTGGCACAGCATAGCAAGATGACGCCACCGTAAGAGAAATCAGGTCATATGTTTACTAGGAAGAGTGAGGTTTCAATTCCCCCAAATAGAGTACTTTTGAAGAGAGAGAAAAGTCTTTATTTTTTCCCATTTATCTGTCCCCAAAACAATGTACCTTATTAAGTGAAGCAATTACTAGTAATGTTAACAATCATAATTTTCTTGATGACTTTAATTTTTACATGACAAGCATTTCCAAATATCTCACCCAACCAATTATGCACTGAGACCTCCCCACATACAGAAAAACAGCTAGGCAATCTCAAATGACACGCTGACTCCATCTGCCAACGTATATGGCATTCCATACCCATAGTCACCCTCTGCTCTACCAAATGAATTAAAGGGTCATTTTCCAGTATTTTCTCTGGTTGATCATTACAGTGGTTCAGTATCAAGTTTCCCTTTAATGCCCTTTTCATTTATGGCATTCTAGGCCCAATGCAACTTTTCTTCTGCTTCTGTTTATTTCACTTTGCATCAGTTCACAAAGATTGAGAAGAACTGAGCAACGGGCAGGGTTTTGTGAAAACTGCAACTAGACACAGTGAGAATACAAGAACCAAACCAGACATGTTTACTGAACACCACACTCAAAGGTAAGACAGGAGAGAAAAGTACTAGGCCGAATAACATTAGGAGCTATGTGTAGTAACCATCCCATCAGAACCAACAAAGATACTCTTTTAGTGCCTCCGCTTATTTTTATATAGTCATGTACCGGGTAATTTATCCTATTGTACCCAGAGATGAACTAATAAAAAGAAAACCAAGCCAGCTCAAGAAAGGCCCTCTCCAGGTGGATCACCAAGTCCCTGGCCAAAACATAGAAACAGCTGGTAACTTTCAACTCATTGCTCCCCCCTCCTCCCACCTTGGCTTCCCTATTTTAACCTCTTCTGGATCTCAGAGACTTAAGCAACTCCTAAGGGAAAGAATGAAATCATTGGTTTTCCATGTGTTCTGAGAGAAGAGGTGATATCTACATGATTTTTGCAATTATAGTTTTTATCATTTATCCACAGCCATTTTCATTAAAACCACAAATACAAATTATTCTCTCCTTTTACCATAATGCAATGCAGGAGAGCCAAACAAGTCCTGAGAACTTTTAAGTTACTCATTAATCAAATGCAGCAAATGCTGTTGCACAGTATCCTAGTAAGCAGGACTTTTTACTACCCCAGACTTCTGTATAACACAGAAGAGTATGGAACTGATGATCCTTTAGCAATCAGAGGACATAGGAAGTTTCCCCAGTGCCTTCTGAGCCATAGACGCTTAGGATTAGAGATTCTGAGCTGGAAAAGGCAGTGGAGATCATCTAGGTCAGCTCCTTGTGGGCTCTCCCCACTTTACAGATAAGAAAACTCCATCTCAGAGAAGTCAAATGCCTTGTCCAAAGTCACAAAAGTAACAAGGGACTGTTAGAATTTGAACTCTGGTCATCTGACTCAAAATTCAACATTCTTTAGCTCACTATAATTTTAGGGTCAAGTGAATGTTATTGTATTCTAATTCTGTAAACTGGTAATTGCTCCAAAAATCAGTGCTAATTTCTACTCTAGTGCCCACTGGCACTAAGAGCCAAGTCAATTCAGTGCAACAAACAAGTGCCAAATATGTGCAAAGCAACTATGCCAGGCGTTGAGGACACAATGAAGATATAAAAATAACCCCACCCTACCACAAGCTTACTTTCTATTTAGAGGACACAAGATATAAACAGGTGAGTGCAGACATGATAACTTGAAGAGGAAGAGAATTATCTAATAGTAAGAGAATGCTCCCTTTGGTTGTCTGGTGAAGCCATGAACCCCTTTCTCGGAGAAATGTGTTAAAATGCATGAAACAAAATATGTAGGATTGCAAAGAAAAGCAATTATATTAAAACTGTTATCTATCCATCTATCTATCTATCTATCTATCTATCTATCTATCTATCTATCTACCTACCTATCTGTCTAATATCACAAACATCAGATTAAGTACTACTGTGCTAATAAAAAAGTATATACAGTGCAACCCAAAGTCTTAGTGCCCTGTTTTACACAAAGCACTTTACATATATGATTTCTTTTAATTTTCACAATAACCTATGAATTGCTACTATTATTACTACCATTTACAAATGAGCAAGTTGAGGCACAGAAATAGGAAATAATTTGCCTAAGATCACCTACCTAGGAAATGTCTCAAGTAGAATTTGAAGTGAGCTGTCCCTGACATAAAGTGTAGCCTTGATTCCCTGGGTTGGGAGGAATTTGGAGGTATATAAATGCAAGAGGTAGGCATGGTGGGGAACGAGGTTTATGATAAGGAGGCAGAGAGGAAATTGGTTTAGGAATTGAGTGCTGGAATGATGTGAGCATGGTTGAGGATCCTCATGGAATGGTGAAGTAGGTCAGGGTGCTCTCTGATAAAGAACTTCAAGCAGATTCACTGCTGAAGAGATTAGAGTTCCCATGAGAAATGCAAACCCGCCAAGAATTTTTTCTTATTTTTTCTAAGTCGACAAGTTGACCAACATGTCAGCAATTAGTGTAATCTTGACAACCACCAACTACTAGGTTGGTGGAAAGTAGAGACCTCCCCCAAGATCCCCTATTTAAGAAGGTCACATCAGTGGGTCATCTCTTGGGTCATCTCTTCATTTCCCACCTGGCTGCAATCCCCTCTCCTCCAGACCATTCCCTCATGGCACATGCCAAGTACCTTCCCAGTCCCCCCAACCCCAGCTTTTCAGCTTCCCTTTGTGTGATGTTCTCCCTTATTACATTGTAAGCTCCTCCAAGGCAAGTTGGGCTGTCTTTTGCCTCTCTTTGTATCCTCAGCTTTTAGTACTTTACTTCCCTCTGCTGCAATATTTTAGAGTTGAAAGGATTTTTTGAGGTCTCTTCCAACCCCTCCATTTTCTCAAAGCCATGAGAAAAGCAGCGAATTCCCCAAAATCCTGCTTACATTACTGCTACCCAAACTTGTACTTGAGGAAGGATGAACCCTCCAGGCACACTCCAAAGACTCTGTGAGTGAACACTAGCCTAGCCAAGCACACACAGACATGTAGATCAAAGTAGCTACACTTCAAAGTGGGGCTCTCCTGGTCTTTAAATCAGTTTAGAAGAGAATTTTCCAACAAGTTGGAAACTTGGACTTGGGAAGCAGGTCACCACAAACGAAGTGGTCAAGACAGAAGCACAAAACAGCTACGATAAGAGATGTAAGCCCCTTCTTACCATTGTGGGAGCACATGGAGACACACATACACACATGTGCTATTTCAGGGACTGGACACTGGGCCTACGGAATTGGGTCTTGAGAATACAAAGATTTAAAAGACATTAAGTTCAACTCTTTTATTTTTTTGATATTAAAGATGTGTTTAACTGCATTAAGATAGTGTGTGTGTATGTGTCTATGTGAATGTGTGAGTGTGTGTGTGTGTGTGTGTGTGTGTGCCCTGAGACTATTAAAGTCAAGTGCTAGGGCTGTTCTGCATTATACCAATAAAATCACTGACCTGAAAATAGAGGGAAGGAGGAGGAGGGAGATGGATGGAGAGAGGGGAGGAGAGAGAGATTACAGGCATATATCATATACATACATACAAACATAGATACATGCATATAAATATACATACACAAACATATTTGTGCACATGTGTATGTATACACTTATGTATAATTGTTGTATGTGCTCACATTATATATAGTTTTCTTCTCCTTCCACTGTCCATCATTAAGCAGGGACGCTCACTGAAGGGAGAAAGGATATGAATCAGGCTACTTGTGAAGGGACTCTTCATGCCATAGGCTTTCAGTCTTGACGTAAGGAGCCCAGGGAGGGGAGCTGTTAGGTGGTGCCCTGGATAGAGCACTCGTCCTGGAGTCAGGAAGGCCTGAGTCCAAATCTGGTTTTAGGCACTTATAAGCTGTGTGATCCTGGGTAGGTCAGTTAACCCCATTACCTCAAAAAAACAAAGCAAAATAAAGAAACCCAGTGAGGTAGAAAATGAAGTTCTATAGATCCAAAAGGTTCACTGCAGAGATCCATTTGGGAAATGATTACATCCCACAAAGGACAGACTCTGCATCTTTCCTGAAAGGTAGGCTCCTTTGGACACTCGGTCTCATAATGCCCATGCTACCTTCTCACATTATTTAGCACTTCAGTTAAACAAAGTCCTGTCCCACTCAATTACCTCATTCCATCACTCTCATCCCTCCCCCCATGAAAGAGACTGGGACTAGGGTCAGGAGGAGAGTTTTCAAATATATAGGAAATCCCAGATCAGAAAAGTTCCCTCTCCCAGTTCAGGTCAGCCCCTTCTCTAAACTGGAGATCTGCCCAAGGGCATTATGAGGTTAAGTAACTTGCCTAAAATTACTTACCTAAAATTTGTCAGAAGCAAGATTTGATCCCAGATCATTCTGGCTCCGAGAGCTTCTAACTATCTGCTACATCAAACTATTTTTCATTAAGATAGATAGTCTAGTTATTATACATATTGATCGTACTCAGACACTCTATGTTTCAGTTGAATTAATATATAAGTTGTGCTTCCAAATCCAACAAACAAGCATTTATTAAGTACCTCCTGCATCCTGGACACTTTACTGAGTATCCCATTCCCTCCACACCTTGAATGGGTGCCCTCTTTATCTTCACCACTGAGAACCCCCACCTTCTGTCAAGATTCACTTCAGATGCCACCCCCTTCAATGAACTTTCCTAACACCCCCTACCCAGTTCTTAATGGTCTCTCTCTGCTCAAATTATGTTTTATTTACTCATCTGTATGATGCAGTGGCTGGTTATGAACTCTGAATAGGAAAGACCTGAATTCTAATCCTGTCTCAGACATTTGAAAGCTGTGTGACCCCAGGCAAAATGCTTAACCCCTTTCCACCTCAAATACCTTATTTGTAAAATGGGGACAAGAACAGCATGTCTGACAGGGTTGTTGTAAGGATTACATGAAATAATATCTGTAAAGCACTTTGCAAACCTGAAAGTACTATATTATGCTATTATTACTGGGTCTAGAATGAGAAATGACCTCAAAAATTTAGAGATGTATATATATAAACATATATATGCAAGTATGTATATATATATATATATATATATATATATATATATATATATATATATACATTATTCACACACACATCTGCTAGAAGTTATATAGCCCAAATTTTCATTTTGAAGTTATAAAAATGGAGGTCCAGGAAACTGAGTTATCTAAGGACAAGTTTGGTCTTCTTCAGAGTTAAGAGTGCAATCGAGGCCCTCTGACTCCAAAGCCAGTGTTCCTCCAACCCTGCTGCCCTGAGGAAAAAGTTCCAAGACAGCTACTTCTGGGGAAATTCCATACCTTTGGGGAACTTCTAGAAGGTATATTTTATTTCATTAAGCAGTCTGGTTGCTTTGTAGTTAAACCTTCTGTCTTTGTACTGTTTTAATTGAGAAACCATGTCAAAGGTTAAATCAGAAAGTAAAATGTTAATACTGAGTTCCAAGCCTTTTGAAAAAAATACAACCCATTGTTGAATTCAGCTGATTTTCTAATCAGAATTCTAATACAGAGCTGTTTTTCTCCGGGAGTATAAAGTTGAGATTTAGGAATAATCAGCATGTAATCAAGGACTGATTATAAATGAACAATAAAGAACATGGGAGGAAGATCGTTTTGAGGGTTTATAATAAAAAGAACAAGGTACCATGAGGACGGTAGGATGGAAGGGAGGAGGGCATTGTGCATGATGAAAGGCAGCTCAGCAGGGCCTTACAGAGAAGGTAGTTCTGTGGCCAGCAGGAGGTAGGGGTGGGCACACACTCCTGGCATACGTGGGAAAAGAATGGCAAGTCACTATTGTCTTTCATAGATTCAGAGTTCTGAGCAAGACCCGTAAAAGCACTTCTAGGATAGGGATCAAGTCCTATTTATCTTGGAGACTAGTGTAGGAGTGTGTGTGTGTGTGTGTGTGTGTGTGTGTGTGTGTGTATGTATGTGTGTGTGTGTGTTTGTGTGTGAGAGAGACAGAGAGAGAGAGAGAGTGTGTGTGTGTGTGTGTGTGTGTGTGTGTGTTTTATAAGATGTAAGATTCTAGTGGTATACAGACTGCCAGAGGAGTACACTTCTACCATTGATGTAAATTGGCATCTGCTGTACAACTTATCAGGTCACAGGTTTGTCTGGGGGCAGGAAAGAGTAATTGAAAAACCCAGAGTCACACAAGCAGAAGTTCTCAGAAAGAATTTGAAGCCAGGTCTACTCATCACATTGGTATGGACAGAGAGAGGAGAGGGGGGTAGAGGGGAGAGGGAGAGGAAGAGGGGAAGGGGGAAAAGGAAGGGGAGAGGAAGAGGGAGAGGGAGGAATGGAGGAAGGAAGGAAGGAAGGAAGGAAGGAAGGAAGGAAGGAAGGAAGGAAGGAAGGAAGGAAGGAAGGAAGGAAGAGAAAAAGAGGAGAAATAGGGAGAAAAGAAAAAGGAAGAAAGAAAGAAAGAAAGAAAGAAAGAAAGAAAGAAAGAAAGAAAGAAAGAAAGAAAGAAAGAAAGAAAGAAAGAAAGAAAGAAAGAAAGAAAGAAAGAAAGAAAGAAAGAAAGAAAGAAAATTTCCTGGGACACCAAGTGGTTAATGATTTGCCCAGGATCACATGGTCAGCGGGGTGTACTGAGGGTAGGGGTGGGATTTTGAACCCAGGTCTTTCTGGTTCCAAAGCCAGCTCACTATCCACTTTGTACGAAAAAGCAATAAAAGGAACAATCAAACAAGGCGTCCTTGGGGATACCCTCAGACCAAACACATAAAAAATAACAATGAAATGCTGTTTAGTACTCAGAATCCTGTATAGCTTCTTTCAAGGCTCAGCTCATGTCCCATCTCCTACAAGAAGACTAAATGTATCACCCACTTCACCGACAGTTAAGTGTTCTCTCATTCCACAAATGTCTCTGAGTATGCTTCTCCTGCTGTGTCCCTCCCACACCCAACAGAATGTAAGTTCTTTGGGATCAAGTGTCATGTTTTGTTTTGTCCCCTTTCCCCCAGTGCTTAGTACAGTAGTTTGCATACAGCTGGAATTTAATAAATACTGATTATATTGCACACATACGTAACAGCTATTTTTTCAAAGAAAAAAGACATTCCCTTAAATATACATCTCCAAATATTAGTTTAAATAACAAAGCTTAATGAATTATTAATCAATGCAAAATTAATTCTAGAATGGTTAAGAAACACCCTAAAATTCTAATCCAAGAAGCAGTATTCACAAAAGTGGCTTTTAGCTGTACTGCATATTTTTAGAGATAAGGGAATATAATTTCTTTCAAAATTTTAGATCTGATGCCAAGTTTCAGTCTATTTATAAAAAAATAGCCTAATGCTACATTTTCTTTCAGGGAGGGAGGCCGCATTTATTATTTATTTTAAAGGCACAAATACAATTTTGAAGTTTATTTCTTTTTTCAGTTCATTAGATTTATCCATTTTAATGATTTTCAAATCAGAATGTCTCTGTGTGAATGCTCCATAAAGAAGTGCTCACCACTAATAGCTTCCTTCCTGAAGTGAAAGCAATTTAAGGATTTCATTTTTTAAAGATTGTTCTGAGTTGCTTATTAGTTACTATTTTGTTAAGATGAGTCTTGCACTCCCTTTCCCAATGTGGATGGGTGACCTGAATAAACCTTTCAAAATCAAGAAACCCAACAGCATCTGTGGCATCCCAATCAGAAGGTTTCGGTTTCACTAAGGAAAAGGACATGTAAGCTTGCCTATGACAGACAGAAAAGCCCTGACAATACCTAGGGAAAGCCAGTCTGTAGATCCAGGAGTGTTGGCAGTGGAGAAGAGTCACCGAGGGGCTTCTTTTCAGGACTTTTATTCTGGTAACTACTTCTGAAGATGTCCATCCCATGGAACTTATCCCTCCTCCCTTTCTCACCTCTCAAATTTACATATACTCTTCTTATTTCCTCTAAGCCTCAATCTCTCCTAGCTACTTTCCTCAAAATAGCAGGGCAAGCTTCTTGGGGTGGGAGAAATACAAAGGGACAATTTTGAGGAATAAAGGCTTTGGACCTCTCCCCATTCAATCTATCAACCAACTGGCATTTGTAAGTGCCTACTATGTGTCAAGAATGGTGCTAGGTGCTAGGGAAACAAAGACAAAGAATCACACAGCCCTGGCTTCAAGAATCTCCCCTTGGAATGAGAGTATCAAGGGAAACCACAGGTGTACCAATGGCCATCAACACAATGAATGTGAAAGGGATAACTGCAATCTATATCATCTGATAGGAGACAGGTAGAGAGGGAAGCCATTAGCTATTGGAAGGGGTCTGGAAAGTGAGCGTGCCTCAATTATGTGACTTGAAGCAGCTCAGGATACTCAAAGGTGGCCAGGAATGGGTCATTGCCAAACTAGTGTATGAATGCTGGACAAATCCGGCACTCCCCTGATCTTTCACATTGGAAGTTACTCATTAACAGTGCTGCTGACTTAACCATGACTAAAGGCAAACAAAGTACCCTGTTTGGGCAGAGGACAGTGGCTTCTGAAATGAAGGGAGAAGGGAGAAAAGGATGGCACAGGGTTCCAAATCAAAGAAGAGAAGGCATAAAAAGCATTTAGGGTTAGGGCGATGATGGACTGGGACAGGGGTGGCAAGTTAATGTGAAGAATGGAGAAACAGACGTGCCCAGTAAAAGCATCCTAGTCAGAGGCTACTCAGTTATATGGCATAGGGTACGATGGATCAAAGAAATAAATCAATCAGGTGGAGCAGTGGGTACAGGGCCTCACCTGGTGTCAGGAAAGGAGTTCAAATATTTTCTCAGACACCATCACTTAATGTTCACAGCCTCAGTTTCCTCACCCTAAAAACAAGCGTCATGGAAATACCTACCTTAGTCTGTTATTGTTAGGATCAAATGAGGTAACATATGTCAAGGATTTTACAAACCCTAAGGGCGCTTCACCATCATCATCATCATCACCATGATCAACGGAGAAGCATTTCTATTTCATCAAGTCATACTACTAACTCTTCTCTAAAGCCCTACTCCAAAGCCTTATGATGACATGAAAGGAATCCTGGGTTCTGAAAGGCTTTGTCAGTGGAGGACAAGTACTGGCAGGTCCTAGCAAGGGAGGAATTCACAGTTTTATGAGTATGGACACTGATGCCAGCTATCAGCCACTCAGTGACTTGGTAGATAGACCCTACTATCTCCAGGATGAAATAGAAATTATTCTGTTTGGCTTTTAACAACCTGGCATCTTCCTGTCTTTCCAGTCATTTTATATTTTACTGCTCTCCTCATACCCCATGATTGAGTGACATGAGCCTTCTTGGTGTTCCTAGCCCAGGGTATCCCACCCCCTACTCCATGCCTTTTCATGGCTGCTCCTCATGCCCAAAACACTCTGTCTGTTTGCCTCTGGCTTCCCTGCTTTCTTTCAAGTCTCAGCTCAAATCCAAACTTCTGGAGAAAGTCTTTTGCAATAGCCCTTAAGACTATTTCCTTCCTTCTACTATTACCTCCATTTTACCCCATCTGTTGGCCCTTCTCCTGTGTCCTCTAGCTCTTAGCAATATACCTGGCACATACTGAGCACTTAATAAACGCTTGTTGAGTCTGAGACTTGCTGTGCTTAAGCAATTCATTACCCAGCAGCCAACCTAAAGAGGAACCTCTCTGAATTTTGCTAGACTATTCCCCAGCCAAGCTGATTGCTAGGATCTACAAGAAATTTCATTCTGATGCCATAGGCTTCAAGACTCCAGCACTTTGACAAATCATCTTGTATATTTCAGTATAAAGAAAAAAAAAATCCAGCTTTACAAAACAAACAAACAAAAAAAGAAATCTGACCTTGTAAATGACCTAAGCATTCATGGCAATTTATTAAATAACGTCCATTAGTAGGTCTATTGGTGTTATTCCTTTGAGGGGAGCAAAAGTGGATACTTTATCAGCAAGCTCATAGAAGCATAAAGAACATTTTTTCCTCAAATACCATAGAACCTGTTTGTTTGTGATTATCCTTCAAAGTTCATGCTGAAAAGAAGAAGAAATTCTGCATTTTCAGCACCATGACATCACAATAGTTTTAATTGACCTTCAGTGTTTGCCCTTTGGTTCACTTTGTTGCTATAATCTTAGGTTCCTTTTTCAAGTATCATTGACAAATGAGCTATTATCTTTATTTCTTAGATACATAGTAACTTCTGAGATATTGACACCCACTGTGTATATCAGCAAAAATACAATGAAATCTGTGAAGAAATTCAGTGTAAATTTTCACTATTCTATGAGTGGAACTGTGCCATCCCAATCAGAAGGCTTTAGTTTCATGAGGGAAATGGACATATAAGATATGTATATATAACATATTCAGAGCAACTGGAATACTACCCAGTCAGGACATAGACTAGAGACCAAAGAATATAACACAGAGGGTTGGAGTTATTGAGGTCCCCACCAAATCTTAGAAATATTTCATTTCTTTAACAGCTGTGTCTCAAAGAGGATGTTTCTTCACCCATGAAGATTATGAATATTGCCCTAGATGAATATGACCAACTCTTCATCACAGGCAAAGAGATGATAGAGTTACAGTGGAAAGAAGACTATACTATGGTATCAGAGGGTTTTTGTTTTGTTTGTTTTTCTGCTACTTGCTATCTGTGTCATGGTCAAGTTACTTACCCTTCTCTAAAAAAAAAAAAATAGGATCAGACTAGAGCATAGGTTTTTAAACCTGAGGTCTATAAACTCCTTCAGAGTCCATAAATCGAATTCAAGAGTATCTGTGAATTTGCATGGGGAAAAATGCATCTTTATTTCAGTACAATCTGTTTCCTTTGTAATCCTATATATTTTATGTTATGTATTTTAAAAACATCATTCTGAGAAGGGGTCCATGGGCTTTACTCAATTGTCAAATGGTATCCAGCACATACAAACTGGATTAAAATTCTAGGATGATTTGATCTCTCAGAGTCCCTTTCATCTATGTCCCTAAACCAAACCAAATAACAAAGAAACTGAAATAATAACAGTAACAAAAACAATAATGAAAACATTAGTATTTTGCCATTATACTAATAACTGATTCCTACATTAGGATCGAGGCTGGTCTCCTTTTATTTTCTCATTTGGGGCTCAGCCCCTATAGAAGGTCAATCAGTCTCTGAAAGCCATGACTGATTTATGGGATTGCCCTAACCCTGGTGGAACATGCTCCTTGATTTTGAGTAGGACCCAACTAGAAGATCTTGCTTTTGTTTAGTGTGTAAACAGAATCCAGTCTGGGTAAATTCTTGCCCAAGAAATGAATATCTATCCTTCTAATTCCCCATTTGATTTTAGGGTGATGCAGCTCATGAAAGAAAAAATCAACCAAAGTGAATCAAGATGGACTCCGTTGGCCAGATTGCAGGGGGTAATAATTAAGCCACATTCTCAGTTGGAGGAGTCAAAGACTTCTAACCCATTTTCTCATTAAATTTCCACCAGTTAGGATTGATTTCCACTTGTCAGGGACCTCCCCTTTTCTAACAAGTATATTAAAGCTTTCAGCCTCTCCTTGGTTTTGTCTTTAGTTTCCTGAGAGAAACAATTTATTGATTATTAGCTAGCTTGGGGAGGGGAACCTGCAGTCTCGGCCACATGTGGCTTTCTAGGTCCTTGGGTACAGCCTTTTGACTGAGTCCAAGTTTTACACAATTCCTTTTACTAGGAATTTGTTCTGTGAAATTTGGATCTAGATAAAGGGCCACATTTGAGGACCTAGAGGACCACATGTGGCCTCAAGGCTACAGGTTCTCCACCCCTGAGTTAGCCCAATTAAAAAACTGATCACCAGTTACCCAAAAGTGCTTGCCGTTTGCAGTTTCTCCTTTGTCATGTAATAAAGCATTTATATAGCATTTTAGGTTTGCAAAGCCCCTTACATATGTTATATAATTTGCTCTTCACAACAATTTTGGGAGGTAGACACAACTAGATGATGAAGAAGCAGTACGTTTGGAGTCAGGAGGAACTGAGTTCAAATCCTGCTTGACAATTACTAGCTGTGCGATGCTGGGCAAGTCACTTAACCACGGTCTGCTTCAGTATCATCAGCTATAAAAATGGAGATATTGGTATCTACTTCACAGGTTTGCTGTAAGAATTAAATAAGACAATATTTGTAAAGTGCTCAGTACAGTGCTTGGTACACAGAAGGTGCTTCAAAAAATGCCTGTTTCTTCCCTTTCATTCTTCTCATTTTACAGATGAGAAAACTGAGACTAAGAGAGATTAAATGACTTGACCAGGGTCACATAACAAAGTATGTGTCAGAAGCAGAATTCAAACTCAGGTCTTCTGGACTCCAGGCCTACACTCTATCATCTGTGCCATCTAGCTGCTACAAATAATTATTCAATGAACTTGATGAATGTTTACAGTAAACCAGGATCATCCAGGTTTCCTTTCAATAGCCAGTTTACACAGGACTTAGTTAACTAAAACCATTTTGCAAACCTTAAGCACTATTTAATTAGGAGTTGCCAAGATTACAGATTCAGTATTAGAATCACGGAACTTAAAAGCCGGAAGGAAGTCCAAAGTAGAAGAATCATAAACTGAAATATTTAGAAGCAAGAAACCTTGACTCCATCAATCATCGACAAGAATTTGGCGAGTACATAGTACGCGCCCGGCACTGTACTAAGGCCTGGTGATACAAAGAAAGGCAAAAGTCATGGTCCCTGCCTTTAAGGAGTTCACATTTCAATGCATGCTACATGCAGATAACTACGCACATGCAAGAGACAAAATAAAGATAGAGGTAAAGGTAGAAACAGATGAGACAGAGACAGAGTCAAAGACAGACACAGAGAGAGACAGAGACAGAGAGGACTGGATGGCCCACTAGATAGAGTGGTGAGTCTAAAAGTCCAGAAGACCTGAGGGCAGATTTGAAACCGGGTCTTCTAGACTCCAGGCTCACCACTCTATCTGCCTCAATTTCTTTATCTATAAAATGGGGATAATAAGCATACCTGCCCCACAGGACTGCTGTGGGGACCAAATGAGATAAAAATTGTAAAGCCTTAGTACAGTGCCTGCCATGTAATAGTCATTATATAAACGTCAGTTGGTGTTACTATCAGACATAGAAAGAGAAAGAGATAGATACATCAGACAGAGAGATAATTGCCAGAGATAGAGATGATGTAGGTTAGTTGGTATATATATAGATATAGATATGTATATATATATATATATATGTATACATGTATATATATGTTAATAAAATTATATTAATAAAATGAAGTTGGCATTGATATCCTTTTGGGAAGGAATTTCAGGGGGTTAATCAGTAAACAAAACTTTATTCAGTACCCACTATAGACCAAGAACGGTGCTGAACATGGAGGATCCCATGAAGGATCCTTGAAGGAATCCAAGCCAACCTCATTTTACAAATGTGGGAACTGAGACCTAGAGCGTATGAGTAACTTGAACAGTCTTACATACAGTTGATAAATCATTGCATCCAATCCAACACCCCCACGTGCTGAAAAATACTTTCTATAATACCCTTGAGGATACTCCCATCACTGCCTGAAACCCTCCAGTGATTAAGAATTTACTAGCTACAAGAGTAATTTCAATTATTGGGAAATTTTTCTTCAATTAAATGAAAACCTGCCTTTCTCTTAATTTTATTATCATATACTCAGCATGCACTTTATTAAATACTTACTACATGCAAAGTACAGGGAGTTTGTGTTACTGAGGTAGATACAAAGACAGAAGATACAGGTGTTCTTTGCCCTCCCTAACCCTCCATCCAGGAGCTCCCAGTGAGAGAATATCACATCAGGTCTCAAACACAAAAGGTCAACAGTTTTCCTCCTAAATCATGGCCGATGAATCGCCTGCTCAAATAGCTGAAATTGCTGTTACACTTCATTTAAAAAGGGGGGAAAAGTATTTATTCATCTGGGCAAGAAACCTGTGAAGAGGTTGCAACATTACAATGCAGTTTGCGTAACCTCATTTAGCTGATAAGAACTCGCACATAACCTTTGGTCCTTCAATACTATAAGGCAAGCATCCATCCTCACTCTTCTCCTCCCCCTCCTCCAAAAGAAGGTGAAAATTAAGGGAGAGTCAGCAGTCTGAAATTCTACAACATCAAGGGGCAAAGGTTTAACCTGTTGTCTTTTATAATTATTTGTTTTTCTCACTGTCGTTTCATGAATCTTTACTGAATAAAGAACTGGATACATTACAGAATACAAAATGCCACTGTATGTATGTAGCAAGAGAAGGCCTTCACTCTATTGGGCTGGGCCCACATGGAAGACTTATGGAAGACCATAGAGAAGATGAAGATGAAAAGGAAAGGAGAGTAGGTACTGCAAACACATTGTTGAGGGGTGGGGGTTACCCACACTGATGATATTGATACATCCAAAAGTACTTAACATATATACAATACATTATAGAAATGAAGGGGTCCCACATTTTACAAAGTAGAAAATTAGTGCCATGTCTTACTCTTATGCCTTTGAAAAGATGGTTATTCCTGTGCTGGCCATGATCTTCCTCTTACCTCAGTCTCTTGGAATTCCTCACTACTGTCCCAGTTCAACTCAAATCCCAGTTGGCCAAGTCAACAAACATTTATTAAGTGTTTACTGTGTGCCAGGCCCTGTTTATCTCCCGCACAAATCCCTTGTACCAGTTGTTAGCCCTCTCTCCTCCCAAATATTTACTCATGTTGGTATATACTGTGTGGGTAGAATGTATGAGGACAGGGCTAGGTTCCATATTTATATCTGTATCCTTTTGTCCCTATTACAGTGCCAGGATCCTAGGAAGCCCTAGTTAGTCTTTACTGAATTGAATTTAATGAGGCATAGGATAGAAAAAATGAATGAGTAACCAGACTGGGTTTAAAAATATTGCTAATGAATGTAGAGTACAGTTAGCCAAATCACTGCCAACTGAAGCATACAATAGGATTCTACCTCCAGAAAAGAGTTCTCTTAACCTAGTTCTCCCCAGGAAGTCACTTATTTGATGTGGGACACAATGGGTGTAGGACAGCACTGAATGGGCCTTCTGGTAACCTTTCTCAGGATAGAGGTTAGCTGTTCTGCTTGGGGACAAACGACTATATTGTGATGTAGGGCTAGCAGGAGTATTCTGATTTACAGAAAGCCATCAGAAACAGAAGGGATTCCATGAATTCGGCCTAGAGAAGAGGACTGTGGGAAATTAAGTATCAGAGAGAAAACTCAAAGTAGAACAGACCACCCTAAAGTGGGAATGAATGGATTCCCCTTCATCTGGTCTTCAAGCAAAGTCTGTAGGACTGACTGCTCTTTGTAGATGATGACACAAATTCATGTTCAGTTAGTAGGTGTACTAAACAACCTCCAGCTGAAGTCCCTCCACACTCAGATTCTGTGAAGGAATCATAAAGCACTGAAGAAAGAAGAGAAGGAAGATGGCATTAAACAAGCTTTACAGAGTACTATACCCGAAATGGGAGATTTGGGTTCAAATTTGACCTTATTACCCCTATGACTTTGAGCAAATCAGTTCTCTGGTCTCAGTTCCTATTTTCACTGAAATAAAGGGTTTGGATGAAATGACTAGTAAGGTCTCTTGAAGCCTAAAATTTATGATCTCAGAATGTTTATAAAGAATTTGCTAAAAATAAAAGTTGTGAAAGAATACAGTTTGTTGGGAAATCCTTTCCCACAGAAAGCTTTAAGACAAGGCTAGTCAAGTGTTGTCATGTCAGTAGAAAGATGAAAGATTCAAATTGTCCCAGCCCTACAACAATAGTAATGATAGCTACCACCAAGAGATTAAGAAACTCTGGCAAGAGTCTTACAGTCAGTATGTCTCAGAGGTGAGACTTGAACCTAGTTCAATTATTCCAGTAACTCACTCTACTTACACCCCTTTGCCCTACTACAAAGAAATATTTTTGCCTTCCTTTCCCACACAATTGTGTCCCTTATTTCCACATTTTAGCAATACTGGGAACAAAAGGACAATCTAGCAAGAGCTGGGACTACTCAGACACTGGAGCAGAGACAAAGGGATTCCTTGAGCACGCTCCATCACAATACTACTTTTCTTCTTTTCATAGTTAAACTTTGCGGCTGCCTCCATGGATGCCTCCATTTCCTTTCTTCTATTCTCTCCTTAGATCCCTGCAGTCTAACTTCTGACCTCATTGTTTAACTGAAACTCCTCTTTCCAAAGTTATTGATGTTTTCTTAACTGACAAGTTAAGTGGCCTTTTCTCAGTCCTCATTCTCCTGACATCTCTTCAATTTCTGACATTGTGGCTCCCCCTTTTCTTGACATTCAATTCCTGGCAGATTTTCATGACACTGGTCTCTGCTAGTTCCTCTCCTACCTCGATGGCCACTTTGTCTCAGTCTCTTTTTTCTGGCTCTTCATTCAGATCATTTCTCACCTGGCTGCACTACTCTGGGACTTCTCTAAATGTCTCAGAGAGTTCATTATTGGGAAAACCTCATCATTCTGCAAGATCCCCTCTGCTTTGGTTGTCTGGTTCATCATCACCTGCTGTCCCTCTGATTGAAGGTTGGAGCTGTGAACTTCCATCTGCCATTTAAGGCTGGAGCTCAGCTCAGAGATCTCATTTCTCACCTGCTCTCACTAACTGTGGGCTTCTCTGATTTCTCCACTTCATCACTTTAATTTTTCCCTCTTTATTTTTCACATTTTTACCAACAGGGCTTAGAACAGTACCTATACATACAAGCTAGGTACATAATAAATGTTTATTGATTGGAGTCACAGGACTCAGTCATAGGTCCTTTTCTTTTATATTGTGTTTGGAACATAGGTGCAGCCTCAGACAGTTCCTAGCTGTGTGACACTGGGCAAGTCACTTAACCCTGTTTGCCTCAGTTTCCTCATCTGTAAAAATGAGTTAGAGAAGGAATGGCAAACTATTCTAGTATCTTTGCCATGAAAACCCTAAATGAGGTAATGAAAAGTCAGATACAACTGAAAAATGACTAAATGGCAAGGTGCTTAATAAATGGTTATTGACTGATATATTAAATAACTACTCTTTTAAGTGAATTTGTGCAACATGCTTTCCATTCAGAATTCTTCTTATCTTTCTTCCCAACTTTCCTTCTAGGTCTACAGGGTAACAATCAATCATCATGATGGACACAAACCAGAGTAATGAGATGGAGAGATGGTGGATCAGTCTTGTTTAACTACAGTAGAATCCTCTCAACATTAAACTTTACCCAACTTTAGCTGAAAATAACTCTCCACAATTCAATTCAAATGAACAAAGCTTTATTGAGGAATTTCTAAATTCAAGTACGAGTTAGGTTACATACTGAAAACAAAAAGGGGCCATATATTACCCCTGCTCACATGGAGAATACAATCTCATAAGCAAGTACACCAATAGCTTTGTACGTTTCTTGTACCCCACCTTTCCAGAATATTCATGTGCCTTGGCTTTCCTTATTATATCACCCACTCAAATCTATTTTAACCATTAGAAATGCAGTTAATTTCTGTAAAGATTAAATAATGAATAGGATTTGATCACCTGAAGGTATTCTTCTTACTTTATTACAATAGTTACCAGCAATTTTAATTAGATGTGAAACTCCATCCTTTTTATGCATCCCACTTTCCTGTCATACCTTACAGTAATAAGTATTATCCCTTTTTCAATTTACATTTATTAAAAAAAAACAACAGAAAAGAAGCAGCAAGGGGGGAGGATGCTTGCAGATGCCATAATTAGCTAAAACTAAGAGCAACTCAAAAATCATTAGCAGTTACTTTTTAATTTTCTTAAAAACCATAATGTGCATATCCTGGTTAAAATTGCATGAGTACTAATTCTGCACTCATTAATTAGCAATGAGAGACTGGACAAGGACATTTCTCTGATCGTTTGAGTCACCCACTGTCCTGCGTTTAAAATTGAGGAAGAAAAAAAAAACCTTACTTTTCTTCCCTCCCTCACCAATCACTAAGTGAACTCTGAAATGCCAACCTTTCCTGCTCGCCCCACAAGATCCTAAAGTCTGTAAACTATGTGACTGTGGAAAGTGAAACTAACTCCAAGTCAGGCTGGCAGAGGCTCTGCGCCTCCGCTGCCGGCTCGTTCTGTACTAGCTTTTCTCGGCACTTCCTGGATCCCCCCAGTCTAGGGAAGTTTAGAGGCAGTAACGGGGACCCAGGACTGCAGCCCCAGGGAGTCGGGACAGGAATCCCATCCTTTTCCCCGTTGTAACCAGAGCATCTTTCCTTAGGCTCATCGATTCACAACCTTCGGGGAGTTCTCAACCCGTCCGGTCGAACCCCCTCATTTTACAGGGAAGAAAGTGACTCCCGGCGGCAGTGGGGGACTTGCCCCCGGCTACAGGGAAAGTGAGTGGCAAAGCCAGGGTGGGAACCAGCCCCGAGACCACCAGCCCCTCCTCCACCAGCTCTGCCCCCGGTGCCTCCTGGAGCGGACTTAAGGACACGTGTCTGCCAAGTCCCGCCAGCCTGGGTGGCAGCAGGTCCCTCCCGGGCCAGCCCAGCGCGGATCTGACCTTGGGCGCCCAGGCGTGGGGATGGGCTGATCGGGGTGCTGCGTGCACCCCACAGCAGCCGGAGGAGGAACAGAAAGCAGGGTGCCATGAAGCGGGAGCCGAGGGGCAAAGGGGCCGGGCAGGGGGGCAGGGGCAGCCCCCCAGGCGGGAGGCAGGACGAGCGGGGCCGCGCCGCGAGGCCCGGCCGGGCCGGCCCGATCCCCACTCACCTGGGACTGGCCCGAGGGGAGGCACGGTCGGAGCGCCCACGCTGCCCGCAGAAATTTCCCGGCCTGAGCTGCCAAGGGGGACGCCATCTTAGACAGGAAAGTAGGCGGAGGGCCACTGGACTAGGGCTGGTCCCCTGGGGCCGGAGGAGGGAGGGAGGGCGGGAGGGGGGAGGAGAAAGAGGAGGAGGAGGGGGAGGAGGTAAGAGAGGGAGGAGGAGGGGAGAGGAAAGAGGGGGGAGGAGGGGAACAGAGGGGAAGGGAGAGCAAAAAGGGGAAAGGAGGAGGGAAAAGAGTGGGGGGAGAAGGGAAAGGAGAAATAAGAGGAGGAAATGGGGGAAGGGAGAGGGGAAAGAGGAGGAAAAGGGAAAGTCCATCATGTAGAATTGGTAGCATCCTTCAAGACACAGCTCAGGCACCCCGAGATGTGGCCTTCCTTGATCTCCACTAGTATCAATACTTTGTCTCTCTTGAAATTACTTTATATTACTTTGTATTTTTTTCTTGGTTCTTGTATCCATTCTGGAGAAGAGAAATTCTTTGATGTCTAGGAGGATTTCCTTTGTCTTTAAATCCCTAACACCTAACACAGAGTATGACCAATGATGGGTCTTAATAAAATGAACAATGCTCTATTTGTTTCCAAGGAATGAATAATTGATTGGATGAGTGAATGAATGAATATCTAGGATGCTCTTGACTCACTATTTTATCCAGGCTGTTCTTTCATCCCTACCTCAAGATTCTAGGGGTACTCATAGAGGCTGGGTGCTCTTTTCTCTAGCCCTATTGGTTCTAACACTCATTCTATATCTTAAACTCCATTGTAAAACACCAGTGAAGAGTACTCCCGTTCTACTTCAAGTATTATCAATTAGCTTTTAAAATGGAGTATTTGCTTTAAAATTATAGCAAAAACAGATGTGCAAATATTTCCCATCTCCCCCATACTTTTAGGGCATGTTCTCCTCTATACCTTCTTGGTCTCTAGGGAAAGGAGGCTCAGATTTAGCAGAGTTTCTACATATCATGGATCACACCAAGTTTATGTCCAAATTCAGCATAACCACCTGTGGATGAAGCTTAACTTCAGCTACCGGCTGTGCTGAGTCCCTAAGGTCCCTGCTCCAGAGGGCATTGATTCTGGGCTGACTACAAAACCTGGTATGGAATTGATTCCTAGATACCTAGATCTTCAGATGCTTGAAGTCCTCACTCTCCTGCCATTTCAAAACTACGAGGTCATAACCTCTAGATTAACCTTCTTCATTTAAAACAAAAGACTCAATGGGGCAAAAGACAGAGGCCCATTTGCTCAAGGTCAGATATCAGCCTCAGGTAGGGAGAGTGTCCACAGTCTTTCCCCTTTTATCATCATCACTCACTGAAGCATCAAGCCAAAAGAAGAAGTCCAAACAATAGAGAGAAACAGAGGATCATTGAGTCATTTTAATTGATTTCCAATTCCAATTCTGTGGCTACAGCCAATCAAAGAGGTTGCCTTTTGCCACATGGTTAGCAGCCTGAAAGCTGTTACATAATGTACACGTTATTCAAAGTCACTTCAAGGCACTTCTGTTAGACATCATCACAACTCTAGTGGAAGCCAACTCTCCACTTCTCCCCTTAGGGGTACCACAACAGCCAAGCACATTTATGCACTCTGTCCAGGATGTTAGGGAGTGGGCTTATTCACTGATCCCCCACTGTATTGTCTTCCCTATTTCAAAGAGTCTCCCTTTCACCATATGACTAGCCAAGCAAAGCCACTTACAACATGTCTACTCTTGCTCCAAGGTGCTTCCTTTAGACATCACCACAACTTCCCCAAAGTAGGATCTCCAGACTCTTGCATGTAGGGGGCTTTATCACTGACACGGATCATGCTCAGGGAGATTGGACTTAATGAATGAACTTATATCGCCAAGAACTGTGTTAAGCACTGAAGACACAAAGAAAGAGTACCTGCCCTCGGGAATTGTATATTCTCATAGAGAGAAATAGTGAATATGAGAGAGTAGAGGCTAGATAAGATATTTTGGTTTAGAAGTAATAGGTGCTTGAGTGAAGTGCTAGGGCAGTTGATTGACAAGCTTTTTTTAAAAGTAATAGCAATGTTGATTTGATTATTGTTTCCAGAGCATGCATGAGTGTGTGTGTGTGTGTGCATGCATGAATGTGTGTGTGTTTATGTGTGTGCATGCTTGAGTGTGTGTGTGTATGTGTGTGTGTGTGTGTGTGTGTGTGTGTGTGTGTGTGTTCTTGGCAGGAAAATGACTAGCACAAAGCATGGAGGTCTGCCACCACTTTAGATATATTGGATGCTCATGAATCAAGAAAGCATTATCCTTGATCTCATCAAGACTTCTTGCACACTGCACCTATGTTCATTCTTGATTTCAAACCACCCTTGCCAGCCAAGGCAACCAACTTCCTCTCTGGCTATTGCTCTACTCTGTCCAAAACTTAAGTAATTTTGCCCTTTTTGGCTCCTCCCTGTTGCCAGGGTTTTTTCAGTTTTCTGGCTGTTCCTTTCTTTTTGTTTCCCTCATGCCCAGGAGCATCTCAGTTCACTCTGTGTCCTCTTTCCTGTTCTGTATAGTGTTTTACCCTTTTTCATATTCTACTTTTGAATCCAAGGTCCATTCTTTGCAGGTTGGCAACCCTGGTCTCTATTTCAAAGGGGTCTTAAAACTTGGCAACATTTTGTTTGTATGTAATGCATGACTCAAACTCATGTGTAGACACATGAGTCAATATATAGCACCTGTCACACATGCCCCACCATCTGATAATTGTTATGGGAACACAAGATCCTTGCAAGCAGGAATTGTTTCATTCATTATATTTGTAGACTCAGTGCCTAACACACAGCAGGTGCTTAAAATATAATTGTGGACTAAGTGTTTTTATGGACAAGACTTTCACATGTTGTCAACTATTGGTGATATAATCTACGAAGATTTTGCACATGACATATATAGGTTCCTTCCCCATAATTTTATATGGACTACATGCTTGAAATTAATGCTAAGAAAATATAAGAATGATTTTTAAATAGAGGGGAGGAACCAAAAAGGACTTAGATTTAATACCTGAAATAACAGTAAATGAAATATTTTATGTGGGCTATCACACACAATAACAATGAATCAGAGCTTGATTATCTATCAGAAGAGAAGAATAGATGTTTTTCCTGAGGATGGTGGGGATAATACTGATTATTTAAATACTAGATTCATCGCTGGGCCCCAACAAGAGCAGAGGCTGCCAGGACCTCTTTTTTATATTGAATAAAATCATGAAGCACACAATTCCCTCAATATCTGGTCATAAGCTTGTGAGTGCAGGGAAGGTTTTGTTTATTTCTTTGGATCTCCAACATCTCCTCCCTCTACAATCCCTGTCTGATGTCTAATTCATGCACCCAAGCAAAAAAGAAACAGAATTTCACGGATATCTGGTCACCTTGGATTTCAGTACTCATGATCAGCATTTTCAAAAGGCCACCATGAAAACAATTAAAGCTTTTTCACCAGCATCTGATAGAGTCAGTCAGAGGCATTTAGGGTTAGCATTGGAGGCACATTTAAGGCTAGGGTTATAGAGGATGGAGAAGTAAAGTATTTTGCAAAGAATTCAGTGATGAAATCTACATAAGTTAACATCTATTTTGGTACTTGGTGATTTTGATAGAAAAGTTGCAATAGATGAGGCTGAAGAGAAAAAAAAACTAGAAAATATGAAAGAGAATCAAGAGAGGTATTCTAGTAGAATGTGCCAAAACACTATTAGTACTTTCTATGAGAAAAGACTTGGTAGGTTCTAGCGATGGCAAACAACCAATTATATCACACGAACGCACACATACACACACACACACACACACACACACACATACAAAGAATTTGTTTATCTTTTTTACAGGCAGGAAATGATTTATTGTCATCTGAGAGTCATTCTTGAATCAACTTTTTAGGAAAATGATCAAAATAAGTATGTTATTAATAATAATAAAAATGAGAAAAAATGTGATTTTTGATTAAAAGCTTAATATTGGAATGAATAGAGAATAGGATATAGATACAGACTGCTTAATTTCATAAAGAAATTTAACTAGAGTAAATGCTTTCTGATATAAAATAGACTAAAGTTTCAGCTTGAGCCAAGCAGAAGGATATGCAAAACAAAGGCAATGCCAGTTTGAAATAAAATCTTATTTGTAAAACCTTATGAAGAAGGACAGTGGAAGGTTGTGAGCAACTTTTCCTCCTTACATTGAAAAGAGCAATAGAAGGTGAACCAAGTTTAAAGAAAGCAACAGAGAAAAGCAGTCAGCCTGAGATCATTTAATAATGACAATGGAGGGACAAAAGATAGAAGAAAAATGAAGTGATCTGCAAAGATTGATATAACCTATTTACCTTGCTATAGAGGAAATCAGAGTTGCCAGTCTAATGCCAAAGTCTTGGATGTACTTTTTGAGGAGGTAGGAATGGCATTCAATGGGAAGACCAACTGGGTTACATTGTATGAATGTACAGAAGTGATCTGAACAAGAGGTAGCACAATTGTGGCAGTGTTGAGGAATTGATTCACAAGGTATTTGAAGGAAGGGAATAAAAAAAAAATATGGGAAAAGTCTCTGATCTTACTAATGCCCTCTCCATCCCCAAAACAACCGGTAAATCATCAGTAATTACTGTCATAATGCCAAATTTGTCATAACAGTTCTGATAATTAACTCTACACCTGTATCAATCCAATAAGGACATGTTTAGTGTGAATATTAGTAAAGGAGCAAGTAGGCTTTTGTAAACTGTTGAGGGACAGGGTGGAGTGTGGTTGACAAGATCAGAATAGACCTTGGGGAAACTGTTCTTTGAGACTGTGCTCATTATCATCTGGAGTGGCTCTCCATGCCCCCCAGATGTGTCTGTCTCCCTGAGACAAACAAGAGAATTACAGAAAACAAGTGATATGTAAAATAAATGCCCTCTAGGCTCACAGTCTGATTAAATCAGTTTTATCAGACTGATTTAATCACTAGGGCAGGAGACAAGCAGAATATCACATAGGCTTGCAGTTTCTGTCTAAATACCTGGACCCTCAGATCAAAAAAGTGGAATTGGTCTTTCTTCTCCCGTCTCCCCTGTCTTTTTTCTTCACCATATCACTGAGCTGTGTAGGGATGCAGGCTGTCCGCTACATCTGGCGCCCGAACAGGGACATGATCCGGGAAAGGGGCTTGTCTTTCGGTGATGGTGGCCCCCTGGAAATGAGATCCTTAGTTGTGACAAGACAACTAAGGTAAGGGGAAGCCTCGAAGAACCCCAGGAGGAGCATTTTACTTTGTCCGAGGGTCTCACAGGCACAGTAAAATCTCAACAATTACAGGCTTACAGGGAGAGCTTACTGTGTTAACAGAATCAAAAGGCAGATTCTTTTTATAGGACAGGCAAATAGCAAAAGGCAACTAAGGTAAGGGCAAGCCTCAAAGAACCCCTGCGGGGGCATTTCACTTTGTCCGAGGTTCACGTAGGCACAGTAAATAGGCTTACAGGGAGAGTTTGAGAATCAAAAGGCAGATTCTGTTCAGAAGCAGCTAACAATGGGTCAGATACTTTTTAAAGGGCAGAAACACTCAGGTAGAGGTAGTTTCAGAGAAGGAGGAAGGGGAGAAAGAGGTGGATTCCTGGTCAGAGGAAGCCTCAGCACCCCTGGAACTCTCAGTTCCCACAGAACCGCTGCCATTCTATACTCCAGAAACCCCAGATCCCATTAACCCAGGAGGAGTTGCAAGAGAATTCACCCCTCTGGATTTTAAATTTTTACAGGAATTAAAACAAGGGGCAATCAATTATGGACCAAGCAATCCTTACATTCAGTCTCTTCTAGACAGCATTTCTCAGACAGCCCTATGCCCCACTGATTGGTGTAATTTAGATAAAACCACTCTTGAAGAAGATTACTTAATGTGGAATTTGAATTTCACTAAGTATGTTTGGAACGAAGTACAAGAAATCAAGCCATAGGTCTAATCTGTGCAGAGGATTTCTGACAATCTTTTCTCGGTCTTTTAAATTCTTTCTTGTCTGTATATGTATTCTGTCTCTATGTTCTGTGTGACTGTGTTTGTGTTAATCTCTTTCCCATGTTTTCTCTTTCCCTCCCCTTTGTCCCTTCTCTCTGATGACTGCAGCATCAGGGAGGAGTATGGGAGAAAGAGAGAAACTAATCTTATATTGCTAACGGAAGTTTCTGATAAGGTATACAAGGAAATAATGCATGTGCAATTTTAAGGAAAGCATAAAAGTTTTGGAAAGTGGTTGGTAAAATTCTCTTTCTCTTTCTACCTTCTAATCCTGGCCAGGTTGTGAAGGTGAAAAGACAAGAAGAATTCAGGGAAGCTTTTTCCCTCATTAGAGAGGTAGGCTGACTAGCATTTTAATTATCTCATGTCTCACCTAAAAGAGAAGTTTTTGTATAATGGGAAATAACCAAAAAGTAGTTATTCTGGTCATATTTTAAGTGAAACATCACTCCTAATTGGATGTTTAAATCAGATCAGGATTTGTTATATTATTTGGCACTAAGGTAAATTGGAAAAATGCATAGATCTGAAAAAGACACCTCAGCAGAGGTAAAGCTTTTGAACTCTCCAGTAGAATGAAGGCGTCTTGGTGCCACTGAATCGTTGTCCAGAAGTCTCCCTCACTTCAGCTGATAGATTCAAAAGCCCTCTCTTTCAAAGAAGTTCTTAAGGAGTGGACACACAAGTAAAATTTACTTGAGTAAAGGTTAGAACCATTAAGTTTTTTTTTTTTGCTTTGCAGTCCCATCTCATCATCCAGCTAGGACTACAGTGAATTGTAACTCTTATCATCCCAGATTAGATCATGGGAAGACAATGCTAAAGAATAGTAGGGAATTTAATTTACCCTCCCCGAGGGTAAATTGCCATAGCAGTATGAGATCACAAGCCAACCAGCCCCTACATTTAGTAAGCCCAGTCTTCTATTAATAATATTTATATGTGATGGTTTGGAAATGTCTTGGAAATGGTTTAGAACCTTAGGAACACCTAAGGTTCACTGTTGTGCTTCTAAAGTGTTATAGTCTTGTATTGTAAAAATTGAGTAGCCCCTGCAATCCAGAAACAGTGTTAGAGAAACCAATTTCTAATCTGAATTGTAGAAACTAAAAGATGTTAGGAAAATTGTGTAAAACCAGTTAAGTTATTTTAAATTTTATCAGTCCTGCTAACCTTGTCTTATATGGTTTTTGTAATTGTCATTTAGAAAACCAGGTATTTTCACCTTTGCCTGTTAAAGAAGTTTCAGTTAAAACAATTTGGCTATCATTTCAAAAGTTGTAAGATTGTTAACTTCGGTTATTTGGAGTTACTGTTTTAATGCTAAACCTAAAATTGTTCACTGATTGCTGTATGTAGAAAGAAAGGAATTGAATGAAAACTTTATTTAGATGTGCCCATTCAGAAGAGTCCTCCTGTATGTTTGTTGATGGCAGGCATGGGTGCAGTACAAATCTCTTTATTTTGTAAAATGGCTAAGGCCCCTGGGAAACCATCCCTGTAGGTACAGTCATTAACCCTGAGAAAGAAACTTGATTGGCTTATGCAAATTATAAACAATGACTATGACTTGCTTAGAAGTTGTAATATATGGAGAGGATTTTTGGCAATTGGCTTTTACATCTGTAATGCGATTCCCTTATGCATATGAGTCCTGCTTACTGTAACTCCATGACAATAGGAATGACTATCTGGCTCTGAGCTGATGAGTGAATTTTGCTGTTTAAGGCAAAAGACATTTGAGACCATAAATATTTTTGTTTTGAGTTTGAATTTGAGTATAGTTCTGTGCATTAATTGGAGAATTTTACTGTTATCTGAAATCAAACAAAGTCAAGGATGTTTTATTCTGTCATATTTGCTATGTCATGTCCTGTTTTCTCTAGCAAATTTCTATGATCAGTAACAAGTGATCAACCAAACATGTGAGCCCCTTTTGTGTAATCTTACTGGGAAATCTAATTTTATCAGGAATTAGAATATATTCAACAATCTAAGTAAACTACTTAAGACTCACCTAAGATGTCCCCACTGTTTAAAAGAATTTTATAAGAAGTAGTGTTTTTCTGTAGTCAGTCTCTTACTGTTATCAATGTGAGAGTATATATTGCACCTTTTTGACTAAAGCATTTTGTGTTATCTAGGAATTCTCTGATACTTAAGAATTTGGTTTGTTTTAATACTTACTCATATCACTTAAGGATATTTTCATACCAACTAAGCTTTAATGGATTTTAATTTTAAAGGTTTATTTTTGTTTCAAAGTAAAAAGAGAGCTATAATTTCAAAGGTTTTCAACTATTTTCTTTATAAAAGTTCAGTGACTGTTAGCATCAGGACAAATTTTAAACTGTTTTAAAACAAAAGAAAGCACTTATAGCAGAAATATTTTAAAACAATCTCTTGTAAAGCTTACTAAATTTTCATTTTCAAGACAACATATTGATAAATTAATATGTAATGATCTACAAAGCAGAAAAGATCTTGCTCTTTTAATCTGAATTTGTAGTCATTCCATGGCCTAAGCAAAAGTTTAGTGTTTGAATTTACTAACAACTTAATTTCTAAAAATTTTTCTTCCAGAGTAAATGTAATCAGAGAAAGAGAAACTAGCCTGTGAAAGAATGATGTACGTCTATTCAGTTGTAAGGTTCAAGTTTGAAATCTCTTTTGTTTAAGACAATACAGTTATGCTAGTGAAGAGTGATAACTTGTGAGCTATCTTGTCTATGGTAATCTTGCCACTTAACCTGGCTTTTCATACTCAAATTTGTAGCCTGGTCTTCCTGAATCTTCCCACTTAATCTGGCCTCTTCCTTTGTCTGTTTTGCCAGGGAAATTGTCCTTTATTTATACTCCTTTTGTGCCTGTTTGGTCTTTTTCTATCCTCCATGCCAGGTTTGTCTTTTCCAGAGTGCAAGCCAGCAACTTTCAAATAACTGCTTAGGCTATGTATCCCTTGAATAAGATCACAGATCTACATCCAATCTCAGCAGGAAGCAATTTCAGAAGCTGGGACCATCCCTTACCCCAAAAGGTCTTGGGTCCCATCTCATACACAGCTGCTAGGGCCTATTTTAGAAGGAAATGGACAAGCAGACAGCTTGCTCACACTGACAGTTTTAGAAGCACAGCATTCCTACAACCAATTTCATCAGTCAGCTTCCATGCTTCGCAGGCAATTTCATATTACTAGAGAGCAAGCCAGACGCATTGTAGTAATGTCTTGTCCACATTGCATTCCTTTTTTGCCAGCTCCATCAAACACATCCATCAATCTTAGAGGATGCAATCCTCTTGAAATATGGCATTGGATGTGACACATGTCCCAGAATTTGAAAGGAATAAATACCTTCATGTGACTCCACCCCACTGACTGGGGAATCAACAAAATTTGTTATCAATCATCTGTTTAGGTGTTTTGCAATTCTAGGTATTCCATAAACTATAAAAACAGATAATGGTCCAGCTTAAACTAGTCAAGCCTTTACTAAGTTCTGTACAGAACTTAGTACAGAATACAGCATAGAACTGGCATCCCATATAATCCTACTGGTCAAGCCATTGTAGAACGTCACAATCATGACATGAAAACTCTCCTCAAAAAACAAATGAAAGGGGGAGAAGAAGGCAAAAGAACAAGGACACCAGATAGAGAGAGGCTTATGCCTGCTCAAAAATTCCAAAAAGGCAAAACACACCTCACTGATTGGAAATAAGTGAAGGTGAAATGGAACAACACAAAGACATGTCCTGTGTTAACATGGGGGTGAGGGTATGCTTGTATTTCCACAGGAAATGGTGAAGAAATGATCTGAAACCAGAAAGAAACATCTGACCTCTGCCATACATTGGAGAAGATAAGGATCGAGGAAAAGAGGAAAGAAAAAAAAAAAAGCACACACAATGAACCTGTCATCGGACTGACAGGACAATGAAGACATTCATTCTGCTTCTGGGCACCCTCCAGCTGACCAGTGCACCAGAAGGAACTGATCAAGAGGGAGATAGACGGACTTCTTGTACATAATCTGCCTTGGGTTATGTCTGGTGAAATGGGGAGGGAAGATAGAGGAGGTAATTATGGTATCATATGGGTCTAAGGTTTTTGGAAAACAAATTGATATAGATAGAATTTTTGCTTTTTTGATTAAGAAATAACATGCTTTAATTGTCCTGTCACTGAATACATTGGTTTTCATATAGCTAACACTAGCATTATATCTGTAATTATGTGTTCTAAGTTTGCTTTAATGCCTATCAAAAGTGAAGGCTGGTATCTGTCTATATCTGCTCAAACTTTTAATCAGTTAATGTTGAATGTAAGACAGAAAAGATGCGTAAGTTGCATTATTTTAGGCATTATAAGCTTTGTGGCAGCATTGGCTTCCTCTGTATCCACTGGTTTATCCGTAAATACAATTTAATGGATACTTTAAGGGAAACTATTGTGGTGGTGGGAAACAAAGTTGATGTTTTTGAAACAAGACTGTTCATAAGATGTGATTATAGGTTCGTTGCCATTTGTGTTACTCCTGTCCATTATAATACCATCTTACATGATTTATAGATCAGGCCTCCAAGGGAAATCTTGACCCCCAGGAAGCTGCAAGCACAATTTGGGATTATGTTGTTAATACAAGTCCCTTTGCATTCCTGTTCCATTGGCTCATATCTAGATTACCTCTATCCATTTGTTTCTCTGTATGGCCACCTATTCATAGGTGCCTTCTCTCCTGAGGGTAAGCTTTTCAAACCTGAGTACCTTATCTCTGATTACAACAAAAGAAAGGGGGAATTGTTGAGGGCCAGGGTGGAGTGCGGTTGACAAGATCAGGATAGACCTTCAGGGGAAATTGTTCTTTGAGACTGTGCTTATTATCATCCGGAATGGCTCTCCATGCCTCACAGATGTTGCTGTCTCCTTGAGACAAACAAGAGAATTACAGAAAACAAGGGATATGTAAAGTAGATGCCCTCTAGGCTCACAGTCTGATTAAATCACTAGGGCAGGAGAGAAGCAGAATGTCAGGTAGGCTTGCAATATCTATAAATACCCGGACC
The DNA here is from genome assembly GCA_023548195.1 of Bettongia penicillata ogilbyi. Lineage (NCBI taxonomy): Eukaryota > Metazoa > Chordata > Mammalia > Diprotodontia > Potoroidae > Bettongia > Bettongia penicillata. The sequence continues at coordinate 2,401,614 of JAJHZJ010000449.1, forward strand.
CTCAGATCAATAAAGTGGAGATGGTCTTTCTTCTCCTGCCTCCCATGTCTTTCTTCTTCACCATACCACCGAGCCGTGTAGGGATGCAGGCCATCCACTACGGTAAACAATATTTAATAATATCACATGATTGAAAAATGGAGACTTGTCACTTTGTGCTAACACTTCATATTCCATCTGACGGTCTGCATGGCTTTTAATTCACACAAGATAAGGTGATCATCTGAAACCATTATCACTGCTCATTGATTCAGTTTGGATATGCAACACCTCAATTCCCTCAGCCTCCTCCCTCCTCTGATTGGAGCACCTTCCAAAGCTTTCCTTCGTAGAGAAAGGGCTAGGATCTAAACTTTTTAGGCAATTATCTGCTTTCCATCATCGGTTTGTATGATTCGGCTTCCAGATATTCTTAGTAGCTCTGTTTGATTAGGACTTCAAGTACCCCGTAATGGTCTTCTTCTATGTTCCCACCTCCTTCAAGCTTCCTTTTGTGCTTAGGTCCTAAACCCTGAGGACAAAGACTGTATTTCATTTTCTTATTTGCATTTGTCTAGCATATAATCAGTACTTAAAAAGTATTTATTGAATTGAATTATTGACTGTAGGAAAGTATTTGATTGACAGAGTAAAATATGATCTTAAAGGCCCTCTTCTGACATGGTACCTCCCATCCATGCGTTAGATAATTTGAGATATTAGGAAAGATAGAACAGAGATTACAGACTCTTTTATTGGAAATATCTGGAGAGGCATAAACAGAAATTGCCAGTGATGGTCACCATTGTTATGAAGGAAATCCTACTTTAGACTACAAATTCAAGAAGGATTCTTTATAGATGATGACACCATTTAAACACACCAATTTGAGGATTGTATCATGATGAGTACCTCAAGCCCAGGAATACTACAGGAATGCCCGGGAAAGATTCATAACCAGTCAGCATTTACCCTAGCCCTCTGTATAGGAAAAATCCAGAAATGAAGAAAGCCAACTTATCTTGTATAATTAGATGGACAAATTCTAAATCTATTCCATCTGTACACATATCTTGGAGTGATTGAAGAGAGGAGGGAAATAAACATTTATATAATGCCTATTAGTGCTAGGCACTGTGCTGGGCACTTTTTACAAATATTACATCTTTTGGTTCTCACAATACCATGAGGGAGGTGCTTTTATTATCCCCATTTTACAGTTGAGGAAACAGGGATAAACAGAAGTTAAACGATTTGTCCAAAAGTCACAGCTAGAAAGTATTTGAGACATTATTCAGACATAAACCTTCTTGATTCCAGGTCCAGCACTCAAGTCACTGCACGATCAGATGCCAACAGTAGAGACAGTAGTAGATAGTAGAAAGGGAGGGTGAGTTGAGCCGGTTGAGCCCAGAATTATACAGAAAGAGAATGCATTGTTTGCCTGTATTGGAAAGTTCCTTTATCTCAAAGATCTCTGAAATAAAGACTCGTATTTCTAATACTAATACTCTATAAGAATTGTCATAAATTTGTGAATCATGAAACACAGCTACCTCCAAAGAATTAAAAATGAATATCCCAAGAAGATAATGGGCTGGTGCAGGGTAGACTTTGAGCAGGCAAAAATACATATGAAATAACTGTTTTTGAAGAAGAGCTAGAATAATGGATACCAATGAACCAAGCTAACACCATACATGCTATTAAAGAAATGTATGCTTGAAAAAAAATTTTTTGTATGCTTCAAAAAATGGAAATGGTTACATGAGGGGAGCAATGAATAACCAATGGGGAGACTTGTGTATTACACAAGTAATATCCTTGTGATGCAAAGAGAAAGTGAGAAGACTTGTAATATATTCAGTGGATCCTCTGTAATGGTGTTGTAGGAAAATATCAACAAGAATCCCAGAAGACAGTCAGACGTGGATGAATTTTGTTCTGCCTTCTTCGAGGGAACATCCACACTGATGGGGTCAGAATCCATTCTTGTTACCTCAGGAACAAGGACATTGCCTTGTAGAGATAGAAGACATTTAACAAATGATAGCTGAGTTTAATTGAAGTAAAAAAAAAAACATTTTGAATTTTAAAATGGTCCAACTGAGGTTTTGTAATGAAAATCTCTTGAAATGGCTTTTGGATAAAATGTTTATTAGCTGGAAAATGTCTTGTAAAGTCATTTTTAATTTGTCTTCCCATTTGCTACCAGCAAGAAACCACACTGACAGCAATAACATTATAGCAAAGACATTGTTTGGCATCTGGCCTTCTCTATGTCTGGAATTCTTTGGATGGACTGATAGTGTGAAATAAATAGCAAGAGTAATCAGACTGGGCGTCTTCACTTTCTGGATGTTTCAATATTGTGTCTGTATAATATAGTATTTATACATTATAAATATAAAAATATAGCTAAATATATAATATTATTGATAATAATATATAATTTATATGTAAATACACTTACCATTAAGTATAATTTAGTAATTTGGATTTTTGTTTACTGTCATTAAAAAAAAGAGCAAAGATATTCTCTCTTGCTATTGAGGAAAAAAAATAATACCAGAAGTTTCAGTTGTTTTTGTCAATTCTGGTAACTCCACCAATATCAATGATTTATTAATTAAGTCCTACAGAGTTGTCAAAGGCATATAGAGGGTAAGTGACTTCACTAAGTTAACACAGAAGCTAAATTTGAAACATTCCTTTTTTCCCCAAACCACTCCTTTCTGCTTCCAAGTCCTGCACCACGTTGCATCTCTATAAATATATATGCAGATATATATACATATACACATATATATTATATGATTTTGGATATATTGATATATATTTGATATATTACATATATTTCCAAATGCATGTATGTAAATATATGCATATATGCATACAAATATACAAATGTAATATATATTAATTGATATATTATATTTTTGATATATTGCATTTGATATATTTCACAGAATTAAAAATGGTAAAATAATGTTATATTTTGAAGTCAATTCATTTGGATGAAATAATATTTCCCAGTCTTAAAATTATAACATATAGCATTCAAATTTGGTGACTTTACTGTTATATGTTGCAACAGAATAGTTTAAAAAATGTGAACACCCTCTTGGACTGTTATAGACTCTTCCTTCCTTTCTTGCCCTGAATATATTTCACCACTGTAATGTTCAGCATTGGACATTCATGAGAAGCATTGGGTCCAAGACTTCCTCTCATAAAACATTTACAAATAAAGCATTAAGGCCCACAGTATAATGTCAATAGGACTATACCAAGTCAGTCCTACATATGAAAGGCCATGTAGTTTATGTGCTCCATAGTCAAAGTCTTGCACCTATAATCTTGCATAGTTTTGCCCTTGGACCAGATAGTATGGATGCATCATTTCAAATCCGTCCCCACTAGTGAAAAAAAATAAAAGCACCTAATAATAAGACCTACCTATGGGAAGTCAGATTCCATCATTTTTGACTTGTGAAGATATCTTAATGCTTTTTTCAAGGGTCTATGGGTCCATGAGTTCTTTGGTATGAGCTTTTGCTACACCAATGCCAAGTGTAGTTTCTCGACAGAATAATACATAATCTTTGAGAATGTCTGTAGGTGAACAATTTTATCACCAAAATAACCAACAGAGCCTTCCCAACCAAAAACAAACAACTCTATATCCTTATTAAATGAGAATATAGTCTACTACTTGATCCATGCACAATCTCTTCCTGGATTAGCAGGATCTGTCCAAGTCTATAATATCAAGGCCTTTACAAGCCCAATGTCACCTCCATGCCATAATGAGGCAACAGAGCAGAATTCACAGAGTGAAGACGAATAAGCTCATCTTGTCAAATACACTTATTTTTCCTGAACTTCACTTTCTTCACATGAAAAATGGAGACACTAGACTAAATGGCTTCTGAGGCCTCATTCAGCTCATTCTGGTCAACTGTGATCAGATTCTTGAAGGCCTTGATTATACTAGACTCTGAATTTTATTTGGTTGGTTGTAAGAAACCATCATGTCAGTACTAAGTATGAGTAAAATGAAGGCTAGGCTAAAATGGGAAAGTTGAAACCTGGAAATTAGAGATACCTCTTGGATCTGGAAGGAGTTAGGCAATAGGGTGTATTTGGAAGGAGAGAAAACCAGAGAGGGTGACTGCTTAGGATATTGTACCATGTAAAACTCAATGAATCCTCGTTAGGTCATTGGTAGTGATCGTGGAAAATTCATGTGATGGTAGTGACAATCAAGAGATGTTGCAGATATCTTGATGATTCATTAGATATAGAGGATGAAAGAGAGAGAGAGGAGTAAAGGATATCTTTGAGGTTCTGAACCTTGATCACTTAGTATTGCCATTAATAGAAAAAAGGAAACTCTGAGAGAGAAGTTGGTTTGAAGTAATGATGAATTTACCTTTGATCTAATAAGTTTAAAGTGGTTGTCCAAAGTGATCCACTGTTATTCACATGATGTTGGGAGAAGGCAAGAAAACACTCCAGCTTGTTAGGTGGCATGCTTCTGGGAGGGCATGGAGAAGAGTTACATAGAAAGAACATGTATGGATGAGGGACAATCTGCCTGAAATGAGGGAACTTGCAAGCCAACGAGATCATAGATCCATCTTAGTATTTAAATATTTATGTTTAAGCAGATAGTAGGTGCTTTATAAGTGAGATATCCATATGGAGATATCTAACAGGCAGCAGACAATATGGGCTGATACTTTAGGAGAGAGACTGAAATTGATGATGTATTTGAGCATTCTTGACATACAGGTGATTATTGATGGTCTCTGCTCAGCACTGTATCCATTGTACCACCTAGTTACCCTTGTATGCAAATATATACATATATACATGCGCACATGTATACATATATATAAAACATATGTACCTATACACACAAATATGTATGCACATGTCTATCTATCCATCTTTCTACATATTTATCAATAGCATATGTGGCAAGCTCATTGGTCACTATCTATAAGTGACCATGCATTTTGAATCAGAGTAAAATAAAATGGGAACATATTTAGAAAAATAAATAAAAATAGGATACAGTATAGATGTTAATTTGTGGTTTTCTAAGTCATGATGGCCAGTGGGATACATTTCTACTTGAGTTTGACACCAGTGCCCTAGAGGAAGGTCTCCAGTGATTTATGGCAGTTCTTGGGCAAAATCATACAGCACACAAGGCATGGGAAGCTTGTGATCTGCCCTCGTGGGGAAACACCCACATCAAGATGGCCAAGTCCTTTAAATAGTGAGGAAAGATGAAAATACCGCTTGAGGAGAATGGTGGCTTACTTGACTACCAAATAGGATTGGTCAGTACCTCAGATGGAGGCATTTCTTGAATACCATTGGGATTTTTATGTGATAATGTAGATCAACAGCACATGCCCACTCCAGGACTAGAACAAGTCTTCTACTCACTCTGCATTATTCCCATGAGCCTTTCTGGAGGCCTAATACATAGTTATAGAAGTGACTCTGCTTTTGTTGTTGCTGTAGTTTTAATAAGTCTAGAAGAAAACATGGAAGTGGGTAGGTCTAGGGGAATTGAAACAAAGGAAAATCTGACGTCTCCCCTTAACTGAAATGCAATCAGTTTCTAAGATGGAGTTACTCATGGCACAAAAGAGAAGGATGCAGGGCTCCTAACTTCTTGCCTCCCCAACAATGACGATTAGAGTTAATTGACTGGGTAAGTAGTACATCTTGGATTCATTGTGACCTTATACAAATACTTTAAAAAATCAAGTCTTTGTTTCCCAGTTTGGGAAATCAAATCTCATTTGGATTGAGTGATGATTAAAGGGAACATATATCACTCAATCAGTCAAGCATTCATTAAATGCCTAGTATTTTTGTAAAATGACAGTTTAATAAACATTTGAAGGATTGTCGCATATTATCTGACTTGGTGATGAAGCATTTGACTTTAAAGACTGAAATAAACTTCTTTTTCAATGGTTAGATACCAAAAAAAGCTAAAGTTAATTAAAAGAGTCAGGGAAAACAAGCAAACAAAAAAGAAAGTGTTCTCCCATGCTTTCTCTGTCATCTTGGCAGTTCCTGTAATGGTGAAATAACGTCCTCATTTTCATATCCACATAGATTCCCTCAGGGGTCATTGTTTGCTAAAGATGGATGTCATGTAACCCAGCACATGGATGGTGAGTGCATTGAGTAGTTCAGAATGCTTGTTTATCATTAACTTTTCATCTAAGCATAAACCCATTTGACAAATACAAACTCATTATAACCAGCAGCACTGAATAGAACTTGAAAGAACAGCCGTAATTTTCATGAATAACATATTTGAATTCCTGCTGATATATGTCAAGAATGAAAGCCCTATTACTTCAATGAAACAAAGAGCATTTATAGTTTTTATGGATAACACAGTTCTGTAATTTACAAGGAAAGTGGCTTGGTCCTTTCATTTTGCTTGTGAGTCATATTGTGGTCCTTGTTTCTTGTAACAGCTTTTAGCCCATGCCTCGATTGTGCTTTTGGAAAACAGAATTCCAATTATCCTATAATTACCTCTTTCCCCAATAACACAACACTAAAAATGATTAATTTCAACAGTATTGCTGGGCATTGAAGTCTACATGATACAGTGCAGAGGAGAAAAGAAGAAGACATTCAAAAATCCCTGTAGCAGGACTGCAGCACACCCTGCAAGGACTCACTCAATCACAGAGAGGTTCAAGGGAGGCAAAGTTAGCACAGTAATGACGTAGCAGGTCAAAGCCGGGATGAAAAAATAAGAAGAAGAAGGGTCATCATTAACACAGGGAAGGAACAGTCAGTAACAAGGGCAGCTGAATAGACTGAAAGTGGAAAACAAGATTTTCTGGGAATGGCAGGCATTAAAGATACAAGGACATAGGTGCTCTGTCAAGTGGAAACAAGTTGGGTACAGCCAAGGGAAGACAGATAAAGAAAATGGGAGAAGGCAAGGGAAGGCTATTTATAATAAAGACAGTGGAGGGAAAGGGAATGAAAGGGAAGGAAGATAACTTAGGAAGGACTGGGGGAAAGGACATTTTCTTCAAAACAGTTATATAAAATAAAATTAAAATGCCTGTTCCAGTTGGGAACAATGAGACCTATCCAACCAAATATAGCCAACATATCTTACGGCCGTCTTCAAGTCAGCTGCCAATACTGCTCCAAAGTTTTAAAAAATAAAACAAAGATGCATTCTCTGTCTCTCTCTCTCTTTCTTTCTTTCTTTCTCTCTCTCTCTCTCTCTCTCTCTCTCTCTCTCTCTCTCTCTCTTTCTCTCTCTTTCTCTTTCTCTCTACTTCATTAAATCTCTCTCTATTTCATTAAATATTTCCTGATCATTTAAATTAACATTCATTTTTTAAAAATTGAGTTTCAAATTTTCTTCTCTCCTCCTACCCCCACCCTACCCTTTGAGAAGGCCAGCAGGCAGCTAGGAAGCAGAGGGGATAGAGTTCCGAGCCTGAAGTCTGGAAAGCCCAGCTTCCTGAGTTCAAATCTGGCTTCAGACACTTCTTTATGATGTGACTCTGGGCAAGTCCCTTCACCTTGCTTTTCTCAGTCCTTATCTGTAAAATGAGCTGGAGAAGGAAATAATAAAGCACTCCAATATCTGCCAAGAAAACCCCAAATGGCGTCATGAAGAGTTGGACATGACTGGAGCTACTAAACAAATTTCTTTAGAATGCAAACATCTGAAGCAGAGATTCTCTCCTTGGTATCATACATTCTTCAAAGGGTCTATGGATAAGAGGCTGAGTGGGCAGATTACATTCAACCTCTAGTGGAAACTTAGTATTTTGTTCAATTATAATTTAAAAATAAATACCACATTATTCTGAGAAGGAATCTATAAACTTCACCAGAATGCCAAAGAGATCCATGACGTAGATATAAATAGGTTAAATGCACTTTATGTAAGGTAAAGAGAAGGGGATGAGTTATTATTATGAATTATTAGTATTATTAGTTGTCAGAAGGAGGAGGGAACAAGGAAACCCAAAATTCATGTCCTCCACTTTCAAGCAGATGCCTATCCAACAATAACAATATTAAGTCATTAACAAAATACCATAATTTGAAAAAGCACTCAAATAATAACAGCCTTAGGAAAAATGTTATTAGCCTTGTGACACAGGACAGGTCTTTGAGGCATCCTGTCTTGGTAGAGACTTGTCCATGGTCACATACCAGTATTCAGATGGTGTTATTACTCTGTCTTCCCTTCCTATGTTCTCTTACCAGCCTCTTTGTTTGTCTTTGCCTCACTCTTTCTCTTCCTTTTCCCCTATCCTATTTGCCTTTTTTAAACCTAAATATCATGAAAGGAGAGATGTGTGTTAAGTAGCCAGTCAATAGATAACAGAAGAAGAAAATTTGGGGCAAAGGAACACCATTTAATTCTTTTCTTTGGAACCAGTGACCCCACCCAATTACTTTACAGCATCTTACTGAAAGGAGAAAAAATGGGTTGGATTTGATATGAGAAGCTGGGGTCAAATCCTAGCTCTTCATGTGACCTCATTGTTTTCACATATACAATGAGGGTTTTGGATTAAATGAGTTCTGAGGTCCCTTCTGACTTTAATTTTATCATCTCATTGTCTTTCCAGTCCCCACATAGTTCCAAGCACAGTAGACTTTCAAAAATATTCCTTGATCAGACCACGATCATATAGCAAAGGAAAAAAACCAACACTAGATATTGTCTATAGGCATAATGAGATTATATATACACACATGTATATATATGTATACATGTATGTGTATATATGTATGTGTATGTATATATATATATATATATATATATATATATATAAAATCAGGTTTCTTTTTCACAAAAGGAAAATATGAAAAATAACAAGAGAAAGAAATAAGCACGAGGTCCTCCCTGCTCACCCAGCTGCCAGTATCTTATTCCCTAAGGTTGCTTATGTGCTTTCTGCATGCTTTTCATATCAGAGTATGCTGATAAATACTAAAAAATTTACCCTCCTAGGATGTAAGCAAGGCATAAGTGTAAGTTTAATCCACATTGTTAATATTTTCCATCACTTTCTTAAGCCTAGACCATTAACAAAACAATAAATCCAGCCTTGCTTTATAGCATTTGCTGACTTCTCATACTCACACTGAAAATTGACTCTCCAGTTGGTTCAAGCTGGCTTCAGCATATCTCTAGTTTTAAATATTTGTAATGCGTTTTGTTTTACTTATATGCATACATGTGGTCTCTTGTCTTAGAACATAAGCTCCTGAGGACAGGGACCATTTCACTTTTGTCTTTGTGGCCCTGGAGCTCAGTGCTCTAGGGATATGAGAATTTAATAATTAGGAAATAGGGACCTAATAAGTCTTTGCTTGTTTGTATGGTTGACTTAAGCCATACAGCAAATTAAAAAAAAGATTTAAAGCAGAAGATCAAATTAGTTATTTCTCACTCCTTCCTCTGTTCAGGTCTAGGAAAAGCAAACATGGAATTAGGAGAGAACTGGATTGACTAGAGATGGAAGTGAAGATAACTACTGATGGTGCACTTGCTTTGGTAAAGAAAATAATTGGCAGGGTGAACAGCGCTAACTCACGGGAAGAGATCAGCTGCTCGTCTCTACACCCTTGAGTTACAAGAATGTAAAGAAATCTTGATGTTGCCAGCAGAAACACAGTTATTGAAGTCCTGTCAGAGACAACAGTGGCTCATGAATGCTATTAAGAGTTTAACTGTGGCAAAGGACAATGCCCACAGGAAAGTGAGCTACATTCAAAATACAAACATTCTAAATTTCCTTTTGCCACTAGAAGGGAAAGAGCGTTCATGTAAGGGAAGGAAAGACATTTCTCAAAGGGTATCCCAAGAAGGACACTAGGTGAAAAAAGGGAGTCCAAGGAAAAACTATAAGAGTCCATGGATGGTTGAATTGATTCATTCATTCATTCACTCATTCATTCAATATTTCTTGCATGTACCGTCACAAAGGCATAAGCTGAAGTGGCAGTTAACTAGTGAACTGGTGCTGTCTACTGTGTTTCCTTGACCATTACTCCATATAGCTTTAAACACTACAAGAGAATAACTACAAGGTATTCTCTTTGCCCTTTCAGTCCATCTCTTGTTCCCCAATAATTCACCAGGTGATTTAATGGGAATTGACTGTGGAACATTACAGAGGACTATAGATACAAAGAGTGCACAAAGGGGCAGATTTTACAAAAACAACTAAAAAGTGTAATCATTTCAAAAGTTGCAAAGATTATTAGAGTTTAAACTTGGTCCTTAGCATCAAGCACTGGGCCCTTGTTCTTATCTTTAAAAAAACAAATGTGTATAAAGTTCTACAAAAATAATATTTTATTAAAAATTGCCCTGAACATCAATACAAGGAACTAAACTTCCTAAGGAATTATGTTATTTAAATGAATTATTTTTCTAAACAGGATTTTTAAAGCATATTCTTAAATACTCATTATGATTGTTTAGTCCATTGACTCCATTTTGAAATTTTTTAAAAATTTCATTATCAACTTAACAAACACGAAAAAAATAAACATTTCAACGTATAACAGACAGAAAAAGTTTTCCTGTTTATGTATATGAAACTGAATTTATGTAGTCTCTTAAAATGTGTAATGAATTTAAGGTAGCTAGGTGAGATGGTAGATAGAATACAGCTTGCTTTGTTGATTAATTGTGTTCAACTTTCGTGCCATATCTTCTTCAGCTCATTTTGCAGATGAGGAAAGTGAGGCAAACAGAATTAGGTAACTTGCCCATGGTCACACAGGGAAATCCAGATTCCAGTGCAAGCACTCTATCCATTATTCCACCTAGCTACCCTTAAAGTGTGCCTAGAGTCAATAATAACTGACTTCAAATCCAGCCTTCCCACCAAGTTTAAGAATTGGATTTTGGAAAAGGAATAATGAAACCTTTTGAGAGAAATAATTACTTCCTCCTAGAGTCTGTGAAATTCAAAGAGAGAAGACACAATTTTTTTACACCTTAGATTTGGGAGAGAAGATTTCATAGAGAGGGTTAGATGGGATTCAATGGACTAAAATTTCTTTAAGTCATTCCAGGAGACAGAAAACAATGGAATTCTAAGGAATACAATTCCAAAGGAAGAGGAAATGTGAAAGTAGACCATATGTGAAAGAACAGAAAAAGTAGAGACCAATGTGAAGGAACAGAAAGCTTATCAGCTGATAAGTGACATACTCAGGCTAAGAAAGTGAGTGAAATTAAGTTGAATGCAAAGGGTAGCCCAAGTATACAAGGATAAAATCAGGCATGGTATTTCACATTCTCTTCCATTTTTTTCATTCTTTTGGTTTTGTTTTATGATTTCTTGGTTTCTCAGAAAGTCATTAGACTCCATCTGTTCCATTCTAATCTTGAGAGAACTATTTTCTTCAGTGAGCTTTTGAACCTCTTTTTCCATTTGGCTAATTCTGCTTTTGAAAGCATTCTTCTCCTCATTGGCTTTTTGAACCTCCTTTGCCAATTGAGTGAGCCTATTTTTCAAGGTGTTATTTTCTTCAGCATTTTTTGGGGTCTCCTTTACCAAGGTATTGACCTGTTTTTCATGCTTTTCTTGCATCTCTCTCATTTCTCTTCCCAGTTTTTCCTCCACCTGTCTAACTTGATTTGCAAAATCTTTTTTGAGCTCTTCCATGGCCTGAGACCACCAGACATCCACCTTGGATGTCTGGGATAGAGAGGCTCCGACCTCCACATCTTTCCCTGATGGCAGGCATTGTACTTCCTTATCAGAAATGATGGGAGGAAGGAACATCTCTTCCCTAAGAAAGTAGCTCTAATGGTCTCATTTTGCTTCCTTTTTCTGGGCATTTTCCCAGCCAGTTACTTGACTTCTGAGATTCCTGTCCACCCCCACCTAGATCTGCCCAGCTAGTGCTTGGGGTCTGAGATTCAAATGGGCTTTCCCCAGCAGGTGCCGCTGCTATTCAATGTGAGCTTTAGTTCTGGTGCTTGGGTGGGGGCAGGGCCGCCTCCCAGGCTCAGTTCCCTCAGGGGGTTTATGCAGAGACCTTTGTTAATGACCCTGAGCCCCTGTCTGCTCTGGGAGTTCTGGCCACCGCTGCCTCTGCCGCTGCCTCCCGAGGGTGCCCAAGTCACGGAGACACCCTGCTCCCCTCTTGGCCAGCCCAGAAGTCTCTCTCACTGACCTGTAGCACTTGTGGGGGGAGGGACCTTTGCGGCCGCCGGAGATTCCATCCCTGAAGCCTGCTCGGATCTGCTCCTCTGGGGCCGCACGGCCAGGGCAATGCGGGGCTGGGCTCCACTGTCCGGAGCGTGATGGACCCCTGGGGACAGCTTTCCAGGGCTCTCTGGAATGGAAATCTCTTCCAGTGTGTTTCTGCGTGGGTTCCACTGCTCCAGAATTTGTGGGGAGTTCTTTTTACGGGAAATTTATGGGCTGTAGATTAGGAGCTAGCATACCTGAGTCTTTCTACTCCACCATCTTAAAATCAGGCATGGTAAAGAAGCAAACTCATTAGTTTATTTTCTCTTCACCTTCATCATCATCTTTTTATTCATCTTTATCTTTTTTTATGTTTATGCTGCTGCTGCTGTTCCTATACTAGGAAAAAAAGGAGGAAGGAGGAAATGATAGAACTAAAGTTAAGGATGGATGGGACAGTGGGAGCTGACAAGATGGAGAGATCAGAAGTTCAATTTATATTTTTATTCTTTCTAACTAAGAAGAATGGCTATTGGATTGAGAAAAAAACAGAACAAGTGTGGCTAAGAAAGAGTTAATGCCCAAAATAATTAGAGAGATTGAAATCATCTAGTTGCTCCCAGACTTTTGAATTCAACTCTCCTGATCCAACAGAACTATTTCCTTCAATACTGAAAGAACTGGTTGATGTTATTGCTTAAATAATGCCCTGCTATACGTAAAAATCAACTACAAGGATATCATGGGACTGGAGAAGGAAGTAAGTTCCATTTTTGCTTTTTGGTTCTGTAGGAGCAAAATCTGTCATTGAGATTAAGTTGAACACAGCTACTTTTAGTGTTTTTTTTTATGCAAAATGTAGTCATTGTGCATTTTGTTCTACTGATTCTGCTAACTTCACTTTGCATTAATTCTTACAAATCCTATGTTTGTTAATTCTCCATGTTTAAGTAGAAAGTAGTCTTAATAAATTAGTAATTTATTTAATATAATTAGTAATTACCTAAAATTTTAGAGATAGGGAAGAAATGTCAGTGGTTTGCTCTGGAAGCTCTCCTTATTGACTTCATATATACAAGTTCAAACTTAATATATACATATTCAAACAGATGCATTTATAAACAGTCATATGTTATTGCTACTTTTTTTGTATCACATCTCCAAAACAACAACTTTATGAAGAATAAAAAGTGAATTTAATTTTATCAATTAATAACCATTTATTTCCTCTTTTTTCTCTATCCCCACTGAATAGTAATAAAATAAAACCCTTGTAACCAATATTCGTGAATTCTTTTATCAGTTACATCCCTAGAAATGCATGCTCTCACTCTGTATTTTGAGTCTATCACCTCTCTGTTAGGGTAGTCTGTTTTGTTTTTGGTCCTCTGGAATTGTTTGTCATTGCCTCAATTAGGATTCCAGAGTTTTTGAAAGTAAAAATTTGCCTTTTAAAATATTTTTCGTTAGAGAAAGTGTTTTGGTTCTGCCCATTTCTCTCTGCATTATTTCACAGAGGTCAATCAGTCAGTTAATAACTTGTAAAGCACCTACAGGCAATGAAGTAAGTGCTGGGAGTAGAAACACAAAAAAAAGACAGTCCCTATCATCAGGGAACCTACAATTTGGAGAAGGCAGCACATGTAAGAAACCTAAAACAAAAGGCAGAAAGTATCAAAAAAATAAGAAAAAGTCTAAAAGCAGTATACCTAATGGGAAAAGAAAAGCTGAAAGAAAAGTCAGTGTGGAACAAATCATCATTCCAGTTTTGGAGGGTTGGAAGATTCCCACTTCTCATTGTCATCCTAGCAGCATCCCAGAAAGAGCAATGTCTTTATCTAGAAATGAGGTAAAGCTAGAAGCAGACGAAAAGCAGTTTTAATATTCTATAAGAAGTGTAACAGAAACTTGAGGTCCAGATATGAGGGGGGAGTCTTGAGTATTTTTGCAAAAGGATTATAGGAGCTCTTTGCTACCCATTTAGTCACAAAGGCTTTATTTAGTATGGAGCCCACTTTTCCCTGGCCTATGTATATACTTGTGGGAGAGTGTTTTAGGTTTCTTTTGGAAAGGAATGTTTTGCATCAACATTCCTTTATAAAAGTTAATTACAGATATTTTATTTTTCTTAATGGTAGTATCATTCCCTAAGTTACTCACTGGAAAAAATGAAACCATGGCACCCTACTCTCCTCCATCAGTTACGCACTTTTGAGAATTTATCTTCAGTGATTATTTGGGGAGAATGTTGCAGAATGAGATAAAATCCTACTCTAGGAAAGCCATGACTTTCATCCAGTGGTACACAATGGAACCAGTGTGGTACTATCACAAGTAATGGTTTTGCAATTAGAGGACCTGCTTTCAAATTACATAATTAACTTTTGGCAAGTCACATCCTCTCTGGACTTCATTTTCCTCATCTGTAAAATAAAAGCATTGTGTGAGATGGACTCTAAAGTACTGTCCAGTTCTTTATCTATAATCCTATGAACTGGCTAACAAAACAGCAACATAATAGATATTATATTGGTTTAAAGTTTACAGGGTGTTTTTTAATTCTTTTTTTTTGTGAGGCTCTAATTTGATCCTCATAATATCCCTGTAACACTGATATTGCTATCCTCATTCCCTAGATGAGAAAGCTGAGATTTATAAACTCATAATTACACTACTGAGTATTCAATGAAGAATTGGAACCATGGTGTCTACTGACTACGTTTTCACCTCTGCTCACAAAATAAGAACACACCAGTTTGCGTATAAACTGTATATGTAAAATATAGGATTATAGGTCTTGATCTCAAAGGCTACTTACAAGCAGTTGAATCTAGACTTCTCATATTATAGGTGAGGAAACTGAAGCCAGGAGAGAGGAGATGATTTGCCTAAGGTTCAGAAGTGGCTGAGTTGCATTTTAAACCTAGGTCCTCTGACTCCAAATTAAAAAAAAAAATTGGCCATGAAACTTTGAGCTAAGAGGAAAGGTCAAACATACATGAATTCTCTTATCCCCTAAGATTCCTTGGAGGGGAGGACGAAGCAATTCTTGTTTCTCTAGGGAAGTGTATTTTTTAATATCTTAGTGATATGAGATTATTCATATTTTCTTCTTACTCTTCCTATGAATAAGCATCATGCTGGTTCCCTTCCATGATATTAGATGGTACCATTGTGAGTAACTCATTTGTGCTATTCATATTTATCCTGAAATCCAACATGGAAAGAAGTTGTCCATCTCTGCTCTTGTTTTTTTTGATCAATTAATCAAAAAGCGCTGATTAAATGCCTATTAGATGATATGCACTATATATATTAGGTGTCAGAGATACAGACAAAAATAAAATAACATCTTACCTTAAGAAACTTACGTTCTATTTGGGAGCAGTTATAGCCTGTACATAAATGAACATGATTGAAATATACAAAGCATTAATGAAAGGTAGGAAGTGAGGCGCAGTCCTAGCAATGGTAAAGTCTGACTGCAGAAAGTGGTGCTTTGAAGGATCCTATGAACTATCACACATTTAAAGCTAGAAGGTCATGGAGTCTAGTCTCCTCATGTTACAAATGAGTAAATCAAGGCACATAAAATTATGTGAGGTACCTGAGCTCTCACAATCGCTGAATGTCTGAGGCAGTATTTAAACACAATTCTTTCTGATCTTTATCTCAATGAATCTTTTCTACATGACATCATCATCTCTATAAGGCTGACTTCATTTCCTATAGTTCCCTACCCATCACTCTGAAGTTTATTTCTATTGCAATGATCCATAAATACTCCCAAACACACACACATACACACACACACATATATATATATATATATATATATAGTATACTTTTTACAGTGGAAAAAAAAAACAAGCCTAAACCAAATCTAGAAACAAAATAGGCTTATTGGGTAGTAACTAAAAATGTGACATATGAATGAAATTGAATATTATAATGCCAAGAAAAGAGCAGCATGTGAGAACCACTGAAAGACTTGAATGAATGTATACACAATGAAGCCAGCAGAGTCAGGAAAACAATGTACACTATGAGCCCAATAATCTAAATGAAAACATCTGAGATTAAAACATCTCTGAACATTATCCAAATGCTAATTAATTGTATTACCCGATCTTGGTCCCACAAAATAGATACATATCTCCCTATTCTTGGTAGAAAGGTGAGGGACTG
The DNA here is from genome assembly GCA_023548195.1 of Bettongia penicillata ogilbyi. Taxonomy (NCBI): domain Eukaryota; kingdom Metazoa; phylum Chordata; class Mammalia; order Diprotodontia; family Potoroidae; genus Bettongia; species Bettongia penicillata. Next base: position 2,418,032 of record JAJHZJ010000449.1, read on the forward strand.
AGTTCAGAGTGTTGCCTGTGTTATCGTATTTAGGCACTGTACCAGTCTCTGTGATGATTTAACTATTTTTTTTCTTTTCAAGGAAGGGTTCAGTGTTTTTGGGGAGGGGAGAGTGGGAAGGAAATCAGAAATGATTTCTCAAAAGCTGCCAATGTAACCTTTAAAATTCCCCAAACATCTTAAAAGTAGAGTTGCAACAATAGTGGAATTAATCTTAAAGCTATTCGTTTAATCTTGAAAGATTCTTTCCTTTTTTGAGTCCCACTGAAACCCAGCCTATTTTCTTAAAAACTGGGCCAAAGACTATTCATCGTGAATAAACTGGAAAATGATGAGATGGCTGCCTTGGGCACCTTCCTTAAATGAAATCTATGGGAGAATCTTTCTAATGTCTACTCTGCACTCTCTAATCAGAGGCTGGGAGGAATCCCTGGGGTAGGAGGTAGTGAAGGGTTTGTGAGTTTCAGAGCTGATGTGATCTGGCAGGGTGATGAGTTTCTCGAGACCATGAAAAAGTCCAGGAGAACAGACGAGTGGGAAATGAACAAGTGATCCCATTCTATCATACTTTTCCCTATTAGATTGGTTGCCCCTTCTATCATGCCCATTCACCCACTTGTGTCATTCTCTTGATGTATCATGGATGTTTCCCTAATGCCTCACATCACTCTCATATATCTCCATCCTCAAAACAACCCTCACTTGGTTCATCTATCCCTGATAACTACCCTCTTATAATAGTCATATCTTTTCTCCTTTCTCTGACTAAACTCCTTTTTAGAAAGTTATCTGTAATTGATTTCCTTCATGTTCTTTCTTTTCATTCTCTTCTTAAACTGCACTCTGGTTTCTGATCTCATCATTCAACTGCAATTACTTTCTCCAAAATTACCAATGATCAAGTCTTAATTGTTAAATTGAATGGCGAGTTCTCATCCTTTTTGACCCCTTTTCAGCTTTTTACACTTAATCACTCTTTTCTCCTTGATTCTTTCTTCCCCTGAGATTTTCATGCCATGGCTCTCTAGTGTTTCTTCCCTTTCTGTTTGACCATTCCTTTTCAGTCTCATTTGTTGAATTTTTAACCAGGTCATGCCTGTTAAATGTAGACACTTCCAAAGGCTTTGTGCTGGATTTTCTTCTCTTTTCCTTCTACACTATTTCGCTTGGCAATCTCATCATGGACGACAGACTCAATATCATCTTTATGCAGATAATTCATAGATTTATTTATCCAGCCTTAACCTCTCTCCTTAACTCTAGTTCCACATCTCCAATTGTCTGCTGGACATCTAAAATTGTATGCATAACAGACATCTTAAACTCAACATAGCTAAAACTGAATTCATCACATTTCCTCTCAAACCTCTCGCCTTTCCTCACTTCCCTATTAATGTAAATGGTACTACCATCCTCCCAGCCATCCTGAATCATAATCTAAATCTCTTCCTTAATTCTTCAATCTCTGTCAGCTCTCATATCCAATCAGTTGGCAAGTCCTGTCATTTCTGTTTTCATAACATCTTTTAGGCTCCCCATTTCTTGCCTTTGCCACCACTATCAGTCTAGATTATTGCAATAACCTATTGGTTTGTCTCTCTGCTTCCAGTATTTCTCTACTCCAATCTTTTTTTCACTGAACTATCAAACTATCTTTCCTAAATCAGTACATTTCACAACTCTCCTATGTATTCTGTGACCCAAGTGACCTTCTTACTGCTGTTTATATAATACATTATCTTCCAATTATAAGCATTTTCAGGAGCTGTCCACCAAAGTCTGTAATTCCCTCACTCCCATCTCCACTTCTTTGTTTTCCTGATGTTCTTCACATCTCATTGATAGTCTAACCTTCTGCAAGAATACTTTCCCATTCTTGCTTAATGCTAGTTTGTTTCCTTTCTTAATAATATATCCTGTTTTGAGCCAAGATGGCAGAGTAGAAAGACACACATACACTAGCTCCCGAACCCATAGACTATAAAATACCTGTAAGGAGGAACTCCTGATGAGTTCTGGAGCAGAGGAAGCCACGGAACGATGGAGTGGAGGAGATTTCTGTTCCAGAGAGACCAGAAGAACCGACACTGGGGTTCCGTCATGCACTGGACCTGAGTGGAGCCCAGCTCTGCCCTGACTGAGTGGCCCCAGGAGGAGCGGATCTGGGCTGGCTTCAGGGATGGAATCTCCAGCAGCCACTGCATGGTTCCCTCCGCCCACGGGTGCAAAGGTCAGTGAGAAGGCCTGTGAGAGGGGAGTGGGGTGTCTCGATAACACAGGCCCCCTCGGGAGGCAGCAGCTGACAGGGGTTCCCAGAGCAGACAGGACCTCAGATCCATTGAGGAAGGTCTCCACGTAAAACCCCTGAGGGAACTGAGGCCTGTGAGGTGGCCCTGCCCCTACCTGAGCACTGGAATTTAATTTTACATTGAATAGCAGCCCTGCCCCCGCTGAAAGCCCTGAGGCTGGGAAGCAGCATTTGAATCTCAGATTCCCAAGGACTAGCTAGGTGGAACTCGAGGCCAGGTGGGTGTGGAAAGGAATTTCAGAAGTCAAGTAACTGGCTGGGAAAATGCCCAGAAAAGGGGAAAAAAGTAAGACCATAGAAGATTACTTTCTTGGTGAACAGATATTTTCTCCTTTCCTTTCTGATGAGGAAGAACAACGCTTACCATCAGGAAAAGACATAGAAGTCAAGGCTTCTGAATCCCAAACATCTGAAATAGATATTCAGTGGGCTCAGGCCATGGAAGAGCTCAAAAAAGATTTTGAAAATCAAGTTAGACAGGTGGAGGAAAAACTGGGAAGAGAAATGAGAGAGATGCAAGAAAAGCATGAAAAATGGGTCAATACCTTGGTAAAGGAGACCCAAAAAAATGCTGAAGAAAATAACACCTTGAAAAATAGGCTCACTCAATTGGCAAAGGAGGTTCAAAAAGCCAATGAGGAGAAGAATGCTTTAAAAAGCAGAATTAGCCAAATAAAAAAGGAGGTTCAAAAATTCACTGAAGAAAATAGTTCTTTCAAAATTAGAATGGAACAGATGGAGTGTAATGTCTTTCTGAGAAACCAAGAAATCACAAAACAAAAACCAAAAGAATGAAAAAAATGGGAGAGAATGTGAAATATCTCATTGGAAAAACAACTGACCTGGAAAATAGATCCAGGAGAGACAATTTAAAAATTATGGGACTACCTGAAAGCCATGATCCAAAAAAGAGCCTAGACATTATCTTCCATGAAATTATCAAGGAAAACTGCCCTGATATTCTAGAACCAGAGGGATAAATAAGTATTGAAGGAATCCACTGATCACCACCTGAAAGAGATCCAAAAAGAGAAACTCCTAGGAACACTGTGGCCAAATTCCAGAATTCCCAGGTCAAGGAGAAAATCTTGCAAGCAGCTAGAAAGAAACAATTCCAGTATTGTGGAAATACAATCAGGATAACCCAAGATCTAGCAGCTTCTACATTAAGGGATAGAAGGACATGGAATATGATATTCCAGAAGTCAAAGGAACTAGGACTAAAACCAAGAATCACCTACTCAGCAAAACTGAGTATAATACTTCAGGGGAAAATATGGTCTTTCAATGAAATAGAGGATTTTCAATCATTCTTGATGAAAAGACCAGAGCTGAAAAGAAAATTTGATTTTCAAACACAAGAATGAGAAGAAGTATGAAAAAGTAAACAGCAAAGAGAAGTCATAAGGGACTTACTAAAGTTGAACTGTTTACACTCCTACATGGAAAGACAGTATTTGTAACTCTTAAACCTTTTCAGTGTCTGGGTAGTTGGTGGGATTGCACACACACACACACATACACACATACACACATACACACATGCACACACACACAGAGACAGAGAGCACAGAGTGAATTGAATAGAATGGGAGCATATCTTAAAAGAAATTAAGGTAAATGGTAAAAGAGAAATGTAGTGGGAGGAGAGAGTGTGAAATGGAATGGGGTAAATTATATCTCATTCAAGAGGCAAGCAGGAGACTTTTTAGTGGAGGGAAAAAGAGGGGAGCTGAGAGAAAAACATGAAGTTTACTCTCATCACATTTGACTAAAGGAAGGAATAAAATGCACACTCATTTTGGTATGAAAACCTATCTTACAATACAGGAAAGTGGGGGAGAAGGGGATAAGCAGGGTGGGGAGGGATGGTGGAAGGGAGGGCAAAGGGAGGAGGGAGAAATTTGAAGTCAACACTTGGGGAGGGACAGGATCAAAAGACAGAATAGAAACAATGGGGGGCAGGATAGGATGGAGGGAAGTATAGTTAGTCTTACACAACGTGACTATTATCAAAGTCATTTGCAAAACTACACAGATATGGCCTATATTGAATTGCCTGCCTTCCCAAAGGGAATGGGTGGGGAGGGATGGTTGGAGAGAAGTTGGAACTCAAAGTTTTAGGATTAACTGTTTAGTATTGTTCTTGCTACTAGGAAAGAAGATATACAGTTAATGAGGAATAGAAAGTCATCTGGCCCTACAGGACAAAAGAGAAGATGGGGTCAAGGGAGGGATGATAGAAGAGAGGGCAGATTGGAGATAGGGGCAATTAGAATGCTTGGTGTATTGGGGTGAGGGGAGGGGACAAGTGGGGAGAAAATTTGGAACCCAAAATTTTGTGACAATGAATGTAAAAAGTTAAATAAATAAATTTATCAAAAATAAAAAATAGACAAAAAAAGAAAAAAATAATCCTGTTTGTTCATGACCTCTAATCATTTATCTGTTGGAGAATACCTATTTTGATATTTAATTCTCTCAAACATCAAATTCTTATGAAAGAAATTTGAAAAAAATATTTTTTTCTCATTCAACTATTTCCCTTCTTATTCTAAGTGAATTTGTTTTGTGTTTTCAGAAGTTTTTCGGCTTTGTGCAAAGTTATGTTTTATCTTTGTAATATCGTTCCTTTATCACTTGTTGGGTGAGAATAATTTCTACCCATAGTTATAAGAGGTGATCTTTTTCTCTTCATTTTTAAATAATATGATCTTTAATATTAAGGTCACATATCCTTTTAAAATGTATTGTGAACTATGATACAAGTCCTGCCAGACTGCTTTACAGTTTTCTCAGAAGAATTTTTATAAAATAATCTATGTATTCTTCCTTATCAAACAGTGTGTAATTCAGTTCCGTTGTTTCTTTTTCTCCACTTGTGTAGCCTGTTCCATTGATTTACCTCTGTTTTTTTGCCCAATACTAGATGATTTTCATCACCGATGCTTTATAATGTAATTTGCAGTCTGGCCTATTATTCTGTCTTCTTCCTCTTTTCATTATTTCCTTTGATAGCAGAGTTCTTTCATTTTAAAATGAATTTTATTATTTTATCAAGTTCATAAAATATCCATTTGATGATTTTATTGGTATATTAAAGTGTACCTTAACTTAGGTAGTATTCAATGAAAATTCTGCCAGTTACTTAAGCAATTCTTACCATCTTAAAGAGCACTTTTTAATTGAATTTTCACAAATTTTTTGGTGCTTTGATAATCTGATATCTACATTTTTTATGCATTTTAGAGTTATTTGGAATAAGAATTCTCTTTTTATTATTTCAATTTTATTATAACTATAAAGAAATATAATCAATTATTAAAGTTGTATTTTTAGTCAATAATTTTGCTGAAGTTATTTTCTCAGTTAATATTTGTGATGATTCTCTAGAATTTCCAAGTACACATTGGTATTTTTAGGAAATAAGTATAACTGTATTTCCTCTTTACCTATCTTTATACCTTAATTTCTTTCCATTGTCTTATTGCTACTATTTGTCTCTCCAAAACTATATAAAATATAGTGAAACATATTGAATCCCAGTTATTTTATCCCTTTTGTAGTTATTTGGAAAGTAGTTTTCCTTTTTATTGTCATTTTTGTATTTTGTTATTACTACATATAATACTGTTGATTTTTGAGGATTTTGTAGCTTACAAACTTTGTTGGTGTTATTGTTTCATATAGTATCTTTGAAGATTCCCTAACAGTTTCCAAGTCAATCATCATATCACGAACAAATAGGGATAGTCCTCTCTCCTCTTGATCTCTCTTTATGACTTTAATTTCTTTCTTTTCTCTTACTGCTGCTAGCATTTTTGGAATTATTGCAAACAATAGAGTGGAGATGAGACATCCTCACTTCACTCACACATTTTTGAAAAAGGCTCAAATATATTTCCATTGTCTATGATACATGCTTTTTGTTTTATATGTTTTAAAAATCATGTTAAAAATATTTCTCCTTGTTGTGATTTGTAGAAATTTTAGTATAAATGAGTGCTACTCTTTGTCAGAGACTTTTTCTGCTTCAGCTGAAATCTTTATGTGGTTTGGGGTATTTTTAATAGGATTGATTATTTTGATTATCTTCCTAATGTTGAACCATCCTTGAATCTCTGGTATAAAGGTATATCCCTGGCATAACATCTTGGCAATAATGAATGATTTCTTGGATAAATTACTATAGTGAGTTTGATAAGATTTTGTTTAAAATTTTTCAGTCAGTGTTCATTCTCTTCTGTGTTTCATTCTTCCTTGGGTTTTATCTAAACCAAAATACCTTTTGGACTCTCAAAAGAGTTCTGGCAGTGTCTTTTCTTTTTTTCAATCATAGAAAAGGATTTGTGCAGCACGAGTATTAATTTTTCTTTAAATATTTGATAGAATTCTCTTGTGAGGCCCTCAGAATCAGATATTCTCTTTACAGCTTTCCAGTTCCTTTACAAATAGGACTATTTCTTGTTTTTAAATTTAGTTATTTAAGATATCTATTTGTTTTTCTTTCAGTTTACTTATTTTACATTTTGAATATAACCCTCTCTTTTCTATTCTTGGTTCTGTTAGCACATAACTGTGTATAATAGGTTCTGATTTTTCTTTTAATTTCTTGTTTTGTTGTTCATTTGCTGTTTTATTGATTTTACTTTCTTCCCTCTTGCACGGGGCTAATCCCCGGCCTTCACTTGGCTACTAAGCCAGGTGGCCTCGCCCACTATTCCAGGCGGTAATCTCTCTGGGGTCTTCGCCCAATATTCCAGGCGGCACTCTAACACAGGGCCCACTTCCTTACCCCAGACTTCGCTTGGGAAACCTTTCCTCCAGGTCTTCGGACGTCTCCGGTCCCTGCCGTGCGACCGTATGGCCTAGCTGCGCGACAGGGCTATCCCCTCCTCCACGGAGGGAACAATGACTACACACGCACCCGAGGATGTCAGTGCTCTTCACTTTATTGATGGTGTCCTCTACATCTCTTTCTTGGTTACATCTCTCTCCGATCCCTCCCCACAGCTCCTTATATCCCCAGCCAGAGCCCCGCCCATGTTCCTCCCTGAGGGTGGAGCCAGCTCCTGAAGGCTGGTCCAGAGCTTGGCCCCTAACACCTCTTTTGAAACAGGTTAGCTAAAAATTTACCAACTTAATTAGACTTTTCAAAGAAACAACTATTAGTTTTATAATTTATAAAAGAGTTTTATTATTTTTATGGTTTTTATTTCCACTTCAATTTTTCTCCTCTATTTTTTTAATATCACCTCTTGTGATTATTTTAGATTTTCTTATCTTTTAGCTTTCTAATAAAATACATATAAAAATAATTAATTCAATATTTTCCCTTTTTGCTAATGTATGTTTATAGGAATATTTGTTTTTCCCATGAGGATGTTTTAGCGAGATTTGGTAATTATTCTTATTTTCTTTCACATATTTATTATTACTATGATTTTTGCTTTGACCCACTCATTATTTAGGACTTCATTGTTAAGTCTGCATTTAGATCTGATTATTTTGTTTTTGTTCCCTAAATTAATATTTTATTTCTTATATTATGGTCTGTAAAGGATGCATTTTCTATTTCTGCTCTTTGAAATTTGCTTTCAATATCTCTGCAATATTTGTTTTTTTGGTAAAACTTCCATGTGGTTGAGAAATACATGTATTCTTTTGCACTCCTGCTTAAATGTTGTCATCAGTCTTTTAATTCTGGATTCTCCAGCAATTTTTCAGTTTTGTATTTTACACTGTTTTTCTCTTTGTTAGACTTATTCAAAACTGAGTGAGGGAAATACAGATTTCATTCTGCTATCATGTTACTTTCAATGTATTCTTCTAGTTCAGTTAGTGTTCATTAATTTTGATGTTAAGGCATTTGAAGCTTATAATTTTAATACTGATATTGGTTTGTTGTTCATGATTCCTTTCAGCATAACCTAGTTTCCTTGTTTCTCACATTTAATGTTTTAAGTGTTTACTTTTGAACTTCACATTATGCATAGTAAAGTGTTTTTTTCCGGCCCCTCATTTTTATTCTGGACATTATTTTAAATATAACTATTATAAATAGTAGGTTGCAGGGTTTTATATTCCTATCCCTTTGTCCTTCTTTTTCATATTATTGGATTATTTTGTCCATTCACATCTAAAGTTATAAGAATTAGGTTTATATTTTCCTCCATTTATCTTATCCTAATCTTTATTTTATCCTTATTCTCACTGGCTTTCTTCCCCTCACCTTCAAGCCTTCTCCCATTTATTATCTCTTTCTCTAGTTTTGTTTATTAGCTACTTTTTCTTCCTTGTTTTTGATCTGGGAATTTAATTCCCACTTTTTTCCCCCTCTGTTAAATATTCAAGTAGAATCCCCTGTCCTTCTCTGCTCTTTCAATTTGTTTTTTCACTAGTTTTCAAAAATTCATTTTCTTTGATTTTTTTTTTTCTAGAAAGGATTTGTTTTCTTCATTATTTATTTTGATAGTCTATTGTAGAATTTTATTCACTGATTCATTTATTTTCCCTATTCCTCATGGAATTACAACATTTGAGTTCTTTATTTTGAGTCTTCTCTTCTAAAGAGTTTATCTTATTGCCTTGGATGACTTTTCTCTAGTCTCATTTTGTGTGTGTGTGTGTGTGTGTGTGTGTGTGTATCATTCTTACAAAAATGCCACTTCATGCAATTGATGTAGATATTGCCTAATGGAAGGATTCTTTCTACATTCCTGATTGTATAGTTTTAAACTTAAAATCATAAAGGCAAAAAAAAGAGAACATTGCCATGTACTCAGCATAACCAAAAAAAAGGAATGAATATAAAATCATGAATTTCTGTTTCTCATTGGTTACATTTTTTGAAACACTAACAAGACTTTTTTTTTCAAGCCACTCTGCTTTTCTGTGCTTCCTTCTAAGTTTTCCTTTGTTCTGTGCTGTGTACATTTAATTTTTTTCCCCTCCCTCACCACTCTGGCCTACAGAAGGATACCATTAGGTACAAATGTACACACACACACACACACACATATATATATATATACACACACACACACACACACACACACACACGTGTGTGTGTATGTAAATCCATGTTATACATACTTCTACTTATGAGTTCTTTTTCTAGATATAGATGGCGTCTTCCTTCATTGGTCTTTTGTAGTTGATATGAGTATTTATAATACTGCTTTATGCTTTGTTTTTATTTTTATTCTTGCTATTAGGAAAAGAACACCTTAAAAAAGGGTTACATCAAGGGAGTAGTCATGGGTCAATTGCCATATAATGGATTGTAAGTGAACAAGACTATCTAAACCCCAAAGGTGCTACTACCTGTTGCTATTGATATGAGCTAATGGAAATAAGTTATGGAGTGATATGTAGTGAGCTAGTGGCGATGAAGCCAACCATACAGAGATGATGATATCATCTAGAAAAGACTCATCAAAAGATAAAATAATTTCTGTCATGGTGAACCTTGCATCTGTAAATGGGAGTATGTGGTGCTTACACATGGCCCGATTTGTTCATACCTAAATGGGACATACAAGCATTCATCAAACGCTTGTTCACTTGCCAGGCACTGTGGCAATTGCTGGGATGCAAAGACAAAAATAAAACAATCCCTGACCTCAAGGAGTTTACATTCTAATGGGACAGATAACATGTGTAAACTACATATATACAAGATATATGCTGTGCAAGTAGAAGGTAACATCAGTGAGAAGGCACTGGTTAGAAGTAAGAATGATCTGGGGTATCGGGAGTGGAGATCAGGAAAGCCCTCCTGCTGAAGATGAGAATTGAACTGAATCTTGAATGAAGCCTGAAAATCGAGGAAGCAAAGATAGGAAGGGGATTTTTAGGCATGTGAGAAGCTAACGAAAAATCACTGAATATTATTTGGAAGGCTATTACTACTCAATCATTGAGGATATAGAAGGATGTATAACACTAGAAAGATAGGAAGGAGTCACATGAACAGCTCTAACAAAGAGAGAAGTCTGGATTTGATCTTGGAGGTAAGAAGGAGCAATGGAATTTGTTGAGCAGGGAGGTCCATGGCAAGACCTATTTGGCTTTAGGAGAATCACTTTGACAGCTGAATGGAGGAAGGATTGTGATGAGGAATGACAGGTGTGGAAATCACTTAGAATGCTATCGCATTGGTCTAGGAGGGAAGAGATCAGATCCCGTACTGGAGGATGACTAAGTGGAGGGAAGAGAATATATATGAATGATGTGAAGGTAAAAGCAAAAATGGTTAGTAACAAATTGGGTATGTGACATGAATCTGAGAGAGCCATTGACAATTAAACTGAGATCCCAAGCCCTAATAACTTGAAGGATGGTGGCATTCCTTACTATAATAGCAAAGTTTGGAAGAGATCAAAGATTAGAGCTATTGTCCATGAATCCTATGAATTCCATATAGGAAAGACAATTTTATTCCCATGAAGGAAGCAATGGTATACATAAGAGAACCACAGTGTTCATTAACAGAATGATTTAAACAGATTTCAGAAAGTCAAATCATAGCTAGATTACAATATGCTGGAAGGCTGATAGTAAGTCTTATTAAGATACAATGTAATTAGACAGTTTTGCTGTTTGGACTTCTCACATTTCACCTGTAGTGAGCACAGCTTGAGTTAATTTGAGTACTCCTTAATGGTGACTTCTTTCTCACGTATCCTCTTCCTTCTTCCAGTGGCTGCAACTGCAATTAATTAACTGCTCTCATAGACACTGCAACTGTTGCCTTGGTGGCCTCATCAAATTCTGAAATTCCAAAGGTCATGTGGATATGTTCACCTCAAGCTTGCTGCTCAGTAACCTAGTAGCCAAAGAGTAGCCCTCTTGAAGGCATAGGATAGACTAGGAGGGACATATGCTCGTGGGGGGACTGGGTGAGGAACAAGACTTCTGCATTTTTGAATCATCCTCATGCTTCAAAACTAGAGAAGATGAGTGATGAAGAGAAAACTGACCCCTTAGTATATTTGTAAAATTCTGGCTCAGAAACCAGCTTGGGGGGACTCAACGAAGCAATGAATCATATGTAGTCAGATGTAGGCAAAAGATATATGAATATACTAATTCCTGGTTTGGAAGTGGGGAGAAAACTTAGCATGCTCCAAAAATGGTGCATGTAAGCAGTCCTATTTCAGTCTCACCCTCAGTCTTGCCTCACTTAACTGAAATGAAGATAGGCAGTTCATTGGCAAAGTGGACAGAACACTGGGTGTAGAATCAGGAAGACCTGAGTTCAAATTTAGCCTTATACACTTTTTAGCTATGTGACCCTGGGCAATCACTTAACCCCTACCTCAACTCTAAAATGGGATAATAATAACACCTCTCCCTCAGGGTTGTTGTAAGGATCGAATAATATTTGTAAAGCACTGAGCATAGCATCTTGCATATAGAAGGCATTTAATAAATGTTTCCTTCTTTCCTTCCTAAAGGCAGAGCATCTGTGTGCAGGAAAGTAGGCACAATGAAGGGAAGAAAAAGTAGTAAAAATTATACAATTAAAATAAATGCTAAGCAGGTAGTAAATCTCTTCTTTACCTCCATCTATTGGAGAGAATCAGAGTTAACGATTGAGTCTGGTCATCTGAGACTATTTTTTATTATGGTGGATATCCACGGTGTTAGAAATCTTTTTCCTTCTCTTTATTAATGTGTAATATTTTTTTCATGCAACCTGCCCATTTGGACCTTGGTCCCTGAGGAAGTTTTTCTGGTTTTTTGTTTTTGGAGGGAGGTCAGTAGATATCTTGGATCAGGGGTCTGCTCATTTACAACTTCTTGCCAGCAGCAGGAAGGAACCACGGCAGTAGTTTAATTGAATCAGATTGAGAGGGAGAGCTGCTATTATTGAATATTAAGCCCATTGGTTGGGTTGAGCCCCTCTCTGTCTGAGACGGCAGCCCTGAGGTCACGAAGGTGGAAGATCAAAGATTTAGAGCTAGAAGGGACTTCAAAAGTCCCTCTTGTGACTAGTCTAATCGGCTTCTTTTAAAGATGATGAAATGTTCTCTCTGCCCCTTATCAATAAAGCTCCCAGGGGAAACATTGCTTCTCTCTTAGGCACTGCCCCATGTTCAGAGACCAGGTCCTGTCCATCAGCCCTTTGTGAAGTCCCTAGCCTGTACAGAGCACGTGTCCTATCATGTCCAGCATGTTGCCATACAGTCTCATTAAGCCCTGGAACTTGCACATTGCAAGTTCCTTCTTTCCCTTATTCATGAGTGGGGATCCTGAGGCCTCAAAATCACATGTGGCCTTCTAGGTCTTTGGGTATGGCTTTTTGACTGAGTCTAAGTTTTAGAGAACAAATCATTTTATTAAAGGGAATTGTTCTGTGAAGTTTGGATTCAGTCAAAGAGCTGCACTTGAGGACCTTGACCCTGCTAATTCGTGGCTCTTTCCAGAACTTCTTTGTAAAGAGGACACTCGGGTCAGTCCTGTTTAATTCATTTGCACTCTGTACTCAGGCCTTCTTCCAGCCATGCCCCTGGACCGGATACCTTGAACCTTCCTTGCACTTCCATATTTCTTTTAATGTGTTATTCCATTAGAATAGAAACTCCTTGAGGTCAGGGACACTCTTCCTCACTTTCATTTGTAGTCCTAGTGCCAAGTTCATTGTTTGACATGTGGTCAATGATTAATAAATGCTAGGTAAATAACTAATTATAGTTCTGTCTCATCCTTAACCACACTGATGCAAGGGCTTGCCGATGCTTTGGTGACTTTGAACCCTAAGCAATCTGTCTCTAGTCTCTTTTCCCTTAAGTCTATCTTATATACCATGAAAAGATTGTTTTTTCTTTTTTTCTTTCTTTCCCAAGTTTATTTATTTGTTTTTAATTTTCAAAAATTCATTCCATAAGTTTTAAATTTTCTCCCCCTCCCTGCCCTCTCCCTCCTAAAACAGCATGCAGTTTAATATGGGCTTCACACATACATTCTTACTGAACAATTTTCATATTAGTCACGTTGCGTAGAAGTATTAAAACGAATGGGAGAAAACACCAGAAAAACTAACACAAAACCAAAATACAATACCAATACAACATCAATGCAAAGAGAAAATAGTCTGCTTCTTTCTGCGTTCCAACTTCATAGTGCTTTCTCTGGATATGGATGGCATTTTGCATCACGAGTCCTTTGGAAATGTTTCAGATCCTTGCATTGCTGTGAAGGGCTATCTAGCATACTGTGGCTGTTACTGTGTATAATGTTCTCGTGGTTCTGCTCATTTCACATGGCATCAGTTCATATAAGTCTTTCCAGGTTTTTCTGGAGTCCTTGTGTTCATCATTTCTTATAGCACAATAGTATTCCATTACATTCTTATGCCACAACTTGTTTAACCATTCCCCAATTGATGGACATCCCCTTGATTTCCAGTTCTTGACCAGCACAAAACGAGCTGCTATAAATATTTTTGTACATGTGGGTCCTTTTCCCATATTTATGATCTCTTTACGATACAACCCTAGAAGCATTATTATTGTGTCAAAGGATATGCATATTTTTGTAGCCTTTTGGGCATAGTTCCAAATTGCTGTCCAGGATGGTTGGATAAGCTCACAGCTCCATCAACAACGAATTCATGTTTCAATTCTCCCACATCTTCTCCAACATGTATCATTTTCCTATTTTGTCATATTATCCAATCTGATAGGAGTGATGTGGTATATCAGAATTGTTTTAATTTACATGTCTCCAATCAATAGTGATTTAGAGCATTTTTTTCTATGACTACAGATTGCTTTAAGTTCTTTCTCTGAAAACTGCTTGTTCATATCCTTTGACCATTTTTCAATTGGGGAAAGATTGTATTCTTGTAAATTTGACTCAGTTCTCTATATATTTTAGAAATGAGACCTTTATCGCAGACACTTGTTCTTTCCCAGTTTTCTACTTCCCTCCTAATCTTGGTTGCTTTGACTTTGTGAAAAAAACTTTTCAATTTGATGTAATCAAAATTACCCATTTTGCATTTCATAATGTTTCCTACCTCTTGTTTGGTCATAAATTCCTCCATTCTTCATAAATATGGCAAACTATTCCTTGCTCCCCTTATTTGTTTATGGTATCAGCCTTTATACCTAGATTATGTACCCAGTTGGACTTTATTCTGGAATTTGGTATCAGGCATTGGTCTATGCCCGGTTTGTGCCGTACTATTTTCCAATTTTCCCAGTAGCTTTTGTCAAATGTTGAGTTCTTATCCCAGAAACTGAGTCCCTGGTTTATCAAACACCAGACTGATGTAGTATTTGACTACTGTGTCATATGTACCCAACTGTAAACTGAGCTACCCCTCTATTTCTCAGCCAGTGCCAAGTGGTTTTGATGATTGATGCTTTATAATATAATTTAAGGTCTGGTTTGGCTAAGTTACCTTCCATGAAAAGATTCTTAAAACATTTCTTTGATCATGTACTTTCTTGATTAAAAAAAAATCAATGACTTCCTATTAGTTATAAGAAAAATTCCAAACTCAACCAATTATTCAAGACCTTCCATACTTTAACCTACATTTCTAAATTTAATCTCTAAACATTCTATTCTAACCAAATTTGTGTAGCTGCTTTCCTCAGGAAAGGTCTTCCCCCTTCTTCCATCAGTTGTTTAGATTCCCTACCCTAACTCTATTTTACCTATCATTGATCAAGGATCTAGATCAAATAATGGAAAAACATGGAACTCGGAGCCTGTTTCCAGTCTGAGAGGCAGAAGATGTGGATTGATGTCCTGAGTCTGCTGGTTCCCAGTTGGAACTCTCTAGACAATTGCATCATCTCTCTGGAAACTTCAGAAGATTGGACTGCATGATCTCTATGGTCCCTTCCTTCCTTAAAGTTCATTGTGTTTCACATGTAGTGCCTCCTCTACAGCCTTCATTGATTACCCTCCACTGATCTACATCAGACTCTCCCTCCTCTGAAATGGCAGGATTGACGGTTTGCTTCATTTATCTGATACTTGGCATGTATGACATAAGATAGGATAGGATAGTTGTATACATATGAATATATCTAGTTACCATCTATATATGCATATTATATATAAAACACATGTAAGGTATTGTGTATATATACACACATGTTTTATATATACGCATACAGATAGTAAATAGAAATATTTGTGTGTATATAGATATACTATACATTATGCTATAGACTATATATGTGTATATGAAATATGACATGCATTATATGTTTGATATTCACAATGCATATATAGATGGTGACATTTATATTGTAGAACTATGCTATGTAATGTCATGCATACAAACATATGTATAGATAGATAAATTACATACGCATTTACATACAAAGATGAGATATCTGCATATAATATATGTATATATTGATGGCAAATATATGTATACATGCATTTATACAAATGCATAAATAGTATTTATGATGTATACATACTGTGCTTATAGATAGAAAATATGTATTTCATATACACATAAACGTGCATATGCACATATATACACAGACACATAGAATCTTGTCCCCAAGATTCCAACTTCCACTGTGTAACCTTGGGAAAGTCTCTTTGCTTCTGTTTCAATTTTCTTACATCTAAACTGGAAATAATGATAACTTCTATCCCTTATCCCTCAATTGCTATGAGGATAAAGTGAAATAAGATTCGTAAAATGGTATATAAATGCTAGCTATTATTATCAGCTTAGAGTTTAGTTGTGAGAATGAGAAAGACTCCATCTATATTTATGTGCACGCATACTTTATGTGTGTGTGCGCCCCCCCCCCCCCACACATACATACATATACGTATGTATTAAGGTAGATCTAAAGTGACAACTCACCTAGGGTTACTCAGCTGCTCAATGCCTGAGGGCAGATTCAAATTCAGGTCTTCCTGATTCCTGCCCTCTATTGACTAACCACCTAGCTCCTTACATTTCTACACTTCTTATGCTTTTACATGGCATCTAGCAAAGTGCTTCAGGCATGATACATATTTAATAAATATCTGTTTATTGGCTGTATGACAGCAAAGTTAGTAGTGGAGATATACTTATTTGTTCTTAGAGCAGATAGTCAGAGGCTCTAGTCATCACTTGCTCTTGTCATACTTTCAACCCTCAGTACATGATTATACCAGCAAAGTGGGTAAAGAACTAGTTTTGGAATCAAGAAGACTGAGGCTAGATCTTACCTGTGACTCATGTCGAATAAGTGACCCCTGGAAAGCAACTTAACTTTTCAGTGCCCAAGAACAGACATGGACATGCTTTGGTTGAGGGAGTTTCCTCAACCAGAATTCCCTACTGTAATGAAATAAAAATTCCAGAAAAAATGCATTATCTATCATTCACCTTATTTCTCTATCTATATATTATCTAAAATCTTAGCCTGTAAAAATTAACATACAAATTCAAAATTCCTTTAAGTTACAACTTACAAAATCCTGTGGAAGCATTTTAACATCCATATGCCTGACGTCAGTGAATGGGTTAAACAGAGAGAAACAATCAGGGAGAAAAAAATTTTAAGTCATCATGCAATTATTAAATGAATTAAAATGGTAATTTTCATGCCATTAGTCTGAATTTAGTAAAGCTTAGAAAATTCCATTTGAACTTTCTGCATGAAATAGCAATTTTGAGTTAAAAAATTCTCTGAGAAGTTAATGGGTCTGCTATCAGTCTGATTTAGTAAAGGTTCAGAGCTTTCATGAGCTAAACTTTCTTGGGAAGTCATTTTCATACCATCAGCTCTAGTCTGAGCCATTAAGATCATTTTTCCTTGATAAAATGAATTTTTGTGTTATTGTTCTGGGTTTTGGGGGGGAAGTATAATTTTTTTTCCATGGGAAAAAAGTAAGATTAAACTCAAAATCCCCCACTGTATTTTCAGATCATCAGTCTGTGCCAAAGGAAAGACAGACTTTTTTTTCCCCAAGGAAAGTCAGTGAATTCCAGGTTATTAAACCTCTGCCCTCAGAGAGTTCTGAGAATCATTTGTGTGGAACTCAAATTGCAAAGTATGTTTAGCCTTTATGAATGACAGTGGAATCTACTGTGGGTCCCAATTTTGAAAGGCTGTAATGACCTTGATATTGTCTTTTCATAATAGACCACAGAACCAGAGGGACAGTTTTGGTTGTGATGCTTTGTAAGGAACAAGCCTCATGTCCAGAATAAGAAAGCCCCAGTGCAATCATGCACATTGACCAAGCATCAGGTGAAGGATAAGATGGCCCCAGTGCCATTGCCCATGTTGCCCCCGGGGCATTGGATTTTCCAGATATCATCCTGTTCTTAGGGAGCCAAAGGATTCTCTAGAGTTACAAGCAAACCCATCAGTTTCTTTTTCTGGTTAACATTGTTCAGAGTATTTCCAGACTCAGAATATTATCAAGCTTCTCCAGTGAGGGGGAAGGTAAGGGAATAAACATTTATATAGCATTTATTATGTGCTAGGTACTGTGTTAATCACTTTTTACAAGTATTATGTGATTTGCTCTTCACAACAACTCTATGGGATGGATGCTGTTATTTTCTCTATTTTATAGTTAAGGAAACTGAAGCAAACAGAATTTAAGTCACTTGTTCTTGGCCACACAGAGCTAGTAAATGTCTGAGGTTAGATTTGAACTCATATTTTTCTGATTCCAGGACCAACGCTCCATCCACTGTACCGTAAGTTGCCTCTCAATGAGATCCATGATGGTTAAAAATAGACATAATGATCTACAAAGGGGAAAAGAAATCAAATAAAGAATGCCTATTGCCTAGGCTAGACCATAACATGCAGTTGGATGGGCAGTTGGACTGAGTCCATTAATTAAGTCAAGTCAAGTCAACAGGCATTCATAAAATGCTTGCTGTGTGCCAAGCAATGAGCTAAGTACTTAGAATATAGCGGCATAAACATTCCTTCTCAAGGAACATAACAACTATATACACAGAGAATATATATAGTGTAAATTGGATGTAATCTTCTAGGGAAGGCACTGGTGGGAGGGAGAGAGAATGTAGATTAGGAAAAGTTTCTTGAGTATTGAAGGAAACCAGAAAGCAGAGACAAGTAGCAAAGAGAATTCCAGGTATGAGGGCAAACCAATGAAAGGAGATGGAGTCAGGCATCTGTAAAGAATACCAAGTAGACTTCCTCCAAGTGAACAGTGAGCTGGGTCTTAAACCCAGCAGAAGGAACAGAATGGTCAGGATTGCATTAGGGAATTGGCAAATATCTTCAGTGATCCCAGATTATTTCCTGTCACAAATTCTCATTTAAAAAATGTCACATTCTCCTCATGATGTTATGAAACTTTAAATAATGAAATATAGTTATCCCTTTCACATCATGATTTTCCCCATCAAGGTTTTGATATATCATGAGTCAGCATAAGAAGTTAAATGGGAATTTTGGGGAGTTTTTACAGAAGCCACAGATCACAAGTGAAGGCCAACAGATGACACAGAGCCTATGGCCAAATGTTTAACCCAAATTTTACAATAAGTTACTATATATGTCCCATAAAAGGAAAAAAAAAAATGATTTCTCCTCTAATGAGAAACGAGGATCAAAAATTTTACCCAGATTTTCTATATTGCAGGGGCACTGCACCCCTAACACCCTCAGTGTGAAAGGAATAACTGTACTATAATCTCTCAAAGGATCCAAAGGGCATGGAAAAGATGCATGGGGAGTGTAAACGTACTGCACCATATTACAAACGATGACCTGCACACAAGTGCAATGGTGTAATGGTAAGAAATTTGTGATCAGAAAAGGAGGGGCGTGAATCATGTCTTGGTGTGAGGATAACAGCAATGCATGGGTAACTCGGAGTGTTTCAAAGAATTTGAAGAAAGTCATAAGTGAGCACAGTGCAGCCTTTCTGGAAGATTTGTGGAAGAATGTGGATGAGATTCCTATGGGATAAGAAGGTGTGGATGACTGCTGATGTGTATTATTAGAGATGGTTCTCAATCCAATGAGATCATAGAGTCATTGAAGTGTTAGAATACTGTATTCTCCACTTTCTAGATTTGATCATATTTACCAACCTAGACAATAGGTACTTCCAGCAACCTATAGGCTAAACCTGGATGTCCAAGCTAGAAGAGCCTAAGCCAGATGTTCTGCACTTAAGCCTAGCATTTGGTGTTGTTGAGTCATTTTACTCATGTCCAAATCTCCAGACCTTATTTGGGGTCTTAAGATATTGGAGTGTTTTTCTGTTTCCTTCTCTAGCTCATTTTTACGGATGAGAAACTGAGGAAAACAGGGTTAAGTGACTTCCCTAGGGTCACACAGCTAGTGAAAGTCTGAAGTCAGATATGAACTCGGATCCTCTTCACTCCAGGACCAGTGCTCTATCCACCATACC
This sequence comes from Bettongia penicillata ogilbyi, assembly GCA_023548195.1. Lineage (NCBI taxonomy): Eukaryota > Metazoa > Chordata > Mammalia > Diprotodontia > Potoroidae > Bettongia > Bettongia penicillata. The sequence continues at coordinate 2,437,731 of JAJHZJ010000449.1, forward strand.
ACCTGGCTATGAAGCCTAGCATGCATAAAGGTAAAAAGATTCAACACTTATTTTTAAAGATTTTAAGCATGATAATCATGAATAAAGTATTTAGGATTAAAAACCTTCAACAGTCTGACTCTCATCTACCTTTCTTGCTTTATACATAAAGGGTAGCAAATAAATGCGTGCTGATCAATTATTCCAACTTAGTCTACTCTAAGAGCTGTGTCCACTCATTTAACTGGCCTCTTAGATGTTCCCCAAGCTTAGGACTCCATGATTTCCTCCTCCACGCATAAACAAAAATACGTCAGTACCATGCCATATTGGATAAGACACTGAATTTGAAAACATGAAGACCCAGGTTCAGTTCTTGATCTCGGTACTTACCAGTTGTGTAGCAGCCTGGAGGCAGCTAGGTGGTAGAGCTGGGCCCAGAGAGAGGAAGACATGAATTCAAATTTGGCCTCAAAGATGGGCTATGTGACTCTGGGCAAATCACTTAACATCTGTCAGCCTTAGTTTCCCCATTTGAAAAATGAGAATCAGAACAGCAGCTATTTCATAGAATTGTTATGAAGATGACATAACATTTTTAAAAGCACTTAATCCAGTACCTGACACAAAGTAAGTGCTTAATAAGTACGTGTTTCCTTCTTTCTAGCTCTAGGAATATGTTTATTTGAAAGATCTTTAGTACCACTTCTCTCAAAAGATTTGTCTTCATTCCAAGATTAGCTCAGGTATTGCCCCCTCAAGGAAACCTTTCCAGATCCCCTGAGCTGGTAATCTGAATACATCTTATATTCCTTTGCACTCCCTCTCCTTCACACCTGCAGAATGCTTTAGGATCCTAAAACTCAAGGTGGCAAGGACCCTGGAGGCCATATTGTCGAAACCTTTCATTTTCCAGATGAAGATATTGAGGACTATGGAGAAAAAGCAAATTGGACAAGGTTACACAGCTAGCAAGCCTGTTGAAGGTAGGAACTGGTCCAGCACATAGAACAATAGACTAGGGACTTGACTTTGATTTCATTCCTGTAGAGGACTTTTACGTAAGGACACCTCCTCTATCAATGCAGAAACAAGAATTTATTAAGCACCAATATGTAACTTCAATTCTTACAGAACTGTTTAGAATATTGAAATATTAATGACTGGTCTAAGGTAACATGGCCAATGCATGTCAAGAGTAGAACTAGAACCCAGGTCTTCTTGGCTTCAAGACTAGTACTTTTTTTCACTCTGCCATCCTGACTCCCATGTAGGGCTTTAATAAAAACTTTAATAAAGATCAACTGAATTTGCTTGAATTGAACTGAATCTGGGAACTATTGTCTGCATCTTAGACTATCCAGTAACATCAAAGTTGAGATGAATCCTACCATCAGGGAACTGGAAAATTCAGAATGCGCTGGTATCCAAGACTCAACTTTGGACAGAAATCTGAGATATTACTGACGTCCACACAGCTCATTGAGCACACATTTGGTACATACTAAGTGCTCACTGAGTGAAGTTTTCTACTCATTTTCTTTGGTTATCTGCAAAACTATGATAAGCTTTGTAACATGTATATTGTACATTCAAGTTATGATTTCCAGAATAATAGTGAAATGATAGTCAATTCATGTTCCTGCAAGAAAAATGCTGGCTATTTATTCTGGATCTCATTTATAGAACACCAATTCCTGAAACCCACACTCTGGGCCTATTTGTTGTGGAGAGAGGAAAACTCAGGAGCTCTTGAAACATTCTGGTGTTTTTTTTTAATACAATGAAAACACTGTTTTTCTTGTCCTTGAATAAATGCAATTTATCTATCAGAGCCAGTTATGTTCCTTATTCACTTGCTTTCATTCTCTGCCCATCTGAATGCAGGAGAAAAGGAATTTTAATCACATAAGCACCATTTTTACAATAAAAGTGATCTTTACAATTCCTCCAGTGAAGAGCGTGAATAAATGATCTGTACATTTTTTTAATGCAAGTCTCCAAATAGGAGTTCTCATTTGCACCGAAGTTATAATAAATTGTTTTGTATCCCTAAAGACTAGCCAAGGTCTCCTGGGATGCTGGGTAAAATATTCTTTTTTGAATGTAATTTTGCTTATGAGTAATTTGTTCTTAGTACTCATCTCCCTGTTTCCTGTTAAGGACATTGTATAAAAGATTGTGTTCTTTTATTTTCCATGAGACACGGTGTTTAACAACATGTACCTCTGTCCTAGAGGCAGCCCAGCACAGAGAAAAAATACATGACTAGATTTGAAGACAGAAAATCATGTGAAGCTTTGACTTGGTTACTGTATGATCTCGGAAAAAATGCTTAGCCTTTCTGAATCTCACTTTTCTCAATAGTAAAATGATAACTAAGAAGTAATGTGATATCATGCTTAAGGGGCTCACTTTATAATCTTAGAAAGATTTCAAAAGATCTGAATCCAACTCCTGACTGATATTTATTAGCTATTTAACCCCGGATGAATCATTTAAGCTCCTGTGCCTCAGTTTTGTTTCCCCAAAACTTTTTTATGGGTTTCAGAAAAGAAGAAAGGAAGGAAGGGTTTATTGTGTTTATTGCAGCAGTCACTGTGCTAAACACTTTATGAATATTACCTTATTTGATCTCAGCAATCCTGCTATTATAATCCGCATTTGACAGATAAGGAAACTAAGACTGACAGATGTTAAGGGATTTGCCCAGAGTCACACAATTAGGAAGTATCTGAGGATAGATTTGACCTCAGGTGTTCCTGACTCATTATTTACTCTGCCATCTAGCTGCGCTAGATTAATTGAAGAGCTGCAGTAATGGATAGAGTGTCCATACTTGAAATTCTCCATACAGATTAAATCATAGATTAAGAAAAGAAACGAAATAATTGCTTCATGACCAACTCAGAGGATTTTTACAAAGATCAAATAGATTCAGAGTTCTTTGAAGACCCCCAATACTGTGTAGATGTAAGATATTGTCATGGAACAATCTCCCATAGAATGTGAATTCTTTGAGAGTAGCCCCTTCAAATTCCATCTCCTCTCTCCAACTTTTTGCACCCCATACAATGCATTTTAATTACACAAAAATACGTTAATTCATCTGTAGATGATGTTACCATATTTAGAACATGGTATTTAAGATCTGGGGCAGTGAAGTGGAGCAGTGGATAGAGTGCCTGGCCTGGAGGCAGGAAGACTCATGTTCCTGAGTTCATATGTGGCCATGGACACTTACTAACTGTGACCCTGGGCAAGTCACTTAACTTTGCTGCAGTTTCCTCATCTGTGAAATGAGCTGGAGAAGGAAATGGAAAGCCACTTCAGTATCTTTGCCAAGAAAATTCTTGGGGACTAATACCTTAAAAAACAGACTTGGTCAAATGTCAAGAGGTCCAAAAAACCAATGAGGAGAAGAATGCCTTAAAAAACAGAACTGGCAGAATGGAATAGGTCCAAAACCTCACTGAAGAAAGTAAGTCACTAAGAATTAGAATGGAGAAAATGGAAGTTAATTAGACTTAATGAGAAATCCTGAAATGCTAAAACAAAACTAGAAGAGTGAAAAGAAAAATCAGAAGATAATGTGAAATCTCTCATTACCAAAACAACTGACTTGGAAAAATAGATCCAGGAGAGAGAATTTAGAAATCACTGGACTGCCTGAAAGCCATGATAAAAAGGAGCCTAGATATCATCTTTCAAGAAATTATCGAGGAAAACAAATTGAATCATCCTGAAAGAAACTCACAAAGTAAAAACTGCCAGGAATATTATAGCCAAATTCCAGAGTTCCCAGATCAAGGAGAAAATATTGCAAGCAGCAAGAAAGAAACAATTCAAGCATCATGGAACCATAGTCAAGATGACAGAAGATTTAGTACATTAAGGGATTTGGGGAGGGGCCTTGAATACATTACAGAGGGCAAAAGAGATAGGATTACAACCAAGAATCACCTACCCAGCAAAACTGAGTATAATTCTTCAGGGGACAAAAATGGACATTCAATGACATAGAATACTTTCAAGCGTTCTTGATGAAAAGATCAGAGCTGAATAGAAAATTTGACTTTCAAATACAAGATTCAAGAGAACCATAAAAAGATAAACAGGAAAGGAAAATCAAGGGACTTAATAAGTTTGGACCATTTATATTCCTACATGGAAAGATGATATGTGTAACTGACAAGACTTTTCTCATTTTTAGGGTAGTTAGAAGGAACATATAGAGATAGAGGGCACAGGTGCGAATTGAATATGAAGGGTTGACATCTAAAATAAAATTAAGGGATGAGAGAGAAATGTTCTGGGAGAAAGAAATTGAGGTCAAATGGGGTAAATTATCTCACATTAAAGAGACAAGAAAAATATTTTATATTGGAGGGGATGAGGGGAGAGGTGAGAGGGAGTGAAAGAACTTTACTCTCCTCAGAATTGCCTCAAAGAAAGAATAACATGCCCACTCAATTGGGTGTAGAAATCTACATTTTCCTATAGGAAAGTAGGAGGAAAGGGGATAAGAGAAAAAGGTGTGATACAAGGGAGGGAAGACTGGGGGAGGAGGTAATGAGGAGTAAAACACTTTTGAGGAGGGGCAAGGTGAAAGCAGAGAGAGAATAGGGAGACTAGAATAAATGGAGGTAGGATCGTAGGATGGAGGGAAATACTGTTAGTAATAGTAACTGTGAAAAAAATCTGAAGCAAGTTTCTCTGATAAAGCCTTATTTCTTAAACATACAGAGAACTGAGTCAAATTTACAAAAATAAGAGCCACTCCTTAATTGACAAATGATCAAAAGATAATATCAGTTTTCAGATGAAGCAGTTATCTATAGGCAAATGAAAAAAATATTCTAACTCACTATTGAGTGGAGAAATACAAATTAAAACAATTATGATGTTTTATAATATCATTACTCAAAAAGTTACTCATAACTATTAGCTTGTCTAATAGTATACAAAAGCTAAATGAGAAATATTGGAGGGGATGTGGGAAAAATAAGACATTAATGTATTGTTAATAGGGTTGTAAACTGACTGAAACATTCTGTAGAGCAATTAGCAACTATACCCACAGGACTATAAAACCACGAGTACCCTTTGACCTAGCAATATCACTACTAAGTCTGAATTTCAAAAGAGATAAACAGCAAAAATGAATAGGACCTATATGTACAAAAATTTTTATAGCAGCTCTTTTTTGGTGATAAAGAATTAGAAACTGAAGGAAAGCCCATCAACTGGGGAATGGTTCAACAAGTTATGGTATGTGACTGTGATGGAACACTATTGTACTACTACAAATGATGAACACTGCACTCTTAGAAAAACCTGGAAAGACTTGCATGGCCTGATGCAAAATGAAATGTACTGTGTATAAAGTAACAGTAAGATGATCACTTGTGAATGACTTAGATATTCTCAATACAATGATCCAAGACAATGCTGAAGGACTTACGAAAATGCTATTCCTCCTCAGAGAAAGATCTGATTTTGTTTGAATACAGACTGAAGCATACTTTTTTCAAACTTTGTTTTTCTTGTGTATTTCTTTTTGCTCTATGTTTCCTCTCACAAGTCTCTTATGGATATGTTTTGCATGAGTACACATACATAACCTGTATCAAATGGCTTGCCTTCTCAATTGGGATGGGCAGAGAGATTGGGGAGGAAGGAAGGGAGACAATTTTTAACTCAAAGTTCTAAAAACAAATGCTAAATATAGTTTTTACATGTAATTGGGGAAAAATAAAACACTAAATTAAAAAAAAAACTTGGAGTCACAGAGAGTAAGACATGAGTGAAATGACTGAACAAAGAAAATTTAAAGCCTGCTCGTCTCCTATCACTTCTATTTTTTTTAAGTTATGCTTTCACATTTGTCCTCTTCTGTATTTTTAGAAATAAATCTCTTGATGCAATCACTGTTACTGGTTGGGTGAATTCCTTTTTAGGTAGAAAGGTATCTTTTTTTTTTCTAGGTTTTGTTCTTAGTCTATAAAGATGGGGCAACTCACTTCATTGTTGAGCTTTCCTTGTTAATTTTATTTGCTTACCTTTGAGTTTTTCTGTTGTTTGGTAGAGTTGTGAATTGAACCATCTGCTCTCATTTGCTTTTGTTTTGCTGAAATGCTTCAAATGTCTCTATTTTATGGCAATTCATCTCTTCTCATTGATGGTTCGGCTCTGCATAGTGCATCATTTGGGGTGGCATCTTGAACTCCTTTGATTTTATTTTCTTGTAGAAGCCAAATACTTTTTGTTGTTATTTGAATTTCTGTTCCTTCATATTTTTTCTGTTTTTACAGTTTTTTGGTCATTGGGATTCTTTGACTTAACCCTTATGTGTCTTGGAGTCTTAGGCAAAGAGACTGATTTTTCCCCACTTTGGAGATGATGCATGAATTATTTCAACTAGTGCTTTATTTTCTATATTCACAAGGTATAGGAGATTTTCTTATATTTTTTCTATTATTATGATGTTTAAGGTTTTTTTCTCATGTTCTTCTAGGAAGTCTGTGATCCTTGGGCTATCTCTGCATATTTTGTTTCCAGAATCAATATGTTTTACTTTATAGAGATCTTGTGTTCTTTTGAAGCAATCACTTTCTGCTTCTGTTCTTCCAGACTATTTCTTAGTGCATTATAATTTTATTTCCATTTCTTTGATCTCTCACCTTCTTTGGAGAGACTCACCATCATAGATTCAACTAATGTTTTAAGTTCTGCTCAATATTTCTGCTTTACATGGTATCAGTTTTGCAATTTGCTCTCTTCTAACTTTTTTCAAGACTCTTATTTTTCTTTTAAACCATTTTGGAACATCCTGTAGCAATTCCATGCACTCTTGGAAACCAACTGGATTCTGTATGTTATTAGGTGGTAATTCAATTTTCTTTGTCTTATAATATTTATTTAAATGTTTTGTAATCTCTTAGATATTTTGGTAATCATTTTCCCTTCTAATTCTGGAAACTTTTCTCTATTTTTCTGATTGTATTTTAGTTTTTTAACTGAACTGAATCTTTTGGAAAAAAATGAAAAATGGTTAAACAATTTTTGGTGCATGAAGATAATAGAGTATTCCTGCACCATAAGGACAAAAAACCCCAATGTAAAGAATTCAGAGAACTGTGGGAAAATTTGAAAGTTGATATAGTGTGAAGTAAAGCAAATTAGCACAAACTATGATCATTACCAAATTGTATAAGGAAAAATATATTCAAAATTTAATGTTTGATAATTATAATGAGGGAATATCTCAGAGGAGATGACAAAAGGAACCTCCTTCATTTCTCTGTAGAGGAGTGGATAAGGGTCAATGTGTATTAAATATTATATATGCTGACAGATACAATGCATATGTTTTCTGTGTTTCTTGGAATGCTTTATTCTTAAAAAAACACAAAAAACCTTTACTGCTAGAGATAGGTCACTGAGTAGAGGACAGGGAAGGAATATATTTAGAAAATAAAGTATATAAAAATAAAATATATTCCCAAAATAAGATTAAATAAAATGGAGGTAGATTACATGACTTTTAATGTTCATCCCAGTCTCAAATTAAAATGATCCTATGGTTAGGCCAGCACTCATTCATTCAGTCCGACTAGATTCGACAAGCATTTATTAAATACCTCCTACATACCGGGCCCTATGCTATGGGCTAGTGATACGAAGACAAAATCAAAACTATCCCAGACCTCAAAGAGATTCTGTTTACTTATGTCGAGGAAGAAAAGTAAATATAAAGTGAAATTTGGCTGTCTGGGAAGAGGACATTAGAAAGCCTATATTTCACTTTCTGGAAATACAGAAAATGCTGATGTGTATTTTAAAACCTCAGGATTTTAACCCTGATAGTTCCCAAATTATCCAGTAGCATCAAAGCATCTCTGAACGGGTAAGACATCGGAAACCATCTAGTCCAATCTGTATCTGAACAGATTCCCTTTCTTTCCTGTCCTTTCACTTGAAGGCCTCTAATGATAGGAAACCTCCTATCTTCCTAGTTAGCTCTTCCACTTTGTGCAGCTTTAATTGTGAGGAAGGTTGTTTTATGTGTGTTTGTTTGCTTTCTTGTTGGGTTGGGTTTTTTTTATTGTTTTTCTTTTCCCCTAGAATCAAGCCTAACCCTACCTTCCTGGAACATCTATACATCCCTGTGAGGCAGAACAGAATATGAGTAATCCCTTTTGGACAGGAAAGCCCTACAAATACATGAATATACAGAAGAACCCTCCTCTCCCACCCCACACTTCATGTCCTCTTTTTCATTTTGGGTAAACATTCTCAGTTCCTTGATCTGATGCCCAAATGGCAAGATCTTGACATCCTTTGTCAACATGACTGCTTTATTCCAGGTGTTTGTAAGTTTACTAGTGTCCTGGGTAAATTGTAGAACCCAGACCTGAATGCTGTATTGCAGATGCAATCTGACTAAGAGTAGTGAGGATCTATACTTTCTGTATTCTTGTATACTCTGACTATAATTAAGTGAAATACGTTGTCATTCTACCTATTTTGACTGTCAAGTCATATTATTGGGAGCAGTTAAGTGGCACAGTGGATAGAGCACCAGACTTGGAGTCAGAAAGATATATATTCCTGAGTTCAAGCTGTGTGACCCTGGACAAGTCACTGAACTCTGTTTGCTTCAGCTTTCTTATCTGTAAAATGAACTGGAAAAGGAAATGGCAAACTACTCTAATATCCTTGCCAAGAAAATCACAAATAGTGTCACAAAGAGTTGAACCCAACTGAAATGGCTGAATAAGAAGAAAATCATAAAATGACTTATATTTTACTCTAGAAGAGTAACAGTCCTACAACTTTTCCTAACATTACTTTCTAGCCAGGGCTCCCCCATCCTTCAGTTGTGAAGTAGATTTTTGGTCCCTAAGTATAGCACTTGACATTTATCCCTATGATACTTTATCTCATTAAAAATGAAATAGTGTTTGGTTTTAACTATCAAATATGTTCATGACACTTTCTGAGTTTTTATTAGACTAATAATCCTTTTTTATGTCACATCAATTGGTTTTTTGCCTCAAAACCAAGGTTACAATTTCAATATTTTATAGGACATTTTGGGAGTTATTTTGATAGGCACTTTAGTGAGCTACTTGAATTATAATGTAAAGAACATGGAATTTAGAATCAAGAGAACTACTTTCACATCTTGTTTCTGATATGTATTACTTTGCAAGATGCTGGGAAGTGAGATTACTTAGGTATCTTGTTGGCAAAATGGATAGAATGCTAGAGTCTGAAACACCTGAATTCAAATTTAGCCTCAGACTCTTACTGGTTGTATATCCTTTGGCAAGTAGTTTTGTCTTTGTCTGCTTCTGTTTCTTCAACTATAAAATGATAATAGTAATATTAAGATTTACCTCCCAATGTTGTTGTAAGGATCAATTGTGATAATATTTGTTATTTGTAAAGTGCTTGATATAGTTGCTGATACATTGTAGGTACTTAATAAATATTTGTTCACTCCATACTTTTCCTGGAGCAAGTTACATAACCTGAGTCTGTTTCCTTATTTGTAAAATGAGAGGGTTATATTATATGTCTCCTATGATTCTATGAGATGTGTCAGGAGTGAAACTGGTCAATCTGTTTACCCTAGCAGAGTGTCAGAAAAGCATAAAAATTTCAGAGAAGATGATAATCTGCATTGGTAAAATGATTTTCCCTATTCTGGAGTTCCCTATGCCAATTGAAGAATAGGCTTCATTCCTAGCCCCTAGAAATATTGAAGTACACGTGTGAAAAAGCAATAGCATATAGTATTAAAGTAACAATTACATTTTTAAATGCAAAATGTTAATAATTATGAAAATAAATGTTGGCAAAGCACTTTATGTACATTGTCTCATTTAAACCCAACAACTCTATGAAATATATATTGCAGATATTTTTGTTCTCTTTTTATAGATGGAGAAACTGAGGTTTAAAGAGAATAAGAGATTTTTCCAGGATCGGCCAGCTAACAAGTATTGTGTCTGAACCCTCCCTCATATTATAAATCAAAGTCCTGCGTTCTATTCATGACATAGTTTCCTAATTTGGTCTTGCAAAATGAGCTAAAGACAATCCATTAGATTTGTAAAAGATTATATTATTCAGATTGATTCTTCTTAAAAAATAAAAATTTGGACATCATTAGGTGCATTCCTAGGATTTATGCATTAATGTAGAGCACCGGTTGGATCATGTGCCTGAAATTATTATGGCAGATAAGCAGTTCTTGAAAGGCAACTTGGATGTCGACAGTGGGAAAAGATTAGAGCAACACTCCCTATTTAACAAATTCAATTCTATTTTTGTGAAATATCAGGCTGAACATTTTCCTCTGGTGATATTATTCTCTCAGCAACATATATCCAGGGGGAAAACGTTAACCGGAATGCGGAAAATTCAATAGCAACTTAGAGTAAGGACTAAAACACATAGTGTTCTTTATCACCATTCACTTCTCTGATGGTTGATTGCCTTCTGAAAGCTCTGAAAAAAAGCCCCAAAAGATCAATAAGCTGAAAAATTCTTTTTGAGCATTGCTTGAAATTTTATCATCCATATCCTGTTAACAGAAGGCAAATAGAAGATATTCACTCTGTATGGACTTACATAAAAGAAACCAGTTTTGAGAGAGGAGACATTTAGGTCAGGATAAAATTCACTCCATGAAGGAGGAATGTTCCTTCAAAGGACCTATCTCCTCTGCCTTATCTTAACTCTTCCATCCCATGGGAAGAAAGACAGGGAGGAGAATCTATAATGAGGCTCACCATCACTTCTGGCCAGAAGAAATCCAGAATATTTTGTTCTATGATTTCTTTGCTCACTTACTGTTAAATGAAGTGTGTGGTCCTGCCTCCTCCATTTGAGATGGTGAGGAATGGGCAAAAGCACTAGAGATGGTAATGAATCTGTGGAAGTAACATAATTAGGAATGAACCAAAGCAACAGAGACAGATGTGCTCAAACAACAAAGTGAGGAATGTCCCAAAAGCATGGAATAGGGAGGAATATGCAGAAGCACTCAAAATGGTGAGCAATGTGTGGAAGCAAGTTGGTGTAATTGGCTTGGCACACACACACACACAAAAACACACACACACAAACACACACACACAAATACACACACACAAACACACACACACACACACACACACAGACACCAACCAAAAACTTCCTGGCAAAATGGCTGGTGACTAGCAAGCAAAATGCTTACTCCCTTGGTAAACTCAGAATGCTTCTCTGAACTAGTTCTGTATCAATGATGGGTGTGGCAGTCTCCGTGTCTCTAACCAGCTGCTTGATTATGCCAAGCCACCCTAGTAGGATATCAGCCACACCATAAACTTATATACTTTGCACTTTTCATTTTTTCCTTTATTGTACATAGCTGAGAACCTGAACAATTGCCAATGCCAAAGTAAAAATGACGTAAATGCTTAAAGGCATGAAAATGAAATGCATAAAAGTTGAAGATTAACTTCATATATATGTTTATATGTATGTATATGTACATATGTCTGTATGTATATACATATTGCCTCTATATGTGTACACACACACACACACAAACACACACACACACTGTGGCAAGTGAAAGATAAAACAAGTGAGGAAACAAATATTTGAACTTCCAAGCATATTGATTTATTAAGTAAGTGTGCCAATTATCTAACAAATTGGGGACCAGGCCCCTTCTTTTGCTTATGGCTGAATCCCAAGTACAGAGGTGTAAAGATGCAAGATCTGTTCTGCCCTGATTATGCTAATGTAAAGACATAAGCCATCTTAAAAAAAATCAGTCTCATCATAATGGGAAGTTACTAAAAAATATCAAAGAAAGAAGGATGCTCCATGCCAGCATAAGTAGATGTATTAGGATTTAGGGGGCATAACTGGTCAAGTTTAGGGAGATGACTAATGAATTGGGTCCTTGGTGGCAGGAGGACTGAATGATGGATGTTTGCCCCACTCTTAGGCCAGGTTAGATATTATATAGAAACAGAATAGAAAGCATTGTGCCAGAGATAGGCCAGGGTCATATGCAAGTTTTCTCAGTGAATAGTCAAAACTTTTTTTGGGGGGGCGTGGCAGAACCAAGATGGCAGAGTAGAAACAGGGACCTGCTAGAGCTCTCCACCCAAACCTCTCAAAAAAATTGTAAAAATGACTGAGAAAATTTTGGAGCAGTAGAAGCCACAGAATGATGAACTGAAGCAGATTTCCAGTTCAAAACAATTTGGAAGGTTGATGGAAAGGGTCTGTTGTGCCAGACTGTGAGCTGAGTCCAGTTTGGCATGGGCTGCACTCATGGAAGGAGCTACAGCAGGATTTAGGGGACTGAATCACTGGTGGCTGCTGTGGTTTCCAGACTTCTCAACACACAGAAACCAGAGACAGCTTTGAAGGGTCTCTCACCTGGCTGAGAAGGGGGTGTGGTTGGGCCCCAGCCCCAGCCTCAGCTCTGGGACTGTGGCAGCCATTGCTGAAACAGAGGCTGCTTCCTCAGCCCTCCAGTTAACAAAGAGCTCAAAAGTCAAATGATTGACTGGGAAGATGAGCAAATGGGGGGAAAGAAACAGACAAGTGATTCTTACTTTCTCAGTGAAGAGGTATTTTCTTACATCACTGATGAGGAAGATCAAAACATACAGCAAGAAGATAACAGAGCCAAAACTCCTGCATCTAAGGCCTCCAAGAAAAAAAATATAAATTTTGGTCTCAGGCCATGGAAGAATTCAAAAAATATTTTGAAAATCAAGCAAGAGAAATAGAGGAAAAATTGGGAAAAGAAATGAAAGTGATGAAAAAAAACATGAAAAAGTCAACAGCTTGCAAAAGGAAACCCCCCAAAAGTCTGAAGAAAATAACACCTTTAAAATTCGACTAACCCAAATGGCAAAAGAGGTACAAAAAGCCAATGAGGAGAAGAACACCTTAAAAAGCAGAATGGGTCAAATGGAAAAAGAGGTCCAAAAGTTCACTGAAGAAAATAATTCCTTCAAAATTAGAATGGAGTAAATGGAGCTAATGACTTTATAAGCAATCAAGAAGTTATAAAACAAAACCAGAGGGATAAAAAAAATAGAAAACAATGTGAAACATCTCAATGGAAAAACAACTGACCTAGAAAATGGATTTAGGAGAGATAATTGAAAAATTATTGGACTACCTGAAATCCATGATCAGAAAAAGAGCCAAGACATGATCTTTCAAGAAATTGTCAGGGAAAACTGCCCTATTATTTTAGAACCAGAGGGTAAAATAGAAATGGAAAGAATCTAATGATCACCTCCTGAAAGAGATCCCCAAAGGAAAACTCCTAAGAAAATTGTAGCCAAATTCCAGAATTCCCAGATCAAGGAGAAAATATTACAAGAAGTCAGAAAGAAACAATTCAAGATTGTGGAAACACAATCAGGATAACACAAGATTTAGCAGCTTCTACACTCACAGATCAGAGGGCTTGTGATATGACATTCCAGAGGTCAAAGGAGCAGAGTTTTACAATGGAATGGAAGAAGGGGAAGATGAGAGGGAATAAGTGAACCTTACTGTCATTGGATTTGATTTCAGGAGGGAGTAACATTTACACTCAATTGGTTATGGAAGTTTATCTTACCCTACAGGAAAACAGGGGAGATGGGGACAAAAGAAGGGGGATAATAGAAGGGATGATAGATTGGGGGAAGGGGTAATCAGAAACAGACATTTTTGTAAAGAGATAAGTCAAAGGAGAGAATAGAATAAATGGAGGGCTGTATAGGATAGAGGGAGATATAGTTAGTCTCTCATGACATGACTGTTATGGAAGAATTTTGCATGACTACCCATGTATAACCAATATTGAATTGCTTGCCTTCTCAATGAGGGTGAGTTGGGAGGCGGAAAGGAAGAGAAGATAGAAATAAAAGCTTTAAAAATTGTTAAAAGTTAAATAAATGTTACATAAATAAGCAAGATATATAGGCAATGGGATATAGAAACCTATCTTGCCCTACAGGAAAATAGAAGGGAAGGGATAAAAGAGGGGGAGGGGATAGAAGGGAGATCAGGTTGGAGGAAAGCTCTAATTAGAATACAGCCTGTCATAGTGCGGGAAAGGGAGAAAATTTGAAACTCAAAAATTTGTGGAAGTGAATGTTGAAAACTGAAAAGAAATAAATTTAAAAACCCCTTTTATTCTTATTTACATTCATTCAAGGTAATTTACATTAATTTTAGGTATAGGTCACATATTTGCACTCTGGCTCCCATTATACAAGAGGGAGACAGACTTTTATACATGAAAAACATTCAAATACAACCAGTTAATTAAAAAGAAACAATTAACCAGGGGACGACATTAGGTAGTCTGATTTCTATTTGGAGGAATGATTAGGGATTTTTCAGGTTAGGTGGGAGAGAATGAATAAATACATTTCCCTGACATCAGAAAAAGGGTTGTGTCCTACTCCCCCACAAATGTATGTAAACAACTGTAATGGTAATCTAAATGGGAAGATCTTTCCCATTCATTAATAGGCCCATGTGATCTGCTTAATTCACATGGAAGCCTGAGTCACATGGGTCTAAGTCACACAGAACAGGAAGGGGTGGAACAGGAGGAGTCAGAGCTAGAGCAGAGCTGAGAGAAAAATGGTCAGAGTAGCTGGAACTGAAGGGAAGAGAGAAAGCAGGCAACTGACGAATGGGAGTAAGACAGTTTGTGGTTTTTTTTAAGAGAGATTTGTTTAAGGGAACTGGTTTGTGGGAATCCTAACGGAGTGAAGTCCCTCTGCATTGTTAATGTGTATAGAATTCTTTGTTATTATGATGGATTTGTGTTTCTAGTGTCTGAACAAATGTTTTGTTTCTTTCTTCCATGTGGAGAGTCTGTTGTATTTCGTGATTCAGAACTGTGTTGGGATATTCACAGTCATTGTAGGCATTGTGAATATCACACGGACACTACCACAACCAAAGCAACATGGAAACAATAACTGATCAGCATGGGGCCAGTTTTCAGAAACGACACATAGTTACTTGAGAAGTGCAATTGTGAGAAAACTCCTTGCATCCATCTTTGGACCTGATGGGCTTTCTGGTCCCTAGTTGAGGGTCTACAGGCAATAGGTAGAGGTGGTCTAGCTTCTGAGCCATGCAGGGCTAGGTTCAAACAAAGCAATAAAGTTTTCTCAATTCCCACAATTGGATAAAGTTTTCTCACAAGACAGAAATTGTACCAGACCCATAATTGAATAGAAATGGACCTTAGTTAGATTAAGAATTGAGTCACAAGATGGAGTCAGTATGTTCACTCAATTACCTCTACTACTTGCTGCTCCAACCCCCTCAATTCCTTCAATGCACACACATATTTCTTGAAAAAATGTCAACCTGTACATTGTTTCTTATATGATTTCTTCTCTAAGCCTCTTTCATAGTATGAGAAAAACATAGAATTTGAGAGTTGGAAGGAGTCTTAAAACCCATCTATTCTGAACACTACTCTGACTTACCCTATGAATGGTCATCTGTCTCCACTTGAAAGCGCCCCCCCCCCAAAAAAAAAGAAGGAAGGTCCATGTTCTTGTTCTCCTTGACATTTAGAAATGGTTGTTGAAAATTGAGAAATTCACAATAAAAAAAATGTTAAATTCTATGTGACTGAACCTCTCATTTCTTTGGTATGGGCAGCTATCTGTTCTAAAATAAATTAGCACTTTCTATGTAACTCTTAAAGTTGTCTAGAACACAGAGTGGCTGTGTGATGTGTCTAGAGTCACACAGCCAATATCAAATGTTGAAGCAAGGCCTTCTTGTCTTGGAAGCCAGTTCACTCTCCACTATTCCACATTGGCTTCCCCAAAATGACAAAGACAAAACTGAACAGTCATTGCCCTCAAGAAGTTCACATTCTACTAAATGGGCAGAAACAGCTTCATATGAGATATCCAATTGCACACCCTGTATAATATCCAGGACAGTCACTCACATTTTTAATTTGTCAACAGATGCATTGTGGTAAACCTGGGCTAAGGCTGCTATTTTAGAATGCTCTTGACAGAGCTATTTGGATGAGCAGTTTTTATATTCCTAAGCAAATTCCCCGTCCTGTTTCATAAAACATCAAACTGTGAGCCTATTGGCTCCACCCCCTTTAATTCCTAATATGTGGAGCTCATCTGTGAGCTATTTGCTTTCCATCACTCCTTTAAAAAAAATTGGCAGTCATGACTGCCTGTTGTTATTTGCTGCAAATGAGTTTAAATTGTGAATAGCTTTGGTTGGTTCCAGCCAAACCTCTTTTTAATTGCAGCCCTCAGATGCCCCCCTCTAAATTAAGATAAAATATGCACCATACTGCCAACAATTTCTTAACCTCTTCCAGAATGGAGTAGATCCAAGATGCACCAGAGCACTCACTTAGATAAAGCCACAGGAAGACACTTCAGCATGGAACTTTTCTTACAACCTTGTTCCTTTCTGTTAGAGGAAAATGCTGAAACTGAATCCACCAAAGCTTTTGGACATGATGGATATGCCTACCCAGTGCTGATCTAGAAACATCACAGAAAAAATAATAAAGATGTCTGTTTTTTTGTGACATGCAAGCAGTACGATTAGCATTCATGCTGATCAGAATTTCCTCTAACTTTGGGTTTGGAAGGGATCTCAGAGAGCATTTAGCACAACTCATAACTGAAAAAAAGTTCCTTCTAAAAGATGTCCAGCAAGGGATTATACAGGCTCTGTTTGAACACCTCCACTGAGGGGAAATCACTCTTTCCAAGGCAGTCCATTCTACTTTTCTTGTTATTCAGTCGTTTTCAGTTGTGTCTGATTCTTTGTGACCCCATTTAGGGTTTTCTTGGCAAAGATACTGGAGTGATTTGCTATTTCCTTCTCCAGCTCATTTTACAGATGGGGAAACTGAACCAAACAGGGCTAAGTGACTTGCTCAGGGTCACAACACATCTAGTAAATGTCTTAGGCCAGATTTGAATTCAGGAAGATGAACCTTCCTGACTCCAGGCCTTGCATCCCATCCACTAGAGCACCTAGGTGCCCTTCCATTGTACTTTGGGTGGCTGTAATTGTTTTCCATATATTAAATCGAATTCTGCTTTTCTATAGCTTTAATGTATTGCTCCTAATTTTTCTTGCTAGGCCATACAAAATTAGTCTTAACTTTTTCTACATGACAACCCTTCAAATTCTTGATGACAGCTGTCATGTGACCTCCCAAGTTTTCCCTTCTCTAGGGCAGACATCTCATTCCTAAATGCTTACTCATATGATATGAAAAGGAGGTCCTTCAGAACCTTGGTTGCCCTTCTCTGGATGCTCTCCAGCTTAGTTGAGGTCATGAGAAAAGAGCATGCAAAACACAAGGCTATATAGTGGTAAGACTTTGGATCATGAGTCATATGACTGGGATTCTAGTCTTGTCTCATGCTGTGGTTATTTATTAATATATTAACATTTCTCTATCACAGTCTTCCCTATTCCTTTTTGCTATCTGCAACTCTTGTCCTTTTGTCAGTCACTTTTTAATATTAAACATATGTCCCCTCTCTATCCTCACCACCAAATTGCTGTGTATCTAATATTTATGTGCACATATAAATTCTCCCTTTTCCCCTCCCCCATATAGACTCAACTGGGTGGCACAATGGACAGAGCACGAGAATCAGGAATGCCTGAAATCAAATCCTCCCTTAAATAGTTACTAACTGTGTGACCCCGGGCAAGTCTCCTAACATCTGTCTGCCTCAATTTCCTCAGAATAATAATAGTCCCTATCTCACACAGTTTTTGTGAGGATAAAATAACATAATACAATAATATTTTGTAATGTTTTGTAAACCATAAAGTTTAAGCAGAATTAAACTCTAGACATTAATAAAATGTAACTTCAGGGAAGAGACTTTGATTTTGCCTTTGTGTCTCCAGAGCCTATTATATTGATAGGTATAAATGCTTAATAAATGTTAGTAAATGGCTGAATTGAATTGAATTGCTGATTGATTGACCAAGTAGTGGCATTAGTTACTTGTAGGATCTGGTCTCTCTCGGTCTCAGTTTCTGTTTTTGGAAGCTGAAGGGGTGGAATAAGAGTATGTTGAAGGTTTCTTTCCATTCAGAAATTTTGCCTAATTACACAAAAGGGATCTATCAAGAGACAATATCATAGTAAATACTGTGTGTATTGAATATAGAGAATCACCATAGAAATAGAGCAGAAAGGGATCTCTAACCCAATCCTCTTCTATTATAGATGCCTTCTATTATTCTATCACATATAAAAATTATAACATAAATATAACAATGTAATCTATATTCTAATATTCTATAATATTTCTATTATTGATGCCTAGAGAAGTTAAATCCCTTGACTAAAGTCACATCGCTGGTAAGTGCCAGGGTCTCTGACTCCAGACTCAGCATCATGTTGCATCCTACTATTCCTACACTTTGCAGAAGAGGGAAGGAGTCTTTGTTCTTTGGAGATATGCTTTTCTTATTTTTTCAATTAAGCCAAGCAAAGGGACTGAAAGTGCTTTCACCTGGGCTAAACAGTCTGTTTTGCTGTGTAAAGAGTGCTTGGATCCATTTATTCTGGGACCAAGGAGCCCAAACTCTGCATGGTCATAGAACCACCAGGGTTGTAAGCCTTTTTTGTGTTGCGACTGAATTGAAATAGTGCTCTTTCCAAATACATTCTCGCCAGACTGTTGTACTCCTTGAATTATTTTCATCTGCTTTCCATCTGACCTGAAAATATGCAGTGTTACTTGTACTGTGCCTTTCCCATCTGTACAGATCAGTTTGTCTTCTCCTATTCCATTTAATCTTGATATGACTGAGGCTCATCTTCACTCCTACTTCCAAAATTTCATGGATGGATTCTTTGGATATTAAATTTTCTTTAGATTTGTTTTCTATTTCATTAGAAATACTGAATACCAGGAAGTAATTAAGCATGATTTCTGAGCCATTTGCAGTAGCTTTGTCTTGCCTTTTTATGGTGGGAAATCATACTATACTGGCCAGTTGGCTTGCCATATGTATCAACAGAAGAAGTATAGATTCTGTAATCATGGAAAGATTTAGAATTGCTTCACTGAGATGGAAAATGTTAGGGGGAAAATCACCAAAATGATATAAGGATTTTAGGCTTTTATACAATTTAAGCTCCATAGGGACCTTAGAAATGATTTAGGCAAATTTACGGATTTTACACATAGGTGGCGATGATGATAGTTCCTTGCCTGCTTTGTGGGGCATTCTTGTGAGTTCTTCTTTCCCCAGAGATGCATGCAGTCCCTCAGGCTCAGAGTGCTACCCTACAGTTTGGACTTAACACAAAATGGAAATTAACTTGGGCTTTCTGTCAAATATTTTTCACATTCCAGGAAGCCTTTTTTTGTTGTTGTGAAGACAATCATTGTGATATTCAGCCTTATGGTGCAACTATGAGACCTTGGAGTGTTCCAGAAGAGAAACCTATTTTGGATAGCTAGACACATCCCATTGGAGTGACATCATCTAAATACTTAAGAATGGAAGGAAAATTCCAGATCTCTTATTGCCCTATGTCAGAGCTTTAGTCTCTTTCTGATGCCTTCCTAACATTGGAAGCCATGTATATAACACTCTCCTCTTTCCAAATGTTTGTGAGATTCCCTTTCTCTAAATAGAAGGCTCTATGCTTAAATGTTTGTCCTTAAGGTTGTTTTCATAACAACCTCTAAGATTCTTGAATTCTAGGATGTTTTTCCTCTTTTTTAACCTAGAAAGCTAGATTCTGGGATTTTCAAATTTGGATCAGCTAGAGTGGTGACCCTTAGCATCTCTCATCACTTGACCATGTAGTTCTCCTTTCCATGGCTGCCATAGGGCTGAGAGGTTACAACACTGACTCTTTACAGAGGAGCTTGGGAACTTGACATTATCCAGTAACTCTCTTCCTGTTCTGTGCATGAGAACATGCCTGCTTATGCCATGTGCTTCTGCCCCAAGATGACCACTAATGCCTGCAAGGGGTGAAGGGTAGAGTATATGGAGGTTGTGTGCATGCAGACCTTTCCCATGCTCATCCACCCTTTAGCAACTTCTTCTTCCTTAGTATCTCATAGACAGAAAGAAATGACTGAAAAATAGGAAAGAAAGGTTCTGTAGGCTCCCCTTTATGGGAATGGCTTCTTCTAAAATAGTCAACATTACAAGTATGGAAGCCACCCAATTCATTCAGAGACATCCTCTGAATGTGAAATCCAACCTGCAGGAGATGTCTAGGATTAGGTCAACATATGCATTTATGGGAAGATACAGTTGGAGGCTCATAAGGCTCATCTCCTTGTAAGATGGTTACTTTACTTACATCATTTTCCAATTTTACATGGTATCTCTGAACTCCATTTTAAATCTTTGTTGATTCAAAATGCCTTAAAAGAGAATTTCAACTTTTTAAATCAACCCTCTAAGTAAAGATGAGGGAACTAAGGCCCAGAGGTTTGTCCAAGATCATACAGCTAATGGAAGAGACAGGACTGGAATCTGGTCCCCTGAGTCTAAGTTAAAAACTTTTCTGCCATATGCCTACACGGACCTAAAGGCATAGTCATCATAATATGAAGTACCATGATGTCATTGTAGCAGTATTCAATGCTCAAGCATTCTTGAGGTAAGCATTATATTACTTTACAAAAAATTCATTTAAAAAGGTCCCATATATTAAATATAAGATAGATTTACCCTTGTTCCTCCCTTCTGCTTTCAAGGCTCAGCTCCATGGACCCCTGCATGAGGTCCTTTCTAGTCCTTCAAGTTGTCAAGTATTCTCCCCCTCTATCCTTGGCCAGCATTTCTCAATATTTACATTGTATACATTTTACAATTACTTATCTACTTAACTAATGTCATTCTCCTTTATCCCAGTGGGATATAAACTCTTTGAGGGCAGGACGTGTTTTTTGTCACTGTGTCCAAAGTAGGGTATCCATAGTATCCACAGAGTGGCATCAAGACATAGTAAATTGAACACTAGCCTCAAAGTCAGGAAGTCTTGGGTTCAAAACCTGCTTCTGACACACACTTGGGAAAATTGTGTAACCTCTCAGTGCTACAGTCAGGTCTATAAGACTCAGTTATAGAGAACATGCATATTTGGATTAGAAAAGGAAATTTCCTCACCAGGAAATTCACTAACCAAGAAGTCAGTTATCTAGTACTCACAATTCTTTACACATTTCACAATTCCATGCATGCTTAATAAATGCTTGTTGAATCAAATGTAATACAATTAAAAAGCTTTTTAAAGTCTCATTATCTTCAAATTCTTTGGGCATTATCACAGAATTTGGAGATGAAAGGGACCTCTGGGTCATCTAGTTCAGACATTTCATTTTGCAGATGAGGAAATGAAGCCTAGGGAGGTTAAATCATTTCCCTGAAGTCATCCAAGTAAGATCTGAATTTACACAAGTTTTCTGACTTCAAATCCATAACACTTTTCACTGAACAATTCCGTATCCCCAAAGCTTTAATCCTGAGGTCATATGAACCCAAAGAATTGGAAAATGACTTTGAATAGAAGTTAACAATAAGGAAAGTTACTTTTATCCCTCCCCCAACACCAAATCAGATAAGCCATTAGGTACATGCTATGGGGATATAATAACTTGCTTGTTTTTTGTTTTTTTTTTAGGAAATTGAACCAACATGATATCTAGATGGTTGTCACCTTGAACTGTGTCTTCACAAACAGGATATTAACACAACCTTAAGAGGTCAAAGAAGAGAGACTCACAGAAATAGTGAGAGTTGTAACAAAGAGAATCGTCTATGATGTATGAACAGGATGAAGGGATTTGAAGGCCACAAATGAGGCCCAGAAGACAACTTATTGGCAGAATCTATTGACATATATAGACTTAGGTTGTGTTTTAGTGGAAGAAAATCCGTTACTATGGTAGTTGATAAAGGTTACAAAAATAATCATTCCCTTTGATTCATAATTCCATGGTTTGAAAGTGTTACTGTTAAAACATTAAGAGCTATCTGTCCAAAACTATCTCATAGCAATATTATATGTAATTACAAAAACAAATGGAAAGTAATGCATATGATCATCAATAGTAGAGTCACTAATTAAATTGTGGTATAGTAATGAAATAGAATTCTACAGTCCAATCCATTTGACTAAACATTTTTTAAGTGACTATTATGTGTCAGATACTGTGCTAAGCTCTGGGAATGAAATTAATAAAAAGAAAGTGAATCTCTCCCCTCAAGGAAATTACTATCTAAAGGGGACACAACACACAAAAGGAGGCAGGAAAGCAGCAGAGGTCAGGAGAAATCTTGAAGTTGAAACTTAGGTAGTATGGCAGATGCAAAGTGGTGTGAGCTAAGTTCATCTTCTGATGTCTATAAAAGGAAGGCATTGGGAGGAATTTGATACTCTACCCTCCAGCCCTCCAATCAGAAGGCAGAGGAGGTTGAGGGATGTGGTGTCAATGCAAGCTTACTTGAAAAAGTGTCATGACAACGTTAGAAGTGATGATCTCTATCTTATCCTGGGAGATGTATCTGCTACTCTGGAGTTGAAAGCAGACAAATAATTGTTATAAAGTAATTCAAAGGATAAATATTAGAACTAAGAAGAAATTCAGAAATGATAGCACTAACATTTAAAAATATTTTAAAGAATTCAAAACATTTTAAATATAATTTCATTTGATCTACATAACAACTCTGTGAGGGTGGTAGTATTAGTATCCTCAGTTTTACATATAAGCAAATAAATTCAGAAAAGTTAAATGATAGGCTAAAGGGTCACTCCACTCGTAAGACTGAAACTCAGATCTTCCTGACTTCAATCTCATAACTCTAATTACTGTAGTACTACCTATGTGTCTCAAAGAAAAAAAAGCCTTTGTGAAATAATGCAAAGCACCAAAAACAAAACAAATCAAAACAAAAAAACAGCCAGAACCAGAAAAGTAGCATATATATTGGCTCAACCCATATGTTATAAAGAGCCCCTTGCCCCCCCCAAAAAGGAAAAAAGTAAGAAAGAAAAAAATTAGAGTTTTTAATTTAAAAAATATGAAAAGTAACCTATTTGTAATTTTTATTGATGATTTTAACTATGGTCATCAGTCAGGCACTGTATGAATCAATAATTGAACATTTATTAAGCACTTACTATGTGCCAGGCACTGTGCTTTATTACCTGATTGTGGTGTTTTTGTTAGATAGAGATTTTAGTCACTACAGTTCAATGAAACTGCAACAACTTGGGTGGCTTTGATGAAATGAGGACAGAAGTTAATAGGAGGGACAACATAGTCAGACACATTGAACCCAGTGTAATGTTAATATTAGGTTAACAGTGCGGGGGGAGAGCTAAAGATCTTCCCCATCCATTACTACACCTCAGATACCTTTTGTTCATTTCTAATGAGGCACTGGGTCAAGCAGGGGCAAGGCCCCCAGCTCTGAAAAGTATAAATATAATCTGAGGTGAGGTTTTACTTTGGGGCTTATTTTCTGTAAGAAGGTTCATGTGATATGACCAGATGAGACTCTGGGAAGCCACTAAGGAGCCTCCCTGGCTTTGAAAACCCAGATGCTGGTGCTTCTTTCTCTGCTAATGATGTAGGTGTTGTCTATGATCAGACAGTTGGAAGCCCTCTCTGTTGGTCTTTCTACTTATAATTTCTGTTTGCATTTTCTCTGAAGTTTGGGGTGCTCACTTCCCTCCCTGAACTAAGTGAATGATATATGTGCTTGATTAAATTAGACCCTTCAAAAGTTGCTCTCCTTTTCAAAAAGCAGACCTAAGAACCTGTACAGCAGGCCCTTCTTTGTATGTCTTTACTGTTACACCAAGTAAAGAGCAGACCAAGTAAATCTAGAGGAAACCATAGGATTTTTATCTTTTATGAACTACTATACATGCCATTCTCTTTTTTTTTATTCCTATATTTCAACTATTTTCTAATTTATCTCTCAAGGCTTATATCAACCAAGGCAGTTTTCTGTTTCACCCATTGTTTTCCATTTAAAGTAATTTTCTTTTATTTTAAAGACACCAACCAAGCAATTCTTACCAACTCAAATTTGTCAAACACAGTCCTAGACTAGGAATCCATTTTCTTTACATCTGAAACAATGGTCCAAAGTACAAATCTCAATCTATAATGTCATTGTCTTAATCAACAATTGCTTGATCAAAACATAGAGCAAATCTCCAGGTCTCCAAAGAGTTAAGAGCCCAGGAAAGAGCCCTATAGGAAAAACATAGTTGACATGACTTGGTCAAGCAAAGGAGACTGAAGATTGGCCAGACAGGTGGGAAAACAGGAGATAGAAGCTTAACCAAAACTTAGAGAGAAGAAAGCATCAGTTATAAGTGGGTGATAGGGTTGAATACAATCCATTAGATTTTGCAGTTCAGAGATTATAGGTAACTGTGAAAAGGACAGTTTCAACTGAACAATGAGATCAGAAGTCAGATGAGAGAGAGTTAAGAGTGAGAGGAATGTGAGTTGATGTGCTAATGGTAGATGGCTTCTCAAGGAGTTTAGCCATGAAAAGAAGCATGGAGTCAGCTTAAACTAGCTCTCTAAGGCTGTCTATTAAATTTTCCATGTAAGCATTTATACCTGAAAAATAGGTAAATGCTACAAATCTTGATTTATTGCTTTGTTGACTGCATAAACTTAGGAAAATGACAGAGAAAATGCTAATAATATGGATTAAATTTTAAAATGTGCTGTGTGTACATTTTTTGAGGACTTGTTTTTAAAGATTTAATAGTATATCTATGAGGAAAGATATAGGAGAATGGCTATGGGGGATAGATGGATAAAGTGAAGGTCTTTTGAGGATGGGAGAGACATAGATGTGCTTGTAAGTAGCAGGGAAACTATCACAAGACAGGGAGAGATGGAAATTTAGTGAGAGAATAAGATGATAAGAGGCTTAGTCTCCTGGAGAAAAAGGAATGGAAGGGGATCATTTGTGCTTGTAACATGTTTAGCTTTTGTATGGGGAAGGGCCACTTCTTTACATGAGACAAAGGTGAAGGAGAACGTGAACCTCAGTGATGTGAGATGAAAAGGAGGTGGAAAATGGCAAATGGAATATTTATATTGTTCTTTGTACAGAAATAAAAGGTAAGACTTTCAGGTGAGAACATGAGGGGAAGGGGAGCCATGGAAGGTTTAGGAAATGCTAAAACCTTTTAGAAATACTTTTAAGGTGAGTGGGTGAGTGAACTGATTATGAGGGAGGTATGAAAGTGTTGCCTTGCCACAGTGAGAGGCCAGTTGAGATTGTATAACATAAATTTTAGTGGACCCAGACAGTACTCTTTCATTCTTTTCTCCTACTTCATTTAGCAGTGTCTGAGTAGGTGTGAAAGTAGTAGATGGCAGGGGCAATCTACGACTGAGGTTGGGCAGGGCAAGATCAGCCATACAATAAGGCGGGGCAAGGCTTGGTAGGGCAAGGTCTTTGATAGGATAAAGAGAAAGAGAAGAATACATAGGGTGGGGTTGTTTTTATTAAGGATCTACAATAAGTAACTGATGATTCTATCCAGTGCAAGGGTATTAGTCTAAGATAGAACTGATGGAAAAGGAATCGGAAAGGTGATGACAAGAATAGGATTAGAGATTGTGAGACAGAGAAGTGGAATCAATTAATTTCAGATAAGAGAATTTCAGAGCTCATGAACCTAGAACTAGAATGCTTGTGGGGGATTACAGTATCCAAGATATGCTCACTTCTGTGTGTAGCTGAGATGGAATGGAGGAGGAGTTCATGGGAAATGAGGAAGTTGAGAGGATGCAAAATTAATATTTTTGAGGGAGTATCTCTCTCTATATCTATATCTATCTATCTATCTATCTATCTATCTATCTATCTATCTATCTATCTATCTATCTATCTATCTATCTATATATATATATCAAAATCCCTTAGCATGAAAGCAGGAGGTGGTTGGGAAAGACTAAGATTTTGAATTCATTGAGAAATCAAGGAGAGTATCTTAGAAGGTTTTAAGTAAGTTACTAGAACTAGATTTTGTGATAAATATCAGTTGAATGAACCTCAAAGGAGGAGAGATTATAAGTGATCATAGAAGGAGAATGTGGAACTTGGCAATGGGGAGTAAAGAGAATTCCAGCTTCTCTTCCTGGACCATTCGCTTGGCAGTCATTGCTGGAAAGGGTGGCCAGGGAGACTGTATCATCAGGAGAGAGCCAGAATATGGAAAGTGTGAGAAAGAAAAGATTTAAGATGAAATTTAGCCTGTAAATTTCTAGCTTGAGCAATTTCTGTTAAATTTTAAAGACACCAACAAAGTAAAGAGCACAGAAGAAGGAGTGGATAGCTTTAAAGCAGATATTGGGATGGCTATGATGGGACTATGAGAGTTAGGAATGAGGGGAAGGGTTAAACAATGATATCCCAAGGTTCAGAATTCATTGGAAGGGGAGGGTATAACATGGTAGGAGTTTGGTTATCATTTGGGAACAAATTCAGATATGGTATCATCATCCCTAGTGGCTTGACCTCAGAGTAGAGTGCTACCAGGGTGGTAGGAAGCTGTGTGTAGTTGGACAGGAGTGGGGCAGGAAATGCCCCCTGTAATCCCAGATGCTCTTTGCAAGTGAAGGATGAACCAACAAAAACAGATGGTCCAAAGCTCAATAAATTCAGAGCTCTCAGAAAACTGTCCTGGAAAAAGAGCAGGACAAGGTCTACCTTTTTAAAGAAGGAGGTAAGCCAGCTCCTGGTAGCTGTGGATCAGACCCTGATCAAGTCCCTTTTACTAGAGAAAAGCACCCAGGTTTTCCTGTCTCAGGAGAAGCCTTCCTTCCTGGAAGAGAGAAGGAATGCAAATGGCAATAATAGAGAGCTAGCTCCCATGGCTA
This sequence comes from Bettongia penicillata ogilbyi, assembly GCA_023548195.1. Taxonomy (NCBI): domain Eukaryota; kingdom Metazoa; phylum Chordata; class Mammalia; order Diprotodontia; family Potoroidae; genus Bettongia; species Bettongia penicillata. The sequence continues at coordinate 2,464,685 of JAJHZJ010000449.1, forward strand.
CCATTTTTGCAGAAGTTTGAAGTGCTCTGGCCCTCCCTACCTCGATGTCCTTTGGAGGATATACTCAGAATCGTCTTGGAGGCAAGTGAGTTCATTGGTCAAACATTTTCACAATCTTCTAAATGTTTGTCTTAAATGGCCAGACACAGCCCATCTTGATAGCTCCATTATTAGATATATAAATTAAAATCTTAGCAATGGAAGTGAGAAAATTAAGACAAAAAACACTTAAAAAGGGATACAAATGTTCCTCCATAACTTTTCAATTAATTTTCTATCACCACCTAGGAAATATAAAATGCAGCCAAGGAGAGAAAGTTTGAAACATTTTATATGCAAACTCTATGCTAGATCTTTTTGGACTTTTGAATTCCAAAGCAGCATGAATTTAACCCAAGGGCTTGAGGAACGAGAGTCCACAGACTAAGGGGGCAAAGTCAGGGACCAGTTCTCATTTTCCTGCTTTCTAATGCTATGTGTTCTTTCCTTTGAACTTTGCTCCTTTCAGAGCATTATTCTACAGGACTGAGCCACATACAGGATAAAATGGGTAGAACCTAAGTCCTGTGACTTCACAGGACCTCAGGCTCCTAAATATCTTCCCATTCCAATTATTGTGGTGTCTGAAATTCCCACATCACTCTTTTGCATTAAAATATTAGAACCTCTTCTTTAAAATAAAACAGCAAGAAGATCATACATTAAAGAATTAAACATTTTCAACTGAATCCCTTTGTGGTCTATTTTCCTGCCAGCCATTAGCACCTTAGCTCAAATTAATGTAACTAATTAGATTAGGCTTACAGAGACAGAGGCATAGAACACCTAAGGCCTAAGACTAGAAGAAAAGGGAGAGATTTCAGCAGAGTTCTAACTAGGGCAAGACAGCGGGGGCTGTGTCCCTGGGTACCAAATTTTAGAGGGTACTTGCCATACTTATATTTTTACAACAGTTGTAACAAATGAACTTAGATCCCAATTGAAAGAATAGTTAATTTAAATAGTGAAATATCAGATGATCTGCTTCCTTCTCCTCTTCTCCCCTAGGGCACTAATCTAGGTAATTTCCTCCCCTTCTCTGACTTATTCCCCATTCTCTAAGGCAGGATTTCTAACTATCATGGCCAATAAGCAAGGCTCTTTCTCTCTTCTCTCCACTATAGCCTCCTGTTGCTCTCTTTACCCTGCATACATGTAAAAGGACCCAAGGTTTAAATTTACATCAGGACTTAATCCCATGCTTTCCTCTGTAAACATTTTTATTCTCTGAAAGACCAAAGTATTTAGACATTTGTTCATGATAGTAATATAATGGTTGTAAGCCATTTGCTCAACTGAATGTGTCTTAAAAAGCTAATTTCACAGAATCACAAATTTTGAGCATCAATAGGAACTTCAACAGCTATTTATTCCAACTCACACCCACATAGAATCCTTCCAACAACATACTCAACAGTATACTGATGTGGTCTCTCCCTGAAGACTTCCAAAGAAGAACCTCAGGCAGAACCTCTGTAGGCAGCCCATTCCACTTTGGGATAGCTCTCATTGTAGGAAGATTGTGTATTACTTTTGCCTTAATTTTCCTCTTTGTAGCTTCCATCCATTGGTCCTGGTTCTGTCCTCTGTGGCTAGACAGAACACGACTCATCTCTCCCCCATTCTGATTCTTGAAACCAGGGCTATCGCTTTCCTCCAGCCCCAATCTTTTATTCTTCACGTTAAGCCTCCTTAGTTCTTTGAACCAACTGAGGACATGTTTCATTCTACTTACACCAGGAACAGTTTGTGAAGCTGACCTGTGCGACTGAAATGGCTAGTTCTGACTCTGGAGGACAGGAAAGGACCAGAGGGGCCTTGACAGTGGAAATGGGAAGCTCTGAGTGCCCATCAGAGCAAGAATAATGAGGCCCTGTGAGGGTGAAGGGAAGGGCAGAGAAAAGAAACCTCCCACTTTGCTGTTTCCCTTCAGGTCTGCCCTACATCAGGACATCAGACCCTAGTTACTGCAGGAGCTGATGTATTGCATGAAATACTACATTTACACTCGTCTGGCCCATATTTCATTTTATTCATTGTTGTCCTCTGTGCTCTAAGATGATACTGCTAGCAGCATTTACTTCCAAGTGTGTCTGAAAAGGCCATGCCCTCCATTTTCCTGTACTGAATATACAAGTAGCTTGTGGGTCCCTTGGTTAATGGCCATGAATTTCAGGGCTTGTCTTTCAAGACGCTGCCTATGAGCTTCATGGACTCTGCACTTCATTGAACCAAATAGAGCTATGCCGTTGCTGATGGCAGACTCCCTCCAGAGGCTGGACTGCAGAGATGGCTCGCAATAATCTCCAGCAATGATACATGCAATGATCCAATGTGAGCCTTGAGGGCCATGCTGGGGTATTCTTTATATCCTCCTCTTGGTGCAGTCATTGAATTTGTATCCTTAATACCTTACATAGTACATGGACCACAGAAGGCACTCAGTAAATATTTGCTGACTGACAGATTAACTATTGGTTCACAGGTAACTTACATCCGTTGTTACACCACACTTATCCCAGCATAATTGAATTGGATTGTTGTCGTCAGTTCTGGGTACCATCTTGTATGAAGGATATTGATACATTCCAGAGAGAGTCTAAAGGAGGTCAATCAGGATGGTGAAGGATCTGCAATTCATTCCACATAAAGGTTGATTGAAGGAAATGTCAGTGTTTAATTTAGAGAAAAAATATGTATTGGGGGACATGATAAGTTCCATGAGAAAGAAGGCCAGCTGTGTTCTAGACTGGCACAAAAAGGCACATCTAGAAGCAATGGATGGGAGCTGCAAAGAGGGAAATTCAGGTTCCATGTCAGGAAAACCTTTCTATAATAGCTACCTGAATGTGGAATAGAATGAAACCTTTGGAGATGATGTGTCCCATCTCACTGGAGGACTTTAAGCATAGAGTGAATGGACAGCCAGGGTTGTTGGGATAATCAAATGAGATAATAACTGTAAAACACTTAGCAGTCAGTCAGCACTCTGCTGTTATTAATATTTTCATATTATAGAGAAGCTTCCTTATCAATGGTGCATGATGTTCTATGTCCACTGATATTCCCTCCTACTTTGAGAGTTTGGGGATTCTGGGATGAACATGGTTTAGGGGCTGACAGCTGGGGAACTCCACTGAACCACTTTTTAGAGAAATCATCTTTGACCAGGTATAAGCAACCCAGAAGCTCATTGTGGGGACAGTACAGGTTCCGAACTCCATGGATGTCATTTTATTAGTATGATTTCACAATTAAATGGACACAAGTTTCCAGGCCTTTCCTCTGAATTCAAATGAAGTCAAAATCCATTTTTCCAAGTTGCCTTTTTCAGTTTATAAAATTAAAGTAAGAACATTCAGCAGAAACTCAGCTAAATAATACGGATTGTGAAGCCAATACATCTTGAAACCAAAGCAGTCATTAGAATGTAGAATCAATATTGCTCAGTTGGGAGAGATATTTCTCCAGCCTCCCACCCAAAATAGGATCTTCTTGAGAATCCCTACCTGTTTTTACTTCAAGTTTGTTGGAGAAGAGTGGAAAAGGAAAAGGAAAAGGCAGCAATACTTGAAATAGAGAGAATTCTCAGATGCCAAGATGACGGAATTAGAGCTAGGAGGGACTTTGAAGTCTTTGTGTCCATTTCCCTCATTTTAGAGATGAGCAAAACTGAAACCTGGGGAGCTAGATCTGGGATGACTTAGCTAGTAATTGCCTAAGGCAGAATTTGAATTCGTCTTCCTAATTCTATCCACTGCACTCAGAATCACAAAATTTCTGAATAGGAAGAAAAATCAATGTCTACCTTCTAACCTATACACCCAAAGAATCCTCTCCACTTATAATATGCGTATGATCTTACCGAAATGGGCATCCTTTCTTTTTGTGCAAATGGGAAGCTACATATTTCTTATCAATCTGTAAAACTCTTCCCCATATCTTTTTTATATTATTGAAAAATATTTAATATTCGCAAAGTTGTTTTTTAAAGGCATGTGTTCAATAAAAGTATTCAAGATGTTCTGGTCATGAAATATAGATTCTTACAAAAATGCTGATAAATTATTTTTCAGTTCTCTGATTATATCCATGAGATACATATTCATGTTCTTTAGCAAATCATCTGTAGAAATTCTACCCAAAACGATGAGATTCTTCTAGGACTTTTAATATTTAATGAGAAGCATAGTAATACCTTGGGCTCTGTCTCTTTTTCTTCACTTCCTCCTTTTTCAAACATATATATTCTGATTGTTGACATTTCTACAACTTTTGGCATGAAGTAATCATGGGTAACTTTTTGGTGACCTACTTCCACTTGCCATTTTTTTCTCCATTATTTTTTGTGTCACTTGAAACTTTGATGCTTCTGAGCTTATAATGTTCTATGTTTCATGGCATGCTGCAGCTTTAGGAAAAGCTTTTGTATCATGGATTAACTTCAGATCATTGAAAGTGTCTCTAATTTCTCCAAGTACTATTCCAATCCACCTTCATTTTTATCCTCCTTCTCAACGTGGATGGTATGCTATAGCAGAAATTTCCAACCTTCTCATTCCTTATTCCTTATCTATTGACCAAACTCACACACTAATAATAATTCATTCAAATCCCCCTGTATTACTTGGCAAACTTTATTTAACTTTGAACACTTTTTCACACTTTTTTTTGTTGGGGATGAGGGCAAAGATGTTGGGACTGTTCCCTAATGGAGTTTATAACTAACTCAACACACAAATTGTGTATATTCACAAGCAGAGATCACAGAACAGAATAACATGGTGACATGTTAGTCAGATTGACCTCAAGAAATAGTGGCAGGAAAATGAAAGAGATATATATCATATTTAGAAAGACTCTTTCCCCAAACTTCCAATCTTAATAGAACTATGCGGCTAGCTCTACTATTCAGTGATAAGGGTGAATGTTGAGCTAATTTAGGGAATGGCCACTTGGATAATATGAAGAAACTTGTATTCATCTACTGTACTCCTCCAAAAGTATGGGTGACCACTGAGAAGAAACATGTGTATATAATTTTAATGCCATTGTCCTTCCTGCTATAAGAGGAGACTAAATGGATACGACCCTGCAGTTCTCTTGGTTGTGTTTCTCAGCAAATATCTTTGGTGAAGTATATAGTACTACCTCTTTCACTATTTTTCCTGAGATGTTAGCCCTAGATTATGGAAATCAGATCAGAAGTCTGAAAACATGAAATAAATAAAGGAGAACTAGGGGGAGAGAAAGAGACCCTGACTGCAGTTCCTGGGGTGCTCTGGGAGCTACATTCAAGCCAGCCGGGATATAGTAGGCAAATCTTTTCCTGCTACATTCGTGAAGACTTTGGACCTCCTGAGTCAGAGATGTCAGTCCAATGTACTGAGTCAGGATAACATCTAACTAAAGCTTCTGTGGCTATCTGATATATATGCACAGTGAACAGTGGCCCCTTAAACCTGCTCGTAATTGCCTAAACCATTACCATGAGTGACTGCCTAGCTCCTCTTCATATTTTTTTTTGCATATGCCTACATATGTGCATATTGACCCCTCCGTTAGGATGTAAGTGCCTTGAGGACAGGGAAACTTTGACTTTTATTTAGGTAATTATAGTGCCTATCATAGCACCTGGTATATGGTAAGTGCCCAAACAATCCTTGGTCAAGAATGGAGAGAGATTAGATCCAGTCTGAAGATTCAGGAACATGAATAAGGAGCAATCTCTAACATTAATACGGCAGGCAGGAGACAGAGTTTCATTTGTAGGAGAGAATTGTGTTTGCTGAATACCTTGCCTTCCTTCAAGACTTTTCTAGTGCCCCTATTACCTTTCCCCAAGTTAATTCCTTCCTTCTGAGATTACTTCTAATTTCTTCACTCTGTATCTTGGACATACACAATTATTGACTTCTTGTTTCATCCATCATAATGCATTGCTCCTTAACAGTGAGGAGCATGATTTCTTTTGTCTCTCTTTGTATCTCCAGCACTTAGCACAATGACTAAGGTCTCTCATTCATCTGGGGTCATCTCCAATTGTCCTAATTTATGATCTGCCACTGGACTCAGATGACTCTGGAGGAGAGAGTGAAGCTGATGACTTTGTACAGCCCTGCCTCACTCAAGTCCAATTCACTTACAGATCTAGACATCACCCCACTGATGTCCTTGGTCCTCTTTGAGAATGGAAGATAAAAAACAATCTCCAGCACTTACCACAATGACTGACAGAATCTAGTAGGACATAGTATTAGTTAATATGCACTTATTAAGTGCCTTCAGTGTTCTCAGTACTGCGCATAGGAACCTTTCTTTCTCTTTTCACCTCCCAATGGAATATTTAACCAATGGAGAATCTAGCTAAACTAAGGTCAGTTGCTCCAAATGTTACCATTTCATCTTCTAGTATGAAAAGGGAAGAGGAAGTATATACTTTGCAAAGGCACTACCTAGGCAACCCTTAAACTTTGTTTCCTGACTAGGTTTTCCTTGCAGAATGTTGCGAATTCTGTCCAGTATCAACTTATTCCACTGCTCTGAATATGGTGCTATGGGTTTTTGGGTTTTTTGTCTAGAAACAAAAAAAAAGGAAATAATAAGTCCATTCTTTCCTTCATACCTTATGTGTCTATAGGATTGCTACAGCTACAATTGAAATATTAGAGCTAGTCTGCATTTAATGAGCCTTTTGTCCGAGAGAAGGAAAATGCCTTAGTAAGTCAGACAGTTTCCCTAATGGCAAATCCCCAACCCTGCTTGGGATGTCAGGGAACAAAAGACATCACTTCTTCTGGCTGCTGCCTGTGTTTGGGCTCTGGCTCTTGTTACTGCTTCAGAGCATCCATTTTCCCCTGTGCTAAATCTCCACAGTTGGTGATAAATCTATTTTTTTAGTTGAAAACATCTTCATTCACAAGACAGACGCCCACTGTATTCATAAGTGACTCACTGTAACCCTTCCCCTCTCTTGCTTTGTTGTGACCAGCAAAGAGGAAACAAGAGGGCTATTTTTGGGTAGGGAAGAAGGGACATGTACCTCTTGGTAAATTTGATTGAATAAATGTGTCTGCATCCATTTGTGACATCAAAATGCTTAGATCCATTTGATGCCAAAGGATTCAAGTTTGTCTCTCCATGCTGTCATTTTCTGCTGTGAATAAGATGCCGAGCGAAACATTTTGCCTGTAGAGAGCACATTCATGCTCAACATTATACAAACAAAAAGGTATTTCATAGCCATGCAGCCAGCAATGTCAAGAGAATGCATTTTGCCTCTATGTCCATAAATATCCCAGTGAACCATATGGAACTTGCTTTCTCTTTGGTTGTTTCTTAATATTGCACTTACTGTAGTGTTTGCATTGATGCCTCCAATTCCTTACATTTGTTATATTTCTAAAGACAATAATCAAATACTGGTTATCTTTCCTTCTATTTGTAAGTAAACTCATCACTGACTCTACCCTATCTTATGCCTCAATTACAAAGTAGTTGCCAAGACTTGCACTGAACCCTTCTCTTTATTCACATAATCATCACTCTTGTGTACTTCAGTCTTTCATTACCTCTTACCCAGACTAGGTATATTTATGTGTGTGTATGCATGCATGCATGGGTCTGTGTGTGTCCTCTTTAGAGTCCTTTAAACTTTAGAGGTTAGTACAATACCCTTACTTTACAGATAAGGAAAATTATGAGCAAGTGAGAACCTTGAGTACTGAACAAGCTAGAATGTTGTGTATCAAATGGTGTGTGTGTGTGTGTGTGTGTGTGTGTATGTGTGTGTGAAAGAGAGAGAGAGAGAGAGAGAGAGAGAGAGAGAGAGAGAGAGAGAGAGAGAGAGAGAAATCCATCTATCTATCTGGAAAAGATATTAGGCATCACTGAGTCTACTCCATTTTGTAGGTGAGGAAACTCAAGCACATAGAACTTAAATGAATTATCCAGGATCATACAGCTAGGTGTATTATGCCAGATTTGAACTCATATCTTCCCCACTTGAATTCCTGTACTCTATCCATTATGCTAATATATTCCTTCCTTCCTTCCTTCCTTCCTTCCTTCCTTCCTTCCTTCCTTCCTTCCTTCCTTCCTTCCTTCCTTCCTTCCTTCCTTCCTTCCTTCCTTCTTTTATTTCTTCCTTCTTTTTCTGAGAGGTAAGCAAAGAGATTTTATTTAATATAACCTTAGAACTTGATCAAATCCTCTAAAATGAGTCAATCAATAATCTTATTTCAGTGATTTAACTGGGAAGATGGTTGGAGAAGAAGATGGTGGAAACTATGAAGGAAAACATCATTCAAATTTTCATGACCAAAGCTTCATAGACTACTTAGAAAAGCTATATTATATGTCATGAATACATTTTTATGCAATCAGAAGGAATAGGACTTAGTGGCTATTAAATAACATCAAACACACAAATGACATGAGTCATTTCAGAATCAGTTTTTTTGGTTTACCAAATCATTAACTAGTTAGACAGAAAAATTATTTTTAATGGATGATTATTTTTTTTTAATATTAAGTTTTTACAATGTTAAGTGCTGCATTCTCTCCTTCCTTTTAGACTCTCCCATACCCACTGATAAGGTAACCAATGTGATATCACTTTTACATGGAAACATGGAGTCATGTTGCAAAAAAAGGAAGAAAAATAAAGGTTAAAAATTGTGTATGTGTGTGTGTGTGTGTGTGTGTGTGTGTGTGTGCATTCATCAGTTCTCTCTCTCTCTCTCTTTGGAAGTGGATGGCAGTTTTTATTATGTGCCCTTTCATATTGTCTTGTATCTGACTTTAGAGCACATAAATCTTTCTACTTGGTCATCATACAATATTGCTCTTACTATGTATGATATTCTTCCCTTTCTTCCTTCTTTCCTTCCATCCTTCTTTTCTTCCCTCCTCCCTTCTTCTTTCCCTCTTTCCCTCCCCCCTTTACCCTCCCCCATCTTTGTAGATACTTTAATTCTCTAGTAGAATGTAAGCTACTTGAGGGCAAAGAATGCATTTTTTTTCTTTGTATAATCCATCACCTAGCACAGTACCTAGAACGCAGAAGTTGCTAAATAAATGCATTTTTGTATGGGACCTAAACTGCCCATATGATTATATGTTACAGGATTTAGAAATGGAAGAAACTTTACCAATTTTAACAATCTCCTTTCTTTGCAGATAAGGAAACTGACATATACAGAGGGGAAATGAATTATTGAAGGTGATATACCTTATAGATAAAGGGGTGGTGACCTAAACCCAAGTCCTTTGACTCCAAATTCAGTGACATTTCAATCAATGTTTTTTGTTTTGTTTTTTTTAAAACAAAATCCCAGTTCATGATTTTTCTACAGTCTTTGTGAATCTTTCCCTATCTGGGTTATGTTGAAAATTAGCTTCTAAATGCCTTTGAAATGTTGCTGCCATCGATCTGAATTTTTTTTGTCTCTTCTTTGTTAGGTCCAGCTACTTGTCACAATTTCTTCTTATGAAGAGTTATTTCCCCTGTAAAGATGAGGAATTCAAAACTCTAAACTTCCAATAAACTAAGATGCTAGATGGAATATAATAAGATAATATTAAACAGGGATATTTGTGAAATCTACCATTGACTTAAACGATTCCTCAGCACAATGACAGAACAGAGGATGTGTGACTAAATAGTATTTTCTATGAAAGAGTTTTGGAGAATTTTAAGCCATCAAAGATAATGCAATCTTAGTGTAAACTTACAGGATCAGTGTCTGGACTGATGCGGATGAATCCCTACTGTCATCTGCCTGGTCAGACCACATCTGGAGATTAGTGATTTTTCTTGGCATTAGATATAGGGATGTCACTGGCAAATTGGGATACATCCAAAGGAGGGCAACTACTATGATAAGACTAGAAAGTGCAACATAGGAAAGAATCAGCTGAAGGAACTAGGAGATTTTAGCCTAGAAGAAGACAAGACTCAAGAAAGATGTGAATTATCGTCCAGTTTCAGTCTGAAGGCTGTTGTATGAGATTATTCTTGTTCTGTTAGGCCAACTAGATAAAAAGCAGAAATGGATAGATTTAGAATTCTGACTAGGTATTTATCAAGCATCCTTTATGTGTAATGTACTGAGGATAAAAATACAGAAGTAGAATATTTCCTTCCCTCAGAGAGCTTGAACTCTGATGGGGGACAGAACATGTCTACAGATTAGTAAATAAAAGTTATTTGAGAAGGCAGAGGCACCAACAACTTAAAGAGTAGCTGAGGAAGGAATATGGAAGGTGATTTATGTGAATTTAGAGTTGGTAGATGGAGTATCAAACTTAGAGCAAAATCTGATGGTGGTGGAATAATATCTACTAAAGATTCTGCCAAATAAACCTTACTAGTTTTTTTCCCCAAAGATTCCCCCAAGATTTGGCTGGTCTAAGCAACTAGGGCTCAGATCATTGATGCCACTTTCTGGTCATCTAAGGCAAAAACAAACCAAAAAAACCATCCTTCAAGGAGCCTGTATCCCTTGAAATTGTCAGAAGTCTCACTTCCTTGTGAGTTTAAGCACCTTTCTGACTGAACACACCCTTCTGATCAGATACACTTCTGTATGGAGATGAGGGGGTCTCTGTCTCCATGCACCAGTGCTGCATGTTTTCTAGAAGCAGATATGCACCACACGAATAGAACAGTGGGCCTGAAGTTAGGAAGTTTTGAGTTCAAATCCAGCCTCATACACCATTTAGCTCCATTGCTTTGCACAGTGCCTGGTACTTGGTGAGTACTTAATAAATGATTACTGATTCATTGATTGTATGGCCCTGGTCAAATCACTTAGCCTCTGTTTGCCTCAGTTCCCTTACATGTAGAACAGGAATAATAATAGCCCCTTTCTGTCAGAGTTGTTATAAGTGTCCACTGAGACAATATTTGTAAAGCACTTAGCACAGCATCTGGCACATAGTAGCCACTACCTAATACTTATACTCTCAACTCCACCCCAACCCTTCCCACTAATACAAACTTTTTGCTGTTATTATTGTTAAATGTTAGATGATATAGAGTTGTCTCATTTCATTCCAGTCCCAAGCCTGACCATCTGAACCTGCCTGAGCTGCACCTGTCTCATGAGAATTAGTACATTATCCTGGATTTATGATTGCACAAAACTAAATAATATTAAATGAAGTGAGAAAGGTAGACTGGAGCCAGATTTTGTATTGTCAGACTAAGTTTGTGTATTTTATCTCACAGGCAATAAGAAGTCATTGAAGGGTTAAATGGTAGACAAGTAGATTTCTCTATAAGTAAAAAAAAAAACAATCCTAAAATTCAGAATTCTACAATGTGAGGTTTCCCCTCACAGTCATGGGTTCTCCATCATCTCTGGAGTTCTTCAAGGAGAAATTAGGTAACTCCTCATTAGAGCTGGTGCATAGGGAATTTATATTCAGATATACATAGGACTATACAACTTATAGATTCTGTACCAAATTAGATATTTTATGATTAAGATTCAGGGTAGGGAGGTCCTAGGAACCAAACGTTATTCTTTCATTATTATTGTGAAAAAAATAGATCACTAGGAAAACACCAACTGATTCAAGACCTTTTACATCTATTTGTTGTCCTCTTTCTGGTTTCATCTACAAATGAAAACCTGGTTTAAATGGATGATCTCATCTTATACTTTCTCTGGGCTTGGTTTCTCTTCAATTGCCTTTCTATACTTTGTAAGGAAATGCTTTCTATACTTCTATACTTTGTAAGGAAATGCTTTCTGAAATCAATCCAATTCAACAAGTGTCTTAAATAAAGGGAGAGAGAAAGAGAGAGAGAGAGAGAGAGAGAGAGAGAGAGAGAGAGAGAGAGAGAGAGAGAGAGAGAGAGAGAGAGAGAAGAGGAGAGAAGAGAGAAGAGAAGAGAAGAGAAGAGAAGAGAAGAGAAGAGAAGAGAAGAGAAGAGAAGGGAAGCAGGAGGAGGAAAGGAAGGAAGGATTTTTTCCCCTAAAAAAGGTTCCATCATCCTTGAGGAAAATATATACACAGATAAGTAAATATAAAAGTATAAAGAGCATTAATCATATGTTATTACTGGGTTTATATGGGGAGTATTGTGGGATCCAGAATGAGGGCTTGGAAAAACCTTTTTTTTTTTTTTTTTTTTTTTTTTTTTTTTTAAAGGAAATGGCTTGAAACTCCTTGAAGGGAGTTATGGATTCCAAAAGGTGGAAAGGGAGAAGTATAACACTTCAGGCATTGAGAGCAGCTTATGCAAAGGTATGTAGTCAGAATGAGGAAATGGGCATGCACAGGGAAGAATTCAGTTGAAATACTGAGTATGAAAGGGAGTAATATGGAATAAATATGTAAATATAGCTAGGACCCAGAGTGTGAAAGGCTTTAAATGCACAAGGAGATTATATGTTATTCTAGGGTCAACAGGGAGCTACTGATGTTTCTTGAGGCAGAATATGTCATAATCATAACTGTCCTGTAAAAATATTCATCTTAAAGCAGTTAGGTGGACCAGAGAATAGAGCACGAGTCGTGGAGTCAGGAGGACCTGAACTCAAGTCCAGTCTCAGACACTTGACACTTATTGGCTGTATGACCTTGGGCTAGTCACTTAACCTCAATTGCCTTGCCTTCCCCCCTCCCAAGTGTATTACCCAGGCAATATTTACAGCACTGAGGGCTACTATGAATATGACAGTATAATTCTGAATCACAAAGTATAACAGACTCTCCAGATAGAAGGCAGAAGAAAACCATTTATTCAGATACCAGAAACCCTAATCCCAACACCAGAAAGTCAAATCCATCATAGTAACAAAGAAGTCATTATACATTGGCATTGCAGGGAACAAAGGCATTTCCAAGCCTCCCACTCCTTCTGTTGGGCCTTCCTACGCAAACACTCAGGAGCCTAGCCTGCCTGCTTGCCTGTGTCCTTCCCAGTTCCGATTATCCTGACCAACTTCCTTTCAGATCTCCTCCACCCTTCCTATTCTACCTGTTCAGCAAGCTCCTTCCACCACATGCGACTTAGGTTTTCATGTGGTTTAAGCAGGTCACATGGTCCTATCAATGAATGGGGAAGATCTCCCCATTTAAATTACAATTACACAGAGAAAAAAATGTTAATTTTGAGGATGGATTTAAACAGAGAGATAATGGAAATTGAGAGAAGGCTATTTTAATAATCATCTTTCATTCTCCACCTTTGTAGAGTTTTGGGAATGAGTTTGTACACCCTATCTATAGGCTTATCTAGGAATGAAATTTTTTTGCTCTTTATGGCAATCACTTTTTAAAAATTATATATATTCTTCTTTATAATGTTTATTTATTTTTAGTTTTAGTATTCATTTCCACAAACTTTTTGAGTTCCAAATTTTCTCCCCATCTCTACTGCTCCCCCCAATCTTTCCTCCCTTTTAATATACCCCTCCCTTCTAGTATCCCCATAAACTCTCCTTTCTTGGAGGGTAAGATAGATTTCTATGCCCCATTACCTGTATTTCTTATTTCCCAGTTACGTTCAAAAACAATTTTCAACATTCCCTCCTAAATGTTTGATTTCCAACTTCTCTCCCATGCTCCCTCCACACCCATCCCAAGTAAGAAGGCAGGTATTTCAATTTAGGCTATATATGTATAGTTTTGCAAAAGACTTCCATAATAGTCATGTTGTGTAAGACTAACTATATTTCCCTCCATGCTATCCTGCCCCCATTTATTCTATTCTCTCTTTTGACCTTGTCCATCCCCAAAAATGTTTACTTCTAATTACTTCCTCATTCCATTTGCTCTCCCTTCTGTCATTCTCCCCCACCACACTTATCCTCTTCTCCCCCACTTTCCTGTAGTAAAATAGATGTTCATACCAAATTGAGTGTGCATGTTATTCCCTCCTTAAACCAAATGTGATAAAAGTAAGCATCACCTTTTCCCTCTCACCTTCCCCCTTTTCCCCTCCATTGAAAAAGCTTTTTCTTACCTCTTTTATAAGAGATAACTTGGCCCATTCAATTTCTTGCTTTCTCCTCCCAACATATTCTTCTCTCATAGATATCATTCCTTTTGTAGATATCATTCCTTCCTACTCAAGTCACCTTGTGCTCTCTGTGTATGTATGTATGTATACACACACACACACACACACACACATATGTAATCCCTCCAACTACCCAAAATACTGAGAAAAGTTTCAAGAGTTACAAATATTATCTTTCCATGTAGGAATGTAAACAGTTCAACTTTAGTAAGTCTCTTATGATTTCTCCTTCCTGTTTATCTTTTCATGCTTCTCTTGATTCTTGTGTTTGAAAGTCAATTCTGGTCTTTTCATCAAGAATGCTTGAAAGTCATCCATTTCTTTGAATGACCATTTTTGCCCCTGAAATATTATACTCAGTTTTGCTGAGTAGGTGATTCTTGGTTTTAATCCTAGTTCCTTTGACTTCTGGAATATCATATTCCATGTCCTTCAATCCCTTAGTGTAGAAGCTCTTAGGTCTTGTATTATTCTGATTGTATCTCTACAGTACTCAAATTGTTTATTTCTAGCTGCTTGCAATATTTTCTCCTTGACCTGGGAACTCTGGAATTTGACTACAATATTCCTAGGAGTTGTTATTTTTTAATCTCTTTCAGGAGGTGATTAGTGGATTCTTTCAATATTTATTTGCCCTCTGGTCCTAGAATATCATGGCAGTTTTCCTTGATAATTTCATGAAAGATGATATCTAGACTTTTTTGGTCATGGCTTTCAGGTAGTCCCATAATTTTTAAATTGTCTCTCCTGGGTCTATTTTCTAGTCGCTTGCTTTTTCAATGAGATATTTCTCATTATCTTCCATTTTTTCATTCTTTTGGTTTTGTTTTGTGATTTCTTGGTTTCTCATAAAGTCATTAGCTTCCATTTGCTCCAATCTAATTTTTAAAGAATGATTTTCTTCAGTTGACTTTTCAACCTCCTTTTCCATTTGGTTGATTTTGCTTTTTAAAGCATTTTTCTCCTGTTGACTTTTTGGACTTCTTTTGCCATTTGAGTTAGCCTGTCTTTAAGGTGTTATTTTCTTCAACATTTTTTTTAAGGAGGGGGGTCTCCTTTAGCAAGCTATTGACCCACTTTTCATGATTTTCTTGCATTGCTCTCATTTCTCTTCCCAATTTTTCCTCCACCTCTCTTACTTGATTTTCAAAATCCTTTTTGGGCTTTTCCATGGCCTGAGACCATTGCATATTTATTTTGGAGGTTTTGGATGCAGAAGTCTTGACTTTTAGGTCTTCCTCTGTTGGTATACATTTTTCTTTCTCATCTGAAGGGATGGAAGAAAATATCTATTCACTAAGAAAGTAGCCTTCTAAAATCTTATTTTTTTTCCTTTTATGGGCATTTCTCCAGCCAGTTACTTGACTTTTGAGTCATTTGTCAAGAGGAGGATATACTCTGGGAACCTGTAAGTTTTGAGTTCCTCCAAGATGGCACAATCAAGGGAGAGAAGTTTACTCCTCCTGGCCTGTGGTCTGGTCTGGGAGCCACCACAGTCACTCTCTTCTCCCCAGGATCTGTGGATAGAATTCCCTCTTCAGAGCCTCCACCAGCTACACCAGGCCAGCTAGAGCTACTCCTCACCCTAGGGCTGCCACTCAAGTCTGAGATCCAGAGCAGCAGCACAATTCCCCCAGGGACTTTCGGCTGAGGGCTCCTGAAATGGACACTGTGCAGCAGCAACTATTGCCAGCCTGGGGCTGCCTGGGCCAGATCACATTCCCTTCTCACATGGGTAAAAGAGCTTTCTTACTGACCTTTGAAGCTGTCTTTGGTGTTTGTGGTTTGAGCAATCTGGGAACCATAGCTGCTGCCAGGTATTCTGTGCACCCTGAGGATTCTTCCAGTCCTGTCACTGCTGGGTGGCCAGGACCAGACTGATCTCTGCTCTGTGTCTGGTGTGGCAGACTTTTCCTGTCAGCCTTCCAGGCTGCTTTTGGTTGGAAATCTCTTTCACTCTATTGTTGTGTAGCTTCTGTTGCTCTTGAATTTATTTAGAGCAATTTTTTAACAGATATTTTATGGGCTATGGGGGGAACTTTTACAGGTCCATCCTTCTAGTCTGCCATCTTGGCTCCATCCCTATGGCAATCACTCTAAACTTTTCTAGGAAAGGGTCATATGATGAATCAAGTCTTCATATTCATACAGTATTTTAATAAAAATGTTTTTATTAATGTCTTCATTTTATTCATTTAGTGTGTTTGTATATGTATGTGTAATTCTTCATGGAAATCACTACTAAATATCATGCTGTACACAACAAAGAATTAATAATATTGAGAACTATAATTTATATGGTATGGTAAGATTTGCGAAGTTTTTTTTTTTAATTAATTTTAAGTTATTTTGTCTTTGTAAGAACACTGGCAGAAAATGCTATTATTATTGTCAATTCACAAATGAGGAAATTGTTGTAGATAGAGGTTAAGTGACTTCCCAGAGTCTCACAGCTGATTAATATCTAAGATTATATTTGAGCTTTGGTCTTCTTGACTCCTGGACCAGCACTGTATCCACTGCACAACCTAGCTGTCTTTGAGGCATGGTCTTACATAGTAGAGACACCACTGCTATTGAATTCAAGAGAGAAATGAATTTGAATGCTATCTCTGACATTTACTAGATACATAACTATGGGAAAGTCATCTAATGTCTCTGAGCTTTAGTTTTCTCATCCATAAAATGGGACTAATATTTCCTATTTTATAGGGTTATTGTGGATAGTCCATGAGCAGATGAATATAAGGTCTCTGTACACACCAGAAAGTATCCTAGTGTGACACAAATTAAAATAATTACAATATATGATTGGATATGGAAGTGAAATGAAATATAAATAAAGTTTTTTAGAAGTTGAGTTTGTGTGATCAAGTAAGGCTTTCTAGAGTTCATAATATTGGGCTTCATCTTGAAGGACTGATGGGATTTCAACAGGCTGGGGTCATTATGGAGCATGGGGGCAAGAGGTTGATGTTCCTGGTAGAGAGAACAGTAACCAAAATGGCATGGAGCCAAGAAAGAATGGCCAATTATCAAAGAACAGCAAGTTGATTAATTTCACTGTAGAAGAGGGTCTGTCCAGCGGCACAGCTAGAAGACTGAGAAAACCAGTGGAGGACATCATTGTCAGGCTAAGTAGTTTGTGGTTAATTTAGTAGACAATGGGGAATCAATGAAGGTATTTGAGCAGGGGAAAGAAATAATCAGAGTTATACTTTAGGAAGATATCTGACAGCCAGCTACAGGATGTTTCATATGGGGAAAGACTGGATGCTTAACCATGGAAGCTAATTTAAGTGATATTACACAAAACAAAGTGTAGCAGATCACTGAATAGTACAGATAAGACATAAAGAAGCCCTGAATTAAAGTGGTAGCAATGGGAATAAGAAGGAAAGAATGATTAATAGATACTTTTGAGATGGATTATCCAGAGCATGGCATCTAATCAGAAAGTAGTGTGGTATTATGAAAGGAATGATGGACTTGGATTCTAAGCACCTAAGTTTAAATCTTGGGTTTACAGTTTACTACCTTTGGAACTCTGGACAAGTTCAATTTCTCTGTACCTGAAATGTATAATGAAGGGATTGGATGCTCTATGGTCCTTTCCACCTTGAAATCTATCATCCTATCATTGCATTTGAGAGGCAAGGGAAGGGAAAGATTCTAAAATAAAAGATTCCAAGTTTCACGTCATGAAAACATAAATACTTTTACATTGTAACTGAACTCTTAAGTGATTTGATTGATAGTTATTGCTGTAAACAACATGTATATGTATGGAGTAAGTGAAGAGGAGCCTTGCTTGATGGGTTGTTGGGTACAGGCAGGCAGCCAATTCCACTCAATTCCATTCAACCGATATTGGTTAAACATTTACTATATGCAAGGCACTGTGCCAGGGACAATGCAAAAGACAAAAAGACATAATCCATACCCTCAAGGAGCTGGCATCTTCCATGATAATCGAGACAACACTGGCCTAAAAGCTCTCTTTATTGTGTATTGTAAGTCTTTTCTTGCCTCTTTTATTCCCAGTTTTCCATAATTTGCTGACCAAAAGTAATCACCGATTTTCATGGGGAGCTATTCTAGGCACCTGTGAAAAAGTCCTTCATTTATATAGCCCTTGACTTTTACTAACTTGTTCCCCAAGGGAGTGGTTCACTAATTGTTTTAACTCTTTATGCCTAAAGAGAAACTCATGATAAAATATCTTCCCTCACTGAAGTCAAGTCCACATTGACGATATTGATCAATTGGGAGTTGAATCACTGACTCAAAGAATCTCAGAGTAGGAAGAGACCTCAGAGACATTTCCTTGTATGTGAAAGTGATACTGTATACTCATAAGTGGGTTCCCTGAAAAGTTTCCTTGAGGTTCAAGGTACCCTTCCCAAAACCATGATTCATAAACAGTAGTCTTCAGATTTGTTTTTACTAGGTAGGCAAAGGACCTAATTAGTTTTGGTTTTCTTTTTTTTTTTTTTTAACAATTTACTGAAATTAAATAATAATAAGATAAATAGTAGGTCACCCCTGTAAACTTCCCATAAACACAACCCCCATCAGTGAGAAAGATGAACCTACCTAAGGTACAGAAATGCAATTTCTCAGATAAATGTCTCATACTTCAAATATGTAAAGAACTTTGTCAAATCGATAGGGATATGAATCATTCACCAATTGATAAATGCTCAAAGGATATGAACAGGCAGATTTCCAGTGAAGAAATCAAAACAACTTATAGTCATATAAAAATACTCTAAATCATTATTGATTAGAGAAATGCAAATTAAAACAACTTTGAGATATCATTTTACACCTACTAGTTTGGCTAAAATTATTGAAAGGAAAAGTGACAAATATTAGAGAGGATGTGAAAAATTGGGACACTAATTAATTGTTGGTGGAATTGTGAGCTGATCCAACCATTTTAGAGAGCAATCTGGAATTATGCCCAAAGAGTTATTAAATCACCTGTATACTTTTACCCAGGAATAATAGGTCTATTTCCAAAGATGAGTAGGGACACAGGAAAAAAACCTATGTAGTTTAAAACATTTATAGTAGCTTTCTTTGTGGTAGTAAAAAAAATGGAAATGGCAGGAATTGAGGAATGATTGAACAAGTTGTGGTATACGATTGTGATGGAGTACTACTGTGCTATAAGAAATAATGAACTCAATGGTGTTAGAAAAACATGGAAAGGTTTACATGAAATAAAGAGTGAAGGGAACTCAGCCAGGTGAACATTGTATACAGTAACAACAATATTGTTTTTAAGAATGATTTTGACTGAATAAGTTATTTTGACCACTATAAAAACCCAAATTAACTATAAAGGACATGTGAAGAGATGCTATGTGAATCCAGAGAAAGGACTGATAAATAGATATCAAGGATAATTTTATATACACACGTATGTGTATATGCAGACACATGTATGTGTGAACGTGTGCGTGTATATGGCCATCTTAGGGGGAGGGAAGAAAAAATTTACATGATAACTTCATATTTAAAAGGACTAACAAATTATATGTAATGGACTTGTAGCTTCATGTGCAATCAGCTTTTATTATACTGTTGTGTGGAAATGCTTGCTTTATTTTATAAATGAAAAAAAGTAATCAAAAAAAGAAGTGGAAGGGAGCACATAGAGGAGCAGTTTGGTCTGTCCCGCATGTGAATGGACAAATCTTTCCTTTGATGCTGAAGGATCATTTATGTTCTATGTTCTTTTATCTTACTATTCTCTCTAGGTTTCCTCTCCTTTGGAAGCGGTCAGTGATAACGTTCCACCTGGGGTGTGCTGGCATGCCTTATCCATACTCTATGGAAGCTTACTGTTGGCTCACCAAGGTAAAGGAGGGCATAGCAGTCACTTCCTTTGTTCTACATGCTATTACTATTTCTTTTTCAATTCATCCTAAGGTGTCATCAATACAATTCTGATGGTCCAATCCAAATTGATACAATTTTAGCATCCTGTACTCGTGGTGAAGGCAGCCAGTGTGGTCTGTTTGGCCAAGCATATCACCTGGAACTGTCTTGCAGTGTTTTACTCAATAACTCTGACCAAACTAATAACTTCTTCTTAAATGATAATGCCAAACCTCTCATATTTAGGCTATTAGCAAATAACAATGAAATTAAAACCCAACTTTGCTGACGAGATTAATTTCAAAACCTCTAGCTTTTTGAATGTAATGCAGAACAATTTATAGTTTAACTTCACTGAATTCTTCAAATTAGATTCTATGTTATTTTAGCTGAGTAGGAACTTACAGAGTCTTTGGGCTCTAGGAGATGAGGCAGCAGGAAATTAAAAATAAACCTCAGACTGATGATCTCACAGCAAAGCAATGGAAAATAAAACTGAACAGAAACTGGCTTCTCACATACTATCATGGAACCACTCACTGTCAGATCAATATGGGTTACAATCAGTGTTTGTTCATTGTCACAGGACATTGCAACTGTACAGGGGTCAAGAAGGGGAAGAGAAAGAAGACCTCAGAAATTGAGAAGTCAGAGGGGTAAATGCAAATTTCACTGCACATTTTTTTTTCAGCTACCAGATAAGAGTCTCCTAGAGAGCAAGAGTTACTGTCCTTCATCAACAACATTGATAAGAGACACTAGCCTTCATTTCCTATCATGCAGAGATTTCTCTGGTCCTGCCTTTTAATACAGAAGAGAATTTTGACAATTTTTCTGACAACTCAGGCTATATGTGTGTGTTAATATACACAAATATATTAAGATTCAATTAATATTTAAACATTAATATGTCATTTAGATATTCATATCAGTCTTCATTTTATTCATTTAGAATATATTTATATATTAACTGCAGTCTATACGGATTCTAAATATATTAGTGTGTGTGTGTGTGTGTGTGACTCATGTTCCTAAATTAAAATCTGACCTCAGATACTAGCTATGTAATTCTGGGTAAGTCATTTAACCCCTTTTGCCTCAGTTTCCTCATCTGTAAAATGAGCCAGAGAAAACGGCAAACCACTACAAAATCTCTGCTAAGGAAAATCCAAATGAGGTCTCAGATAATGGGACATAACTGAACAATACCTACCTACATACAAGCATGTGTATTTAATATACATATGTATTTCTATTACTTTTATTTTCTGCTTCTAGTAAAGACATAGAAATAGTGAATTAATAGAGCCCTGAATATTAACCTTTGTTTATTATTCAAACAATTCAAGCTACCTTTCACCCCAAAAGGACAGTCAGGTAAAGGGAGAAGGTTTTTTGGTTGGAATTAACTTGACTTGTCTGTCTACACTGATCCAATTCAATAGATTCATTGCTCCTCTTATTCAACTTTTGGTCCATAGACTTGGAAGAGAATAAATCCTGACACCTGCCATTTACATTTGATAATGTTCTTGTTAATGGGAACTCTGTAGCATTATTTTCAATATAAACATTTTTAAGGGTTTGAGTAATGATCTGTTTCGAGCTGTTCAATTTCTCTCTGTGTTTGGCTGATGACAGACACATCCCATTGAAATATCACAGCAATATTGCAGCCTCTGCCTGAAGAGTGCTCATTGACTTCATGGAGTGTTATGCAGGCATCAGAGTTCCTGAAGGGTTGATGGCCACAGGGTAGCTGTTCTATAACGTGGCAATAATGATTTTAAAAATAAAAAATCAAACATCACTAACAAAGCTTCATAGGCTTGAATGAGATTTGGGATATAAAAGTTTTGAAAATGTGACAGATTAATTAGAATTCCTCCAGCACATCGAATATGCTTTTATTCCTACTGTAACTCTTTCTTTTATATTGTCAGTTGTCTGGAAAGGAATGCTGGAGAAGATTCGATTCAGTTCAAGTGTGCAATAAATGGCTATTATACTCCTCCTGTTTATGGAACACTGGGGGATATACAATGATTAAATAAGACAGAATCCCTCTGTTTATGAGATCTTGGCCACCCAGAATCAAAGATCTTAAAGCTGTGAGACTCATCAGCATCTTTTTAGCCCAACTCATACTTGAAAAACAATCCCTTTGGGAGACTCCCGGTAAGAGGAAATCCACTACCAAAAGAGGAAACCCATTCTACTTTGGGGTATCTTATATTTTCAGCATGTTTTTTCCCCTTGACTTCAAACCTTGATTGACTTCTCTGTAATTTTTACCCATTACTCCTGGTTGGAACCTCTGGAGGGAGCCTCCTTTTGTCTTTGGATGGGACAATGCTGAAAGTAGAGTAGGAGGGTTAATTGTTTAACATTTAAAATTTATCTTGAGAAGGAAACTCCAACTTTCCTTGATTTTGTCTTTTACGCCTTCCTGACTATGTTGGACTAGATGATCTGTGAGATCTCCACAAGTCCTAGATCTATGAGATGATCATTTGGATAAAAAACTTACCCAGGTTCATGTAGGTCATGAGTAGGAAGGTCAGGATTCTCCTCTGATTCAAAACCCAGAGCTCTTTCCATTGAACATGATGCTTAAAGTTGGAAGAGACCTTCATAGTCTCTGAAGTACTTATTGGAAGTTGTCAGTGTACCAAGTGATTTTTTTTATGCTGTTTCCTTGGGTTGGGGAGCAAGAGTAATTTGAATCACTACATGAATCATTAGGAATCTAAGATGTTGTAAGGTATTATAAGGCTAGAAATCACCTAGTCCAATCATCTTAGAGGGGCAATGACTTCCTCAAGGTCACATATGTACAATTACAAGGTCATAAGATATTGCAATGAGAGCTAGAAGGACCTCAGGTGTCATCTATTCCAATCCCACTTGATAGGTGAAGAAATAGGACCTAAAAGTATTCAGTGTCTTTGCCAAAGTGATCTTGCTGAGGTTTGAATACTGGGTCTTCCAACTCCAAATCCATTCTATGACCTCTTATAGTTGAGGTAAGGCAAATGTTAGCATCATCTACATTCTACTGTATTTTTAAATTTTATTTTATCAAATATTCTCCAACTGTGTCTTAATCTAGAGAGTGCTGAGGGATACATGGGATCTGGGGGATGCATGTTTGACACCTCTGTACTCAAGTAGATTGGATTTTCATATGAAGGATTTATCACTCCTCAATGTTCTAGGAATATTGCTGAGGAATTGGAAGGGTATATTTCCTTAATGCCAACAGCTCAAGCCCCTGTTCTGGTGTGTTCCCCCATTTGCAAGTGGTAATCATTGTCAGTAACTAGCACTTCTATTTCACTTAACCAATTAACATCAAATTGCTTACACAAAGAGATATTTATTATAAAACTATAGTAAAAAAAACAGGAGTACCAGCTCTTCCTCCTCATTCACTGAGGGTACACTATCCCCTCTACCACCTCAATCCCTTGGGAGAGTTGGTTCAAACTTAAATGAGTTTTTACGTAGCATTCATCCACCAAGTTCACATCTAAAAGCTTAATAGCTGCTAAAGAAGTCTCAGCTCATCTACAGCTGGTTTGGGACCATCAGACAATTCCTCAGAGTCATATCTGGCTCCCAGACCTCTGGTGCCTCATCATACTGACATTTTGAAACTTCTAAGGTTTAATGTTAAGGGAATTTGAAGATCTTCCCTTCCCCTTAATAGGCCCATGTGACCTGCTTTGAGCTTTGGCACAGTCCATAACTTGAGTCACATGGAGCTGATGTTGGGAAGAGCTTGCTGAATGGGTGGAGCAGGAAGGGTGTAGAAGGAAGAGAGAGTGAGGTGGAGCTGAGAGAAAAGCAGTAGGCAGAGAAGAACAGAGCAGCTAGCCTGGGTGAGAGAGGGGCATTTTGCCTAAGTGAGCTTGTTGATGGGGAGGTCTAACAGAGGGAAGGTTTGGGGAAGGCAGTGCTCCCTATATTGGTAATGTGTACAAACTTCCTTGTTACCGTAGTGGAATTGGCTTTCTGGTATCACAATAAATATTTTGATTTTATTTTTGACAAAGAGAGTTTAAATTTTGAAAATTTATGCTAGAAATATGCTTGTATATTCATAGTGGCTTGCATTGGTGCTACACAAGGTCATATCTGTCTACCACACTCCCTCATCTGAAACAAGAAACCAGCACATAGACACAAAGACTAGGGGCCCATGTTCATGGACCACATGTTAGTCTTAGTTAAGAAGAGCTTGATTCATCTTCTCATTGAGAGGCTAATAGTACATTTCTCTCCTCAAACATAAACAGGTTTGTAAAAGCAACACAGAGGGACTTGTTTTGACTAGTTGTCTCCCTCCACCCACCCAACTGCCCTCCAGTTGCAGTTCTAAAGCCAATCAGAAGGGTTCCTCTTCATCATGTGATTAGCAGTCTAGAAACAGTTACTGAATTCCAATAAAGGAGCAGAGTCCTTCCACTATATGTCATTTTACCTTTCTTTAAGTATGGTTCCAGCCCCTTTCATGTGGAACTGAATAAACTGAGGACACAGTGAATGCTCATTAGCCTCCCAAACCTACCCCTTATAAACACACACAAAGATATAGACACACATCTATTTTTCTCATTTTTATTCACCTTTTCTTATAACAAAGCTTTATTAATACAGTTAGTTTTGTTACTGTAATTTCCCGATATACCTCTCACCAACCTGTGTTCAGTCAAACCAACAAAAATGCCAACCATTTCTGACAGTAGCTGCCGTATTCCACATATCTACTATTCCACCTTTTCACAAACAGAAGGAAGGTCATTTCCTCATCTGTTAATAAATTCAGTGGTCTTCCTCTGTGCCACTGACTTATTCCTTTCTCTAAGGACTTGTCGTCTGACTCTTGAGAAGGAAGCATTATTTTTATCGAGAATAAACTTGTGAAATGTGAATTACTAATCTATCTCAAGTCAAAATTTTGCAACCAGACTTCAGTGGTGAATAATCAATAGGCAATAATTCCAGTTTCAGAGCAAGGCAGTTAAATGTCAATTACTGTTGCTTTCTAGAAGATCAATACAGGACTCCAGACCCCCCATTTCAGTAGCTTTGGAAATCCCACATCAGCATTTGATTTGGTTGGACAATATGAAGTCTTTCCAATTTAAGTTATTGTCTTAGTAAATTCAATTTACAGTTACTTTTGATAGCAAAAAGCTTAGGAGCTTTGACTTTACTGCCTTATTAGCTGAAAAATCAGTTGCTGATTTACCTCTGTGGACTAGAAAGCAGTGAAAAAGCCTTTTTATTTGAGGTTTCTTGCAGAGTTTCTGATCAACAGCTGCTTTTTTTTTTTCAGTTTCAAGACTATCTTATCCATGTCTGTTATAGCCTCCTGGACACCTTTTGATTTGATTGGGAATTTAAGTAATCTTTCCTTCCAAAGCCAAGGATTCTGGACATTAAAAAATACTTTGCACAGTGACAATTCTCAGCACATACTTTACAGTAACATCAAGTATAGTTCCATCTAACTAACTATTTTCAAAACTCATCATTATAGAGCTTATTAAAAGCCAAAGTACCTACTGACCATTGTAGGTGGTTGACCTTAAAATCTCCCACTTAGCCATTCCTACACCCTGTCATTTTCACTTATTCAGAAAGAAGAGATCCTGGAAAAATAGTTTAGCACTAGAAAACTCGTTAGACCCTATCAGATGCAATACTTGTCATTTTAAAGTTGATGAAGCAGAGGCTTAGAGAAATTAATTGTCATTCCCAAAATATTAGTAAGCAGCAGAACCAAAATTTGAGATTCTGCATTATTGCTCCACACTTGTGTTTAGCATATGATATGAATTATCATTTCATGTAGCTGTTTTGTTACCCCTAATAGATTGGGGGAAGGGAATGCTGAAGGCAGGGAATGTCTCTGACCCCTTTGTATCAAACATATTGGCATGTCAATCCAATGCAATTCATTTTGTCAAGTACTCTTGAAGCACACATTATGTGCAAAGCATGGTACTACAAGCTGAGGATGGAAAGACAAGATATAAAATAATCCCTGTCCCCAAGAAGCTTCCATTCTAGGAAGGTTTGGGGAAGAGTTAAATATATCAAAGTAATGTGAGTTAAGGGAGATTACTAACCGAGAGCAAGGAGGTGGTATCTGAGTTGATCCTTGAAGTACCCTTCTTGTGCAATTCTTGATCAGCGATGTGTTGCAGCTTATTCATGCCTGTCACCTATCTTGCATACAAGAGAGCTTCAGTAAAGACATGGAGATAGGAGATGGAATGCTGAGCTGAGAGAACAGAAAGTCAGTCAGTTTTATTGGAGCATGAAGGAGAATAACATGAAGCAGACAGCAAAGAGCTTTAAATGCCCAGCTGAGGGGTCTGGTAATGGTGATGATTCCGAAACAGCAGTTGCGATATTTCCCACGAATGTACTTCCAGAGAGAATATATCTTTGATTTGGGGGTGGGGACATGGGGTGGGGTGATTTTATCCCACTGGATGTGCAATGATGCCAAAAAAAATAGATCCAGACTATATTGTGTCAACAAGATGGAAGTGAATTTTAGCATGAATTATATTGATTTTAATTCAGACATTTAAAAGTGTTTTGTTTATTGTTTTTGGTATTGAGGAATTGATCTCAATGAGGCAGACAGAGTAAAAAATGGATTGGTATTGAATGCAGAGTGACCTGATTAAAAAATATAATAGTTATGAGAAAAATAATCCTATTTCCTATTTCATTACAGATTATTTTCTTCAACAATTTATTGGTTTAATATACCAAGTAAAGAAGACAATGAATTAAATTTAGTATCACGAAGAACGCTTGTTGGCAGCTAGCAAGCACAGTTCTTGGTTTATTTCTCTCTCCTTCTTTCTCTTCAAAGCTGGTTATGGAACCCATTTGTGTTCCAACAATGTCTTGCATTGTTTCATATTTTCTATATTGGTGGGCAAATAGCAACTCACTGATTCATGGGGGTTTGCACTTCTGTCATAATCTTTGAAAACAGAGTAGTTCCCTAAGGAAGTGTCCTAAGACTCTGAACCAAAGAAAACTGATGAAATTATTAGTAACTTCAATACTAAGGACAAATGATAAATATACAAATTTAGCATTATACAGTGGAAACAGAAGTTTTAGAGTCAGGAAACTTAAGTTCAAATCTATCTCAGTGATTTACTGCCTGTGAGACCTTAGGTGAATCACTTACCTTTTCCAGGTTTCAGTTTTCTAATCTATAAAATGAGGAGGTTTGAGAACAGGGCATCCAAGGACCTTTACAGCTTGAAATCTATGGCTCTGTGACTGCAACCTGAATTTTGGATGTTCTGTGGATGAATTGGATTCTGAAAGTGACCCCTAATTCTAATTTAAATATGGTCTCATCAAAATCCAATAGCATCATCAAAGAAATGAGACAAGGAGAGCTACATCCTTCACTGGGTGAGGGAATGAATGTCTTTCATAAGCATCTATCACCATTCTCAGTACCAGTCTTCCTGTCTTCTTCCTTTCAGTTCTCTCTGATTCATGTATCTATCACATGGCCAGTTTTGCAGATGAGCACACAGTAGAGTTGTAGCTGTGCAGATCAGATAGGCTGGGGTTTCAGTGGTTGCCTTCTAATTTTCTGAGATCAGTGTTGGTTCTTTCCGAACAATTCATGACTTCTTTGAGTTGGGGATTCATCAGTGTTAAGGAGAGTAGCTATTACTCCTAATGATCCTAATCCTTAATGGCAGGTCTAGAAAAGGATTGAGATATATTACTTTTCTCATTCCACCCCCAACTTCCAGTGAAGAATTTATCTTTTTTCAATACAGGATACAATTTGTCCATTAATTCAAAGGCTCAGAAAGTCCAGAATGTAAGATGTTAAGAAGACATTGAACTGACTATAAAAACTCAAGCTTAGCCATCAAGAGAATTTGTTTGCTTAGTCAATTGCATTGTTTGCATCTCTATTATAGACTTTCCAGGCTGGTCAAAGACCATCTCCCTTACACAATTAAGTAAGTTTTATTTTCCCCAATTCAAGGAATTAGTGGATAGTATTTTAACAATAGACAGCCATACCTGGTGCCATGGTATAATGCATGGGCAGTTGACATTAGTGTCAGGAAAACTACAACTTTTAAGCATGATTGGTATTTTGCTGCTGTTGTAACACTATTTGCTCAGAAAAATATGTTGATAATCACCTCTACAGTTTGGACAACATATATATAGTTGTCCAAAGGATCTTTGATTTTATTGATTGGGGGGGAGTGGTTTACTTCTCCAAAGATGCAGATTGCAACCAAACCTTGCTTATTTATCATATCTTGTCTATATCTTCACGTAAGTTCATTACAGTGGGTCAGTTCAATGTGTCAGATTCTATTGACATTGGGTTGATAGCAATGAGTAATTTGGATTGTCCATTGGTTACCTTTCATTCATTATGTGACCTTTTTTCTGATCAAACATTTCTCTGATGGTCCCTTCCATGAAGTATCTCCTATGCAATTCTTCATTTTTAATGAGCTGTGGTTTTCTCATGCTCCCCTACAATGAGCTTTCCCACTGCCCTTTGGGTGATCTTCAACTTCAGTTCTATGGGAACTATGGTGTTCTATACTGAGTCTCAAGACATCACAGAACAGGTTCTTTCCCCTGTGTGGAAGGAAGTTGGATTTTATATTAATGAATTCCAATTTGAGAAACAATGTTGAGCTCCTCAAGAGATAGTTTGTACATATCACAATGCTTTGGAAATTTTAGGTCCCCATAGAAATTTCAGTTGTTATTTTAGTGTTGTTGCTATAAATGGGAACTATCCATAGAGACCCCATCAAAAAGGTGCTAAAACTAAATGGAAAAAATTTTCTCACTTGATTATTTTCTCCTGGGAGGGGGCTCTCTTTCCTCCTCACTAGCTGTGTCTCTCAGGTTTGTTGTATCTCTTTGTGTCTCTATGTCTCTTTCTCTCTGTATTTGTTTCTCTCTCTTCATGTCTCCATTTCTGTTTCTGTCTATGTCTGTTTTACTTTGCCCTATTCCCTGCCCCAATATGCAGATCATCAACTGCTCTGCAAGTTAGATTCATAGTTACCTGAAATACTAGGAAGTTAAATTGCTTGACCCCACTCACAGTTGGTGTGTGTCAGAGAGGAGATTTAAAACTAAGTCTTCCTGATTCTGAGACAGGTTCTTTACGCAGTATACCATGCTGCTCCTCATAACTAACTACTATTGTGTTACTCACTAATTTCATTAAGCTATAAAAAAATGAAAAAAAGTGATTAGATTGAAAAGTGCAGAAAATTGAAAATTGCTAGAGATGAATTAAACTTTTTTTGCTCTTTTGAGTCATGTTATGGTAGCTAGGCTAATCTGAGATAGAGAATTAAAATTATTACCTATGAGAACAAGACTTTGTGGAACTCAGTGATGGTTCCTAAAACATAGTCATTGATTAATTGATTAGTTTCAAGATAAAGAACTTCATAGATTCCTCAACCAGTTGTCAATGGACTTCTTTCTACTTTCTTCACAGATTTCTTTTGAAATTTATATTAAATTATCTTTATTTTTAAATTTTTAAAATTTTTCCCTATCCACTGAGAAGGCAAGCAATATATTGATTATACTTGTGAAGTGATGCAAAACATATTTCCTTATTATCTATATCATTAAGAAAGAAGAAAAACAAAGAAAGTGAAAAGTATATTTCAATTTCCACTCAGAGTACATAAGTTGTCTCTCAGGAGGTGGACAGCATTTTTCACAAAGTACTTCATAATTGTCTTTAATTATTATATTACTTGGAGTAGCAAAGTCTTTCAAAGCTGATCATCAATGTGATATTGCTATTGCTATGTACCATGATCATCTGGTTCTGTTCACTTCACTTTACATCAGTTAATGCAGGTCTTCTCATGTTTCTCTGAAATCACCCTTCCCCTCATACTTTCTTATAGTGTAATAGTATTCCATCACAATCACATACTAT
Organism: Bettongia penicillata ogilbyi; assembly: GCA_023548195.1. Lineage (NCBI taxonomy): Eukaryota > Metazoa > Chordata > Mammalia > Diprotodontia > Potoroidae > Bettongia > Bettongia penicillata. Next base: position 2,494,663 of record JAJHZJ010000449.1, read on the forward strand.
AACTTATTCAACCATTCCCCACTTCATAGGCATCTCCTCAATTTTCAATTCTTTGCCACCACAAAAAAAATTGTTACAAATTTTTTTTTGTACATACGGTCCTTTCCATTTTTCTTTGATCTCATTTGGTTACAGACATAATAGGGGTATTTCTGGGTCAAAAGGTATACATAATTTTGTAGTCCTTTAGGTATAGTTTCAAATTGTCCTCCAGAATAGTTGAATCAGTTTATAACTCCACCAACAGTTCATTAGTGTGGCTATTTCCCCCTTGTCCCTTCTAACATTTTTCATTGCTGATAGGAGTAAGGTGGAACCTCAGTATTGTTTTAGTTTGCATTTCTCTAATCAGCAATGATTTAGAATATTTTTATATGACTATAGACAGCTTTGATGACTTCATCTGAAAGCTGCCAGTTCATATCCCTTGACAGTTTATTAGTGGGGATTGGCTCTTATTTTTTTTCATAAATTTGAATCAGTACCTTATATATTTGTGAAAGGAGGCCTTTATCAGAGAAACATGCAGTAACATTTTAGGTATTGCTTCATTTATCAAAATATACCATCTCTGTTCATCTCTTGATTAGGTCTATTTTTGCTATTTCTTTGTCTGACATCATGATTGCTACTTCTTTCTTTTTATTTTAGTTTAGCTGGAGTATAACAGATTCTGCTTCATCTCTTTATTTTACCTCTATATGTGTCTTTCTATTTCAAGAGTATCTCTTGCACACAACATTCTGCTGTATTCTAGTTTCTAATCCATTTTTCTAGCCCCTTCCATTTCATAAGTAAGCTCATCCCAATCTTATCAAAACTGTTTTTCCCTCCACCTTATTTTTTTTTCTGTTTATCCTTCTCTCTCTCTCCCTCCCTCCCCCCCCCTCTCTCTCTCTCTCTCTCCCTCCCTCTCTCTCATCTAATCATTCCTTAAAATTCTGTATTACTTCTGACCATAGCCTCTCTTCATCTGTCCTTTTTATCATCCCTGCTTTTTCTTGGCCTCTCTTGTTGGGTAAAATAGATTTGTATTCCTAAGCAACTGTATGAGTGTATATACATACACAGAAACACATATATGCATATATATATGTTTTTATGTATCTGTATGTATATGTGTGTATTTTTCCTTCTTTGAACCAAATCCTGTAAGAGTAAGTTTTGAGTATTGCCTGCTACCACCCCCATTTCCCCCTCTACTGTAAAAGATTTTCCTTGCACATCTCTCTTGTGTGAGGTAACTTTCTCCATTCTACTTCCTACTTACCCCTTCTCTCAGTGCATCCCTCTTTATTACCCCTTCATTTTGTAAGATCATCCTAACATAGATGATCCATAACCATACTCTCTTCCTATGTATCCTTCTTCTAACTTCCCTAATAATGATGAAGTTCTTAGGAATTTCATGGATCATCTTTACATATAAGAATTTGGTGCTTGAGATCTACTTCTGGCCAGTTGTCCAAACCTTTTAACATCTTTGCCTGAGATTTCTTGTAGTAATAGCAGGAACAGCTGCTGCTGGTGTTCTTGTGACTGCCTCAAAGACCCACAACTTGTGTTATCATTATGTGCACTTTGGATGCTCCCCATTCCAGTGCCTTAGATTTTTCAACCTCTTAAATTGTCTTAGGCTGGAAAAATGTCTCACCCTGATCTTTTGTTGGCTACAAAATTTATTGTCTGCTCCAAAATTTGATGTGAAGCATTATTTTACAATGGTTTGGAGGGGAATGTTGGGAGAGTATTATAAGGTTGTTACCTCTAATCTACCATCTTGGCTCTGCCCTCCACTTTATAGTTTAATTTATATAATTATGTACGTTTTTCCACTATACACCCTCCAAACCAGAAGAATTTAAGCTCCCTGAAGGCTCAGACTATGCCATTTTGGTCTAGGTATTCTTAGCACCCACCAGAGTGCTTGGCATACAGGAATTGCTTTATAAATGGTCATTTTATTGAATTGATCCACCACGGCAGCACCATTGCTCCTTTGGGCTCTTCTGTGATCAAAGATTATGCCTTCATTTTTGCTTAATAATCATTCCTTTGGTAGTTTTCTTACCTAACTACCCTAAAAAAGTTTAACCTAACCATCCATCCACACTGGGGGGAGAGGGGGAGTGGACTAAGTAGATAAAGAATGGTTATTGTATGGACTATAATGTACAATTGGATAAAGTACCCAAAGAGTTGGTCTATCTGTACAGATCTTGGAGAAACCTTGATATTGGCATTGATTTGGCCTCAGAAATGGAAGAGAAGAGATTGGATTTACTTTGGAAAAAAGAACAATACATTTAATTGACTCAACCTTGTCCTTGAAACAAAACTCATCTTTCAGAATAGCAACATTATTCTGGGGACACCATATATATGTGTGTATATATATATATATATATATATATATATATATATATATATATATCAGTCATTGAATACCACAGTATCTATAGAGTTAAACTTGCATGTCAACCAAAGAACAATGATTTTGCACATGGTGGACATAAGTAGGGAGAAAAGAAGTAGCACAAAGACTGTCAAAATGAAATGTATGACAATAAAAGAAGTTAGGCAGTCCTATAGTAGGAATAACATGGGTAGCCTCCACACTCCCCTATTGTAAATACAACTTCAAGAGGATTAGAAGACAACCCTAAGTACATTGGTTGGAAGTCTTATGCAAGATTATTGGGAGGACATTGACAAGAGTCTCACAGGATGGCAAGGCATGGATGTATAAGATTTGCCTTGCTGAAGATGTTGTTATGAGATTCCCATCTCATCAAACCCTTAAAACATGTGCAGAAAGGAAGAATATTTGAATGAAGAGGAGAATTACTAGAAGTAGAGTTCTAGCAAAATAGATTAAGGTTTCAAAATAAAGTTTAGCCTCCAGTACTTCTCTCCATATCACCATGCATGCTGTCTGCTAGATTTGTCTTCCTAAACCACTACTCTGCTTTTGTCTCTCCTTTGCTAAAAAGTTATCAGTTTCCATGTTGGTCAGAAAAAATAAATGATAGACCCATTTCTCAATCTGTATTTTAGGGCTCATCTTCTTTACTGCCATCCAGATGTTAGGATTGGATGTAGAGGAAGAGGAACATGGGTGGAACTGTGTAATAATAAGCACCCTGACATTCATAGGGAGGGACAGCTTGCTATCACAGGTTCTTATATATTTTAGATCAACAGACAGATCCAACTGTCTGACCATAGTGACCATCGAGGGTAACCCAACATCTGGGTTTTCAAAGCAGGGGAGTGTCCCTCAGTGGCTTCTCAGAGTCTCCTCTGGCCAAGCACACACTTCCAGTCAATAAGCCCCAAAGTAAAGCTGCCCCTCAGAGTCTTTATGCATTTTTTAGAGTCAGAGGGCATCACAACCCTAGAGAACCAGTGCCTCATTAACAAAAGTTGTAGCCCTTCCTACAAATCTTCTCAGGCCCATTAATGGGTGGGGAAGATCTTCTTTAAACACATTATTCAACCAGAAGCACTTTACACTAAAACAAAAACAGCAAAAGATCCTACTTTGCTTACCCTTACAGGCTATGGACCAGAGATGAGCTCTGATGGTTCCCTCCTCTGTCTAGGTTTTAGAGAGGGGAGTATTTAGGTAGGGATGAATTGTTTTAAACAGTGCTGGTTTACAGATGTCAGACCTGTCTGATTCTTGCTCATATTCAGCATTCAAGATGGGGCAAAGAGTGTATCCAGGTAATAATACTCTGAGTTCTTGACTCCCAGGTTCTGCTGTACTCTCCTATCTCCCTCAGTGTTTGTTTTGTGTGGACTTTATTGCTAACATTCTGGAAGGTTTCCTACTGCTTACAGGATAAAATGCAAACTCCTTAGCTAGGCATTTAACGCCCTCTTTAATCTGTCTCCAACACATCTTTCTAGCTCTGTTCTATATTATTTCTCTCTCTTCATTCTACATTTCAAGCAGAGCCTTCCTGAACTTGATCTGCCATATCATGACTCCATACATTTGCATGAGCTATCCACCATGCCTAAAATGCACTCCTTCATCTCTGATTATCAGACACTTTCTCTGCTCTCCAGACTCAGCGCAGATATTATCTCCTCCCTGAATCTACCTCCCTGGATCATCCCTATGACCTCATGTCTGAAAGCATCATCTTCCTCAAACATTTCCAGAGCACTTTGGCTATGCTTCTTTGCTCTGGTCCCTCCCTTCCTATGTACATATCTCATCTACCTTGAAGGCAGAAACTAAGAACTCAAAAAAGTAGCAGTTAACATTTACACAGTACTTTAAGACTTACAAAGAACTTTACACTTTATCTCAAATGATCCTCAAAACAACATCATGAGGTAGGTGCTGCAATATCATTTTATAAATGAGGAAGTTGAGGCTTCAGAAAATTAAGTGACTTGCCCAGGATCACACAGCTGCTAAGCGTCTGAGGGAGGATTTGAACTCAAATCATCCTGATTCCAAATCCAGCACTAACAATTGCACTACATGAAGTTGTGTGAAAGGGAAACACAGATTAGACCAAAAGGGGATCTGAGTGATGATAGTATGGCTCAAATTCAATGTAAGGCCTATAATCTCATGCATTAATCATATTCACATTTAATAGAAATCTAAGTGCCTTATGTATGACACATCATGTGCTTGTCACAATAATCTGAGTGAGACAATTCCTGTCCTGAACAAGCCCATGATTCAGTGAGGGATACTAGGTAGCTAGCATTTATGTAACATTTTCATGCTTGCAAACTCTTTATATTCATTACCATATATGGTAGATACTGAAGGTATTATTTTTACAGTTTTACTGATAAAGACATAGAGGCTCAGAGGTATCGAATGATTTGCCCAGGGTTACACAGCTATGAAGTTTCAGAGGTTGGATTTGAAATCAGGTCTTCTTGGCTCATGCATAGCATTCTATTCCCTGGGGCATGCAGCCTCTCCACATCCTAGAAACTCAACTCAATTTTTCCCAGAAAGGAGATAGATGGCAATGTTGTGACCTGAGTCTCTTTCCAGTCTTACCTCCCACTTTTCTGCTCCATTTACCTCACACTGTGGGGTGTGGGGGCCTCATTGTTCTGTGAACATGCACCATATTTCCTGCCTTTGTAGTGCGGATCTTGATGTCTCCTCTGCCAGAAATACTCTATGCCCCATGTTCATTTCTACCTGTTGAAATCCTACCACTTCTAGAAGGTTCATGGACATGGTTAGTGGATAGATTGTTAGAATTAAAGTCAAGAAGACTCAAGTTCAAATTCTGCTTGTGATACTAGTTGTGTGACCCTGAGCAAATAGCAACTTCTTTTTACTTCAGTATTATCTTCAGCAAATGGAGATAATCATTCTTGGAGCATAATCAAATAAAAAGGTAAATATTAAAAGCTTTCAAACTTTCAAGTACAGCTAAGTTCTGATTAACTTGAAGAAGGACTCAATCATTCAGTTAATAATAATTTATTTACTACTGCTTGCTAAATGGTGGTATAATAGATAGTACATGGGGCTTGGATGTAGGAAGACTTGTATTCATATCTGGCCTCAAACTCTTACTAGCTGTGTGACTCTGAGCAAATCACTTAATTTTCTTTGCCTCAGTTTCCGCATCTGCAAAATGAGCTGAAGCAGGAAATGGCAAGCTATTCCAATCTCTTTGCTAAGAAAACACCAAATGGGGTGAGGATTGAAATGATGTGACAAAACCAACTTACTAGACACTGTGCTAAGCCTGGTGCTAAGGCAAAAAGGACAGTACCTGGTCTCCAAAAGCTCAATGTGATGCAATTCACATTGCAAATAATTATGTACAAACAAGGTATGCACACGATAAACTGGAGATAATCAACAGAGGGAAGATATTGTTATTAAGGGGGATCAGGAAAGGCTTAGAATTTTATCTGGGACTTGAAGGAAGCCAGGGAAGTCAATAGGGAGAGATGAGGAGTGACAGCATTATAGACACGGGGAACAACGTAGAAAAAAATACCTGGAGCAAAATGTTGAAGTGTCTTATTCAAGGAGCAGCAAAGTCACATTATTCAGAATTCAAATTTGCACTGTATATTTCCATAGACTGGAACCAATGATCATATTTTACATAATTGTAACATCAAATAGTACAAATTCAAACATGTTGGACCCCATGAAGGGATCCATTATTTGCCGTGATCAGGACCTAGCTGAAATAAGGGAATATTCCCTACTCTCCGCACTCCATCATGAGCTTCTTGAGGACAGGGATATGTCTCAAGTGGGTTTGTATCTCCTACCACACAAATTGTTGTGGAATTCAGTCATACCCCATTCCCTAGGTAGAACTTGGCAGAAAGAAGCAGTTGGGTAAGTATAATATTCAGGTGTAGTGGAAGGCTCTTAAACTTTACAGGTCTCTGACTGGGCATCAGGCCATTTACTCAGTCTGTGCTAGCCTGCCAATTTCAAGCAGCTCTGCAAATGGAATCCAATATGTCCATTGCAGAAATAGTGCTCATCTTTAAGAATATATTGTGCTACTATAGAAAGCACTTACTAGTTTCTGGAATTCCCAGGTTTCTAATAATAATTACTATAGTTATTATTATCTAGCATTTTTATAGCCCTTACTATGTGACAAGCACCATACTAAACATATTGTAATTATATACCTCATTTGATCTTTGCAAGAACTTAGGGAGGTATGTGCTATAATTACTGAAATTTTACAGATGAGGAAATTGAGGCAAATAGGAATTAAGTGACTTGACCAGGGTCATTACAAATGGTAAGTATTTGAGACCTGAATTGAACTGAGGTTCTCTTGATTCCAGACCTGACACTCCATCCATTGTGCCCATTCTATTTACTAGAGATCCCATTAATCTCCATTAGCAGAATGTCCCAATCTTCAACACTTTCCCTATCCCTTCATAATCTAGCCCCCCTCTTATAGTGACCAGGGACAAATTGAGGCAATTGAAGTAGGATAGCAAGAAATGAATAAGGATGGAAAGATTAGTTTTTAAGCTATAGCCTGTGTACATCTGCACCAAGTCAGCAGTGTTGAGAGACAGGGAAGGTTCTCTTTATGTTTTCATTTTAATAGCCATGAGTCTGGAACACCCACCTGGGCCATCTGTGCATAGGACTGAGAGTCATAGAAGAACAAGACATGATTAGAGTTTTTCACATGTGGGATGAATTATATAGGAGATGATTTCACCAGCATTGAAGATCTTCTAGGGAAAGTGACAATGAATGTCATAGAAAAGTTTTTCAGTTTACTGATTCAAGAAACTGTACCTCAAGATCTCTTCCAACTTGAATATTCTGTAATTTTATAAATCTTTGTAATTTTCTTTGTTCAAATAGTACTTGCAAATGCTATTTAGTGGAAATTAATTTGTGTAAAATTTAAAAAAATTATTTGGGAAAATGGTAGCATCTATAAGTATTTTCACTGGACCATCATTTTCACCCCATAATTTACAGTCAAAATGAATATTGAACTTCTTGAACATTTATTGAAGACCATGCAATTTGTTTTTGTAAAATGAATTCCAAATAAATGAAGACCTGAGGCTCATATTAATTTAGTGAGAGTATCAATATGCTAATAAACTCAGAACCTTTTCATTTCAATCATAGATCTTTAAATTATATTTATAGGAAGGGGAATTGTAAAGTAGCCATAACTAACATAAAGCCCATGTATATGATTAATGATGGGAAAGCAGTATTAATTTATCTTAAAAATACACAATCAGAAATAAAAAAAGTACGCAGACTTATAAAAGAGGTACAATTTCAATAGAAATTTCTGGTGAGTGATGCCATTCCCAGTGACTAGTGTGCTCAGCTAGAACTAGAACTAGAATCACTAGTTGTGATCTGAAATGAGTGGGGAATTATTTTAAGAAGATTAGAAATTGATATTAATCTCATGAATTTGTCCTTTCCATATATTTACCACAAAAAACTTACGTGTCTTATCCCATTACTGAAAAAGATATAGTTTCCCCATTCAATGTGACATATTTCAAGATTTGGAAAGTTTGTGATATACATTTTTATTGAATCTATAATCATTCATAGTAGTGCTTCTCTCTTCACTAGCTAATGTAAGGAAATGTACTTTACAACTATGATGTCAAGTACCTTTCAAGTGACAACCAAGCATAAGAATTCATAAATGTACTGAAGTCTCTAATTAACAGCATCAATCATCATTAGGAGACAATGTATTGGAATATGGGTTTCTTACATATTGCAGATATTTCCTCCATCATGACTATCGAAGACTTCAGAGTACTGGCATGGAGGATGGGTGGCAGTTCAATCAAATGACCATTGAACTTCATCAAAGGGTTGGAGGCAATCTCCTGTGTAAAGAAACTGGAGGGGTGGCAGGTTATTTTATGGTTTGGATAATGTTAGATGAAATCAGCAGTGCTCCACTGATAAAAATTGGTGGTAATTTCACAGTGGTAAGATCATTAATTTTCATAGTCTAAGAAAAAAGAGTAATGGAGAAAAAGGTATCCCACTATGACTTTAATTAAGCATAGAAGCAATATGTACAATGAAGTACAGTGTGGTTTCCTGTTGAAATTCATTATGGAAGGGAACAATTTCCTATTCTACTTCCCATGTAAACAAATGACAGAGAAAAAATGGAATTCTAAATATTTCAAAAAAGTGCCTTGCAAGTAATGACACATAATGACAGCATTCTGATTTTACTGTTTTAGGGCGATAGCCAATACTTTTCTTTGTTCCAGGGAAATTTGCGAGTTTTGCTATTTTTCAAGTTCATTGTTCAAAAGAAAAAAGAGAGGGGGAATAGAAATGGAGATGGAGAGAGAACAACAAAGAAACAGAGACAGAAAGAGAAAAACAGAAAGACAGACTAAGAGACAATGAGAAAGACAGAGATAAAGAGACAGAAACAGAGAGAGAGAGAAAGAGAGGGAGAGAAAAAGGGTGGAGGTTGATTTCCTTCCACATTAGTTTTGGTTATGGAAATGCACTATTATCATTGTTTCAAAAAATTCAAAATATCAAAGCTGCACTCAGCCACTGTTGAAAAGATAATGAATGCAACAGTGCTCCTCAGGGGTGAACGACAGTCTTATACTGATGGCTGAGCAGTCCTTCCAGAGGTCACTGGTGTTTTACTTGCCTCTCAGTGGAAAATGTTTGCTTTGGATTTGATTTTATACAATACAAATGGATTCCAATTTCTTTGAGATACTCTACTTCATTTGGACTGCAGACACCTTTAATATTATTCCGTGAGTGATAATCTAGCATGTGGATTATCTAAAGCCCTTCCGCTTCTCTTCCTCAATTTACTGCCTATCAATACCTTGCCAATGAATATATACTTATATGGTTAAATGCTTTACATTGAGAAAAAATGTTTTCACTTAGAGTATTTCATTTCATTATATTTAAATTTCTTAAAATTATTATTTTAGGACAGAGGATTAGATTGTGGAATAAAAATGGGGACATGCTTGAGCTCTCCCTCAAAGTTTTCCAAATACCTATGAAATGACTCTAAAGAAATTATAGAGAAACAGAACCCACAAAATGACACAGTGAAACAAATTTTCAGCCTAAGACAACCCGGAAGGCTGACAGGAAAGGTTTGTTGCACCAGTCTGAGAAAGGAGCACAGGGTAGTGCAAAATGTACCAGCACAGACCTGGCCCAAGCAAAGCTGAAATATGCCTCATCCCTGGTTGCTGTTTTGGTTTCCAGATTTCTCAACCTACAAACACTAAAGGTAACTTAGAAGGTCAGTTGGAAAGGTCTATCAGACCTAGGTGAGAGAGAAGTGTGGTTTGGTCCCAGCCCTAGGGTGGTGGTGACAGTAGTGGTAATGACAGCATTGGCAGCTGCTTGTGGAGCTCTCTGCTCACAGACAGTGGGGTTTTTGAGCAGCTGAGCAGCGTGGGATTTCAGGGATCTCTTTGCTGGCACTGAGGCAGGATTCTTTTGGTTTGCCTGTGCTTGGATCTGGGTTAAAGTCCTGGGTGGCTCTCCTGGGGCAAAGAGAAGTGCTAAATGTGGATGGGGAATCCTCCTCACAGTTACAAAGCAGAAAAGAGTGTGGTCACTCACAGATCAGAGCACAGACCAGGAGAGGAATAAACACTTCTCCTTTGATCATACCACATGGGAAGAACTGAAAACTTAGAGGTCCCTAAAAATGTCTCTGAAAACAGCTGTACAAAACTCCTGAAGCTTAGGAGAGTACACCCTCCACACTGAAAAAAAGAGTCCTACCTTAACTAAGAGTTAAACAGTCGAGTAATTGGCTAGAAAATGAGCAAACAGTGGGGAAAAAAAACTGAGTTGAGAATCTTACTTTGGGGACAAAGAAGACCAAAACATTGAACTAGAAGAAGACAACAAAGTCAAGGTTCTTACATCAAAAGCCTCAAAGAAAAATAAGAATCGGTTGTAGGCCATGGAAGATTTCTAAAAGGATTTTGAAAATCAAATAAGAGAAGTAGAAGAAAAATTGGGAAGAGAAATGAAAGTGATGCAAATAAATGATGAAAAATGAGTCAACAGCTTGCTAGAGGAGACCCCCCAAAATACTAGAAAAAAATTAATAATAGACTAATTCAAATGGAAAATGAGGTACAAAAAAACCAATGCCATAAAAAGCAGAATTGGCCAATTGGAAAAGGTGGTCCAAAAGCTAACAGAAGAAAATAATAGTGTAAAAATTAGAATGGAGCAAATAGAAGGTAATGAATTTAGAGAAATCAAGAAATTATAAAACAAAACCAAAGATAAAAAAAAATAGAAGACAATGTGAAATAATTCATTGGAAAAACAACTGAATGGGATAACATATCTAGGAGAAATAATTTTAAAATCACAGAACTACCTGAACAACATGATCAAAAAAAGAGTCTAGGCTTCATCTGTCAACAAATTATCAAGGAAAACAGCCCTAATATTCCAGAACCAGAGGATAAAATAGAAATTGAAAGACTCCACCAATCATCTCCTGAAAGAAATCCCCAAAGGAATACTCCTAGTAATATTGTGACCAAATTTCAGAGTTCCCAGATGAAAGGGAAAATATTTCAAGAAGTGAGAAACAACTCAATTGCTGTTAAAGCACTACCAGGATAACATAAGATTTATCAGCTTCTACATTACGGGATCAGAGGGCTTTGGATATAGTATTCCAGAGGTCAGAGGAGCTAGAATTACAACCAAGAATCACCTACCCAGTAAAACTGAATATAATCCGTCAGGGGAAAAATGAACATTCAATGAAATAGAGGACTTTGAAGCATTTTTGATGTATAGATTAAGCTGAAAAACAGAATTTGACTCTCAAATATAAGCCTCAAAGGAAGTATGAAAGGGTAAACTGGAAAACAGAAATCATGAGGGATTTATTAAAGTTGAAATGTTTACATGCATATATGGAAAGATGATATTTGTAACTTGTGAGACCTTTCTCAGTACAAGGGGAAGTAATTGGAGGGAATATATACATATACATATATACTTCATGTATATGTGTATATATATATATATATATATACATACATACATGCATAGATATAGACAGAAGACATAGGGCGAGTTAAATTTAAAGGGATGAAATCTAAAACAAAATTAAGGAGAGAGAAATGTATAGGGAGAAGGAGAAAGGGTGAGGTAGAATGGGGTAAATTATCTCACATAAAAGAGTCAAAAGCTTTTACAGTGGAGGGGAAAAGGGGGGAGGTGAGAGGAAATGAGTGAACCTTAGTCTCATTTGACTGAAGGAGTGAATAAAATACACACTCAATTGGGTATGGAAATCTAAATTACCTCACAGGAAAGTAGGGGAGAAGGGAATAAGAGAAGGGAGGATGATAGAAGGGAGGACAGATTGGGGGGGTAATCAAAAGCAAACACTTTTGAGGAGGGTTAGGATCAAAGGAGGGAATAAATGGGGGTGGTGGAATAGGGTGGAGGGAAATACAGTCTTTCACAGCACGACTACTATGGAAGTGTTTTGGCGATTACACAAATATAACCTAAATTTAATTGCTTGCTTTCTCAGTGAGAGTGGGTGAGGAGCAAGGAAGGGAAAGAATTTGGAACTCGGATGTTTTAAAAGCAAATATTAAAAATCATTTTACATGCTACTGGGAAATAAAATATACAGGCAATAGGGTATAGAAATCTATCTTGCCCTACAGGAAAATAGAAAGGGAGGGAATAAAAGGGGGTTGATAGAAGGGAGGGTATATTGAGGTAAGGGGTATTCAGAAGGCACCCTGTCTTGGGGCTGGGAAGGGGAGAGATGAGGAAAAACCTTGGAGTCAAAATCTTGTGGAAGTGAATGTTGAAAACCAAAATTAAATTAATTAATAAAAGATCACAACTTCCTAAAGAAAAAAAATTGTTTTAACATTTATTTTTTAGCATTTTGGTTTCTGAATTATCATTCTTCCACTCTTCCAACAACCACTGTGATGGCAAAAAATGTGACATCAATTATATGTGTGAATTTATGCAAACATTTCAATATTAGTCATTTGGGAAAAAAGAAGGAACTAAAGAAAGTGATTTTTTTTTTGCTTCTATCTGCATTCAGACTTCATCAGTTCTTTCTCTGGAGATGGACAGCATTTTTCAATATGTCTTTCATAATGATCTTGTATCATTACATTGAGATGGCTCAGGAAGAGAAAGTGAGACTGCTGTCCTTGCACAGCTCTCCCTCACTCAAAACAAAGTCAAGGGCATGTCATCATTTCTCTGACATCATGGTCCTCTTTGAAAATGAAGGATGAACATAATGTATCATTATATTGTTGAGAATATCTGAGTCATTCACAGTTGATAATCAAATAATATTGATGTTACTGTGTACAATGTTCTCTTGGTTCTGCTTACTTCATTCAATATCAGTTCATGTAAGTGTTTCCTGGTTTTTCTGAATTCCACCTGCTCATCATCTTTTATGGAACAATGGTATTCCATTACATCCATATACCACATTTTGTTCAGCCATTTCCCAACTGATGGACATCCCCTCAATTTTCCATTCTTTGCCAGCACAAAAAAAAGAGCTAATACAAATATTTTTGTACAAATATGTCCTTTCTCTCTTTAAAACAATCTTATTTAGATAAAGACCTATTAGCAGTATTGCTGGATTGAAGGGAATGCACAGTTTTATAGCCCTTCGGGAATAGTTCCTAATTGCTCTCTATTTGAATCAGTTCACGATGCCACCAACCTTAGTGTCCCAATTTTCTCATGTCCCTGACAGCATTTGTCATTTTCCTTTTCTGTCATATTATCTACTCTAATAGGTGTGAGGTGATACTTCAGAATTGTTTTAATTTTCCTTTCCCTTATCAATAGTGATTTAGAGGATTTTCATGTGAATGTACATAACTTTAATTTTTCCTTCTGAAAAACTACTTATTAATATCATTTGACCATTTATCAAATGAGGAATGATTTATATCCTTATAACTTTGACTCAGTTTCCTATATATTTGAGAAATAAGACCTTTATCAGAGAAACTAGCTGTAAATCCCACCGATTTTCTTGCTTTCTTTTTAATCTTGACTGAATTGAATGTGTTAATGCCATTTAAAAAATTTAATGTAATCAAAATTATCCACTTTACATCCTGTGACCCTCTCTATCTCTTGTTGAGTCATAAATTCTTATCCTATCTATAGATCTGACAGATAAAATTTTCCAAGCTCCTCTACTTTGCTCATGATATCAGGTTTTATGTCTAAATCATGTACCCATTTTGACCTTATTTCAGTGCACATTGCAAGATGTTAGTCTATACTTAGTTTCTGCCAAATTGCTTTCCAATTTCCTCAGCAATTTTTATCAAAGAGTGAGCTCTTGTCCCCAAAATTTGGATTTTTCACTTTATCAAACACTAGATCACTAGGGTAATTCACTCATGAGTATTACACACCTAATCTGTTCCACTCATACACTATTCTATTTCTTAGCCAGTACATGATTGGTTTTAGGATCACTACTTCGTTTAAGATTGGCCAACATCCTTCACATTATTTTTTTTTCATTTATTCCCCTGATGATCTTGAATTTTTGTTCTTCCAGATGATGAATTTTGTTATTTTTTCTAGTTCTATGAATGTGGCAGTTTGGTATGGCACTGAATAAGTAAATTAATTTAGATAGAATTGTCAGATTTTATTATATTGTCTCAGACTACCCATTATCATTTACTATTTCTCCACTTGTTTAGTCATTTGTGTGAGAAGTGTTTTGCAATTTTGTTTGTATAATTCCTGGGTTTCTCTTGTCAGGTAAACACCCAAGTATTTTACCTTGTCTAAAATTACTTTAAGTGAAATTTCTCTTTCTCCAAAGGGATATTTTACATTTTCTTCCATTTTTCATTCTTTAGATATTGTTTGACTGATTCTTGATGCCTCATTAACTTGCCCAATTATAATTTTAACAAGTTGTTTTCTTCAGTTAGCTTTTGTACCTCCTTTTTAAAAGTTATTTTCTCCCATTTAGGGTTTGTATCTCCTTATCCATTTGGTTAATTTTACATTTTTAAGGAGCCGAATGTATTTTTTAAATCATTGGTCAATTTTTTCTTCTACCTCTTTAATTTGGCTTTTAAAATCTTACTTGAGCTCTTCCAGGAATGCTCTTTGGATTTGAAACCAGTTTGTATTTCCTTCTGAGGTTTCAGATGTGGGTACAATGTCAGTGCTGTCTTCTTTTGAATTTGTATTTTGTTCTTCCCTGTCCCTGTAATAAGATTCTCTATTCTTAGGTTTTCTAATTTGCTTCTTGCTCATGGTGATTGTCTTTTCTCTGCCTTTTGAAGTGGATCTCTGCTTCTGGGGCACAGGGGGCTCTTCCTCCCATTTCTTGTGCTGGGAACTAACATCTTGTTTACTGACCTTGTGTTCTGTGGACTCTGGTTCTTTCAACTCGAAGTTATATAATGCTTCAGCTTATCTGGTACTGAGCTGGCTGGTGTGTGCCAAAGCTAAGGCCAGGTGAAGTCTGAGTTTCCCTAGGGTTAAACTTAATTTCATAGTGTGAGGTGTGAAGGAGAGGAAGTCTGGTCACTGGAGGTGTCCTTCTCTCCTAGGGCTGCACTAACCCCATCTGTGTTGGTATCTGTCCAATTTCCCTGGCTGTTCTGGTGTTGGTGCTTACCAGCTGCACCCCCTTGGGTTCAGGATCTCCTGCTGGTTCCCTCAGGTGGGGCTTGCTGGGATGCTTCCTGTCTTGCACTGGTTTCCTTCAGTGACAGCAAGAGAGACCATTCCTGGTGGTCTCCCTAGCCTCCTGAGCTAAAAAACCCCTTCTGCTGGCTCCATTATTCCAGAATTTTTCCTAGAGCAATATTCTCTGGGTTTTTCAAGGTTAAGCATGGAAAATGAGAGCACTTACAGTTTACCCTGCCGTCTTGGCTCCTGGAAGTTCAAGTAGGTGACATTCAACCATTTAGTATGTGTGCTGATAGCCCTATGAGTAGCTGCTGCAACTGTCGCGGGGCCTGTGCTTCCCTCTCATTCAGTTCTGTTGGACTCCTCTCCCATGCTGAGCAGTTTGGGAGTCCACACTGCCACTGGAGAGTCAACCCACCCAGGCAGTTTCTGCTCCACTGTGACCATGTCTGTGTGCTGGTGCCTCTGCATACTCTGTTCTCCCCCAATCTGGTGTAACAGATTCTTCCCATCAATCTTTTGAGCTGTCCTGGGCTGTATATCTGCCGCACTGACTCCCAGTGGATTCTTCCATTCTAAAATTCATTCAAATTCATTTCTTAGAGGTATCTGAGGGAATTTGTGGATGAGCACGGTTGGGTCTCCACTTTCACTCCATCATCTTGGTTCCACCCCCCAGAATTTCTCTTTCTGTCTCTTGCTTCTGGAGTTTGTTAGTCGTACGTAGAAATGCTGATGATTCTTGTGGGTTTATTTTATATCCTGCTAAAGTTGTTCTAGTTCTGTGAATAATTTACTACTATTTCTCCTCCTCCTCCTATTACTAACTACTACCTTACTATGTGGTTCCTTACAACTTTCTACTGAAAACCACTATATGATAGTTGTTAATATTCAGATGAGATTAATCCAATAATTACAAAGTAGACACAAAGCAATCTGAGGGCAGGGATAGTACTAACTGGAGAAATCAGAAAAGGAAACTCAATGACTATTTGCTATATTCAAAACCCCATTTCACAGACCAAGTAACTGAAACTGAGAGAAGTGAGCTGTCCAAGGCTACAAAAAGTAGTGAAGGATAGATCTCATAATGGAAATGAAGTCTTTTGATTCTTTGTCTTTTTTTCATAACCCATGCTGATTATCCATCCCTCCCCAAAGTAATACACAAAGGGGAGTTCACTTTTTTTCAACTTTGGGGAAAATTCTTGTACACATGCTCAGACACCAGTTCAAATGAATTGGGGAAAACAATAGCTAACATTTCTATGGTGATTTAAAGTTTGCAAAATACTTTGCATAAATGCTCATTTAAATTTCATAGCTAGTCTATGAGCCAAGTGCTACAAGTAACATTATCTCCATTCCACAAGTAAGGAAACTGAAGCATAAAGGATTTCTCAGTTTTTCACAGTTAGCAAGTATCAGAGGGACAGGATTTGAATCTGGATAACAAATTCATCACTTAACCAAACTATGCCATGCTACTTCTCATTTTATAGGTATTAAACTCATAGTATTAAAAAGAAAGCTAGTCTTGGAGTCAGGAAGACTTGGGTTCAAGCATTACTTTGTGATCCATAATTTCTCAGTATTCCAGTCAACTCTCTTGACTATAAGTCAAAGAGCATTGCTAGAAGTCTTCTCAATGGGAGTTCTACATATCACTGACATCATAGATTCAATTTTCAAAAAAAAATAATGGGAAGGTGAAAAATTTCCTCTTGAAACTTCTTAAAGTTCAGCACTTATCTATCCCAGAGCAAGAAGAAACAACTATAAATCTTTTTAGTTAGTCTCTTAATGCAATACTATTTGGTGAGTGCTGAAGTCCAAGTTGTGGTTGAGAATGTGAGTCATGGTTGAGGTACAAGCAACATATGATTAAGTCCATAAATTCACAGATTCTCTTGCCTGAGCTGAGTTAAACTTAAATTTATATATATATGTGTGTGTGTGTGTGTGTGTGTGTGTGTACATAACAGCCTAGATTCTGGAGAAAAAAAATTTGGGAAAGTGTGCTTGAGATATGGATTATGGATGCAAATCACAGCTGTGTAGATAGGTGAAGACCCTTGAAGGGAGATAGATAAGTTGTTTTAAAAAGAGTCTCCTCACCCAGAAAGAATTTTTTAAAAAAATTTTGAGAAAACCACAAATCAATTAAGTTTAACAAATATTTTAATAAAATTCAACTCTTCAAAAATTACAAAGAATATTTCTCCAAATGTCACATCTTCACTCTGATTTTGTACTTTTTTTTTACGAAGGTCTTCACATTTTGAAAACTGTCCATTCTCATTATCTTTTATCTATAGAATAGTCTCTACAAATGTTAAGTCTACATGCAGAGAACTGAGACAACTATAAATACCTCATTGCCAAATCCAGTGGCCCTTGATCAATTCTCTTCCTCCTTGACCTCTCTGCAGCATCTGACACTTCCTTCCTGCAACTCTCCTCTGGGCTTTTGTGTTACCATCCTCTCCTTATTCTCCTAAAAATTCTCTGAGGACCCTTTCACTGATGTTCACCCTCCTCCCACAGCCTAAATATGGGCCTTCCCTAAGATTCTATTCTGAGACCTCTTCATTCCTCTCTCTATGGGCTTTCCCTTGGTGATCTCATCTATACCCATGACTTCAAGTATTCTCTCTAGCTGCATGATTCTCAAATCTCTCGCTCCCTGGTTCTAACTTGTCTTCTGAATGTTATTGCTCTCATTGGACATTTCCAAATACTTGATTATTATCCCCTGACATAATTCAAATTCACTATATACAGAACAAAAGTCACCACCATTCCCCTACCTCTATACCCCTCAAATCTTTCTTCCTAAGATTCATATTTCTCTTAATGGAGTGATTATCTCAGTTTCCTAGGCTTGAAACCTCAAAGTCATTAAAAATGCTTAATTGATGCCTTTCATTTTACAGCACAGACATGTCACGATATATACCCCTCCCCTTAGATGACACCCTTGAAACAAATACAGTTAAATAGAACCAGTCAATACTTTGTCCATACCTGAGAGTCTATTCAATATTCCACATCTTTAGTTCCTAATATCTCTAACAAAAAGATTGGGAAGTAAAGTCAGAGAACCATAAATGCGGAACTGTGAGGATTCTTAGAGGCCAACAAGTTCAACACTCACAACCTCCAGGCTGTGTGTCTGGATCTCCAGATTTTGCTACCATTCCTCAGTTATTTCTGCCTTCAGACCTTGGAACAGCTCTCTACCATGCTGTTGCCCTTCTCCCATTGATGATGTCTGTCCTCTGCCTCCATTTTGGGGATGGACCTAGACTGAGCATGCTCATACTCTTGCCTTGTTTGCTTCTGTCTCTTTGGACTTTGCCACCAAATCCCTATGTGGGGACTTCTCTTGCTTTTCAGCTCCTTTTGGGTATTATTTTCCACCCATTAAAATCTAAACTATTTGAAGGTGAGATTATCTTTCTGCTCAGATTTCTTCCCAGCACTTAGCACAATGCCTGACACGTAGCAGGCATTTAATAAATGCTTACCTGCCTCATTTTGTAGGTGAGGAAATTGATGTCCTGGGATGCTGTAACTTCTCTAATTTAGAATAATAGATAAGCATCAGAGGAATGATTATTTGAACACAGGCCTTCAAATTGCTGAATCGCTGACCTTTTCTCAATGACTGGGAGCAAGATTGACCATTAATCTAAGTTCAGCTTCACCTTTGTGTTGTTACCATTTGCATTGTGGTAGTCAGTGAGCTTGTAATTCTCTTGGTTCTACTTTCTTTACTATGCATCAGTTTCTACAAATCTTCCTAATCTGGTACCCTGAAGCCATCATCTTGGTTGTTGCTTATAGCATAATAATAGTCATCCATTCATTCATTTACCTTGCAATAATTTTTGGAGTTGAAGAAAGGTTGAGTGGAATAGATATTGACCTGGTAGTATGATGTGAGGTCTAGATATGTATGAGTGACAGGAGCTAAATGACACATCACATGTCTTCAGCCTCCTCTGGAATTTTAACACTACATATATATATATATATATATATATATGTAGTACAGCTTTGTGATTTCACAAGTGTGGGGAAAACTCCTTGCACCAATGTATAGAAACCAATATAAATCAGTATACATTCTTACATTATGATATGAAGGGTATCATGACACACTGAAAACTTAGGTGACCTTTCCAGGGTCCCACAAACAGTATGTGCCCAAGAAACTTCAACCCAGGTCTTCTAAATATAAGATCAGATATCTATCCATTGGTTCACACTGGGTCCCTAGTGTAAACAGGACATTATGTATCTATAAACACGCAGAAATCGTCACAAGGGGTAGAATGGAGAGTGGGAGACAGGCGGTAAAGTAGATAGAATGCTGAGTCTAAAATCAGGAAATCTCATCTTCCTGAGTTCAAATCTGTCCTCAAAAATTACTAGCTTTATAACCCAAAGCAAGTAACTTAATCCTGTTTGCCTCTGTCTATCTGTAAAATAAATTGAAGAAGGAAACAGCAAGCCACTCCAGTATCATGAAGAGTCAGACATGACTAAACAATGACAATAACATGGAGCAATGGATAGAGAACCAGTGTATGAGTCAGGACCATGCAGGTTCAAGGTCTCTGACTCATACTGTCTATATAACCCTAGGAAGCCACTTAGTTGATATGGGTGGAGGTGAAGTTAGGTGGTACAGTAGATAGAATGCTGAGCCCGGAATCATGTTAGATCTGAGTTCAAATCCAGTCTCAGGCACTGTATGACCCTGAACAAATCATGCAATCATTTTTGCCTCACTTTCCTCAGTTGTAAAATGAGGATGATGATAATATCATCTACCTCCCTGGGTTTTGTGAGAATCATTTAAGATATTTGATAAAAAAAGAAAAATAATTAGGGAAGTACCAGGCACATAGTCAGGACTATATAAATGCTAGCTATTATAACTATTACTACTCAACCTCTCAATACCTCCAGGCAATTCTCCAAGATTGCAAGTCACAGGAACTTCTGGTAATTCTCATTTGTGTTAGTAATTTCCTCATGGGGGAAACTTCCTCCATGGGAGAAAATAAAAGGTATGGAGAAATCACATTTTCTGACATAAATGTTTATGGATTTAATGACATTTTATTGATTGATTGATATATATGTGTTGTGTCCTGTCTACCCCCTCCCCATACACACAACTGTGGAACAAATGCTCTGGGAAGATAGGGACAATTTAATACCTTGCATATAGTGGATATTATAAATGCTTGCTGAACATGTGTGTATGTATATAGATGTGTGTATATATGTATATGTATGTATGTATATGTATATGCATATAGATGTGTGTGTGTGTGTGTGTGTGTAGACACATTGCAGGATTCCCATCACTCCCTGTTTCATTTTTAACAAACGCTTAGCATACGCTTTGCACACTGTGTTGCTTTTGGTAGCAGATGGCTTCATTCACTTGAATGCAAACTACCCTTTAAGGGGCTACTGTTTTGTAATCCATTCCAATGTATATTTTGGTTTTTCTACATTCAATGGAAAACAAATACAAATGATCCTTTCATGTGGACATTGGCAGCGTCAGAAAGGTCTAATGTTCCCAGAGCCTAAAAATAGGAGATGAAAACATGTGGCAACAAGGTTAGAGCCTGTAGTCTTACAAAGGAGTATCTGACAAACACATCATACATACAATTCAGGACTGACCTTATACTGCACTTGCATTTAGAGCTGTGTACAGCCTGGAATTCTCTATTTGAAGCAGGTTGTTAACACATTACCAGGAGTCCATTTCATTTAGAGATGCAAACTCGTTTTGGTGCATATTAAACGGTCATAACTGCAGTCTGACAGCAACATTAAAATGGACCAGTTTTACAACCAAACGGCAGCTAATTGCTCCAAGCTTTTGAAATATTCAGTCACATTTTATAACCGTTTTGCTCATTGATGACAAAAATTCCCCTACCTGCTTTCAAATGGTTCCTTCCTTCTTGCTTTCCTTTCCTCCCTCTTTTTTTTTTCTCTCTCTATCTCTCTCTCCCTTCCTCCCTCCCTCCCTTTCTTCCTCTCTAACTATATCCTTGACTTCTTTCCTCTGTCCCTTCCAAATTTTAACAATTATTGAAATTTTTAAAGATAAGTTTTATTGAATCATTTTTAAAACAGTTATTTCTAAATATTCCAGTGATCTGCCCAATGGCACAGGTAATGCTCTGCACCTACCATCTCCTACATTTTTTAAAACAGAGTCAGGAACTCTCTCCTCTCTTCTCTGGTGACCAGGATTATGTATTACTGTTCTCAAGTAGCCATCTTTGTTTCCATGTTATTTTCATTTTGATAAATGTAAGCACAATGAATTTTGTTCTCCTGGTTCTGCTGACTTCACTATATATCACAGATTCTTAGCCTAGAGGGGGTGAATTAGTTTTATTTGATATTTTGATTATTTTATTTCAGTGCAATTCATTTCCTTAATAATTCTGTGTATTTCATATTATACACAAGTGAATTATTCTGAAAAGATTCAAGTTAAATTGTAGAACTACTGCATTATATGAAAATAATTATGATCTTCCATTCAACATACTTTCATATATGCTTTTCCATGTTTCTCTTAAGTGCTCATATTCTTCCTTTCTTTTAGTGTAATATTATATTACATTTATGTACTGTTATTGGTTTTGTCATTCCCAATTAACAAGCAAATGCTTCATTTAAAGCTTACTTTTGTTATAACAAGAAGTGACTTTATGAAAATTTTGCCATATAATGTGCCCTTTTTTCAAGAAAAATAGTGATATTGTATTTTCAAAGAAGTCAATTAAATGATCCATTTATTACCATGTTTGAAGGCTGTTTTGGGGCACATGGATCAAAATAAAGACTGGAGTGAAGATTATACTGTCCAAACAGTGGGCAGACAAGCCTAAAATCCTAAATAACAAAACCCTAAGTGATCCATATACATAAATAGCTGGCTACACATTTCTTCAAGTCCAGCTTCCATTTGTGACTCCTTCAAAACATTAACTGAGGTCTGGTAATGAATTTGGAATCGAATAACCAATTAATAGATCAATAAAGATTTATTAAGTGTCCATGATGTTTTAGGCACTGTGACATGAATTAGGGAAACAAAACCAAAAAAACCCCCACAATCCCTGTGCTCATGGAGCTTATAGTCTAATGAGAGGGGTCTCAAAATGAAGGTGAAAGTTGGGGGGGTGAGGGAAGATGTCATGAGGTAGTAGTGGAAAAGTCAGAGAAGTCCCAAGATAGTGTAACCAGGTGAGAAATGAGAAAATAAGAGGATCTGAGAAGATCTCACCTGACAATACTGCCTGTTGTGTGACCTCAGCCACTTTATGTAACATTCCTCAAATTCACTTTCCAAATCTGTGAAATGGAGGGGATTGAACTAAATGGCCTCTAAGTTCTAAATCTCTGATCTTTTGAGCTACCTGTTGGCTTCCCTACTGCCTCATTTCTTCCTTGGTAGATCATGTATAAGAATGGAAAACCCATAGAATTAAATAACTTTAAAGCAATATTCACAAAATACTGTGGTCTATTCTTTTCCTCTTTGTCTTTTATTGCTCAGAGATCAGTTAATTCCACCTCAGGAAATCTCTTTCTCATACATCCTCTTTAATTCATTTCCTTTTTCCTGAACTCCTTCCAACATTTGCCCAATTACAGTTGGAATCACAAATATACTTATTCATTATTCATGAAGAAACTAAGGCCTTCCCTAGAGAAATAAGTGATATGCTCAAGATTACACAGTTGACTACAGTTAGGCTTAGCAGTGAGGCTTCCTCACTCTTAGACACTTTCTTCTTTCCTTGGCGTTTTTAAACCTAAACACCAACTCTAATCATGGAAGACAGGCATTGTTGTTGAGTTCATCCTTTGTTGCCGAAGAAGACCATGCTGCAAGAGAAATGATGACATGACTTGCACTTGACTTTGTTCTGAGTGAGGAAGGGCTGTGCAGGTCACTGGCCTCACTTTCTCCTCTGGAGCCATCTGAAAGCAGTGACCAGATATTCATGAAAGAGTTCTCCAAATAATGGTCTACTATGAGCAACCCTAAGTCAAGAAAACAAGTCAAGAAACACACACCCACTCTGGCCTAGGTACCGTGCTAAGCTTGAGGGATATGAAGCAGCTCACAATCTAGTGGAGGAGGACAACATGTAAGCAAATATGTACCAGGATCTATAGGTCTATATCTAATAGATCTATATTTAATTTCTATCACTGTATCTATGTATGCATCAATCTGTTTATCTAATGGTTATAAGCAGCTAGATGGCACAGTGGACAAAGTGCTGGAGCTGGGGTCAATAAGATGAGTTAACTCAGACACAGACTAGTTGTATGACTTTGGGCAGTTCACTTAACATTTCTCAATTCCAGTTTTCTCATATATAAAATAGAGATAATGATGGCATCTCCCTCTCATATTGTGAGGATAAAATAAATAATATTTGCAGAGGGCTTTGCACATGTTAAAATAGCACATAAATATTATTTTGCAGAAGATATAAATACTTAAAATCACACTAAGACTTTTGGAATACCCTGTACAGGAGAGATTAGAGATAGTCTTGGATGGAAGGTACTCCTCTGACAGATAACTAGGAAATGGTGAGGTTTTGGCTAGGACCCAGAGGAAGCCAAGAGGTTGAAGTAAGAAAGGATGGAATTCCATAAGAAAAAAAGTTTAAGAAAAATGTAAATCAAAGTAATTATGAAGTTCCTCTGAACCTCACACCCTGAGCACTGGTTAAAATGACAAAAGATTGGAATAGTCAGGGTTGAAGATGTTATGGAAAAATAGGCACAATGATGCATTGTTGGAAGAGCTGTGAATTTGTCCAACCATTCTGAGAAAGAATTGAGGATCATGTAGAAAAAGAGATGAAAATATCCATACCCTCTGATCTAGAGATTGCTAGGTATATACCAAAGGAGCTCAATGATGCTGGATCTGCTTTAACTTGCTCAGAGCTCCTCAGCTCAAAAGATCCACCAACTTCTACGTCCTTATTAGCAGGGATTATAGGCCAGCATGTCCAGTTCTACTTTTTATCTTTAGTTCTGGAACAATAATAAATCCATATCACCTTTGCTTCTGTAAAGTACATGGTAATGAATTGCCCTATGATATCATTCCCTATTCCCTTGACTTCTCAGATAGAACCAGCTTTCCATGGCCTTCACTTCTCATTTACTTGGTGGTTTATTATTTTTTCTTTTGGTATAGGGCAAGGACTGTCTCACCCATTGTATTCTAGTGGCTAGAGGATCAGCCTTGAAACTAGGAAGATTTAGATTTATTGTCTTGCTACTGACACATTACTAGTAAACTCCTCAGTGCTTGAGGCAAGTCTCTGAGATATTAAGTGGCAGAGAAGGTGTTTCCTTTTTAAAAGTTATTTTTCCAAGCTTTCCTCATTGGAGAGTTCCTCTTCCAATAAAATCATAGGTTCAGTCTCTATTTCTATCCCTATGACTGGCATAGCATAGCCTAGCATAAAGCCTGGCACACAGTGAGAACTTAAATTAATTTTTAATTATTCATTTATACATTTTTCATAGCAAATGTAGAATATTTTAGCTATATCATAAACCAAGTAAGTTTTGTGAGCTGGCCTAGAAGACTGCCTTCCATTTATATTTTTTTTCCAATAGAAAAATGCATTTCAATTTCCAAACACCTCATTTACAAATGAGCCATTGGAACACAACTCATTTGTAAGTTGGAAACTGCCAGTGTACCTAAAAGACAAGCTGATGAATCAATGAACTTTAATTATACTGAATCAATTTGATTAACTCAACCTTCATTTTCTGCCCCAGTTTCGAGGCACAAAGTTCAAAAGGTAGCAGTCAATACCTTGTTGGACCCCTTTATTTTTTCAGCACGCTTATTCTCTCTATTTGTCACTCTATCAGTCAACAAACATGTAAGGCTTACTATGAGCACTGTGTTAAGAATTAGAGATACAAAGGAAGGGAAGAATACTCCCTGCCCTCAAGGAGCTTATATTCCACTGGTGGAGACAACATGCAAAGCTACATATGTGCAAAACAGATGAAAGAAATTTGAAAGGGGAGGCTGTTAGTCATTGGAGGGACTGGGAAGATTCTGCTTTAGAAGGTAAGATTTGATCTGAGTCTTAAAGAATCTGGGGAATTACGAGACAGCAGTTAGGGAACATAGCATTTTACATGTGGATATGTCCAAATGCAGTCAACTAGTGCCAAATGCAACCCAATGATGCTTTCTCTTGATTCTGTGAAATTCTTGACCACTGTCTTTACATCAGTCCTCCACTGTGTACTTAATATGTTAAAGAGCTTCCTTCTACTTCCCTTAATTTAATGTAAATACCAGTGCCTCATGATTAACCCACAAGTCTTCAATAGTGTCTTTTACACTGCTTCTATCACACAAGACAGTCAGAAGACTATGTGGTTGATATTTTCATGATCTACGCCAGAGGTAATATGCTGCAGACTGTCAACATATGTCTTTCCATTGACCTTGAGGTCACATGAAATGGGGATTCTTTTGTGACTGCAGGTGTTTCATGAGCCACAGTCACATACAATATTCCTGAGTAAATGCTGGTATTTATAGCTAGTCATATTGGTGGGAAGGTGGATAGACTCATATTTGTTATAAGAAACTAATCTGGAGACAATCCTTTCATTACAAAGAAGTCATCTTGCGTATGTAGGATACTGAGAATGAAAAATTTATCAAGATAAAAATTATTAAACTGTACATCCTCTACTGAGTTTTTGAGTTTTCAATGGCTCTGATGTCTCACCTGTAAACACGCACACACACACACACACACACACACACACACACACACACACACCCTGCAGTGGTGCAGGAAGCAATTCTACCATTTTTTCTGGTTTGGGAACATGTGAAGGATGGGCTTTCCACCTTCTATCCTTCATACTCTCTGTGTAATCTGCCCCTTCCTTTTCCAATCATGGATCTCTCTGATGCAATATTTTACGTGTGTGTGTGTGTGTGTGTGTGTGTGTGTGTGTGTGTGTGTGTGTTGTACAAAATGCAGTTAGGTAGCACCATTGATAGAGTTCTGAACTTGTGATCAGGAAAACCTCGGTCTGAATTCCATCTCAGATACTTACTAGTTAAGTGTGATCCTAGGCAAGTAACTTAATTTTTTCCACCATACTTTCCTTATTTGCAAAATGGGGAGTAATAATGACATCTACCTCAAAAGATTGGGAACATCAAATGAGAAAATGTATGTGAAGGATTTTGCGAACTTTCGAGCCCAGTATTGGTAATCCATACTGATGATTTCTTACATCAGAAGTATCAAGGAGAATGACTACAATACCCAAGAGGGGTGCAAACCTCCTATTGGACACCTCTGTTATAGACTATGAGAATATCAGGGAGATACAAATGTTCCACAGTCTTCTGACAGACTGTTATTCCAAAGATTGAGCAGTCAGGGCCACACAAAATAGCATCACACAAGGTATTGGGGGAAATCAAATCCTAGAGTGTCAGAGCTGAGTAACTGCAAACTTTCTAGAGCTCTACAACTGGATGAATTTTTCCATTCTTTCTCAGACAGACCATGATGATTACTCCTCAACTTCTGCTCTTTGATCCTAATATCAAATGCTACAAGATCTCATTTGTTGCCATGATATGTGATGGTGGCTTTGGCAGCAAGGGCTCTCCAGCTGAAAGGACTTCAGAAGAAACTGGAGGTCAAAGCCAGACATAGAAGACCAAGACTACAAATATGGAGACCAAGAGAGTGCAACTATTTATGAAGCTAAGTATTTTATAGAAAATTAATCTACTAAGAAGCATTTATTAAATGCTCACTATGTAACAGGCACTGTGCTAAATTCTAGAGATACAAAATATAAAAAGTGAGATAATTCTTGCCCTCAAGGTGCTTACATTCTATTATACTCCACATTTTACTTTCCTGGTACTGAATGAGTCTAATCTGAAACTTGTATTTCATTTTTCTATGCCTTTTCTTGAATTTTTGTCATGCCCCACAGAGAATATACAATTGACTATGCACAGTTGCTCTGAATGTCAAGCCTTTAAAATTCGAATTCAATTGAATTCAACATTAATTAACTGCCCACTGTATACTGTGTTAGGATCCAGTGATCCAAGATGAAAAACTATGTAGTCCTTGCTATAAGGTTGGTTACAGCCCAGTGAAAGAATATATCAATACCAATAAACATGATGCAATACAGAATGTGGAAAGAGAAAAGGAGGCTTCCAGGAAATCTAGCCATATCTGTGCAATATAAGTAAGGAGGAATGATATTCACCTGTGGGAGGTCAGGGAAGACTTTTTGGGGAGGCTGCCAGTGGAATCTGACTTTGAAGGAAAATGATGATTTCAACAGGTGGACATAATGAATTTAGTCTAAGAAGGGGAAATGTAAGTGAAGGAGAAATGAGATGTCAGAATGAATTTGGAGGATGAATCCAATTTAGCCAGAACATAAAATATAAGAGGAAAAACCATAAAATAAAAATGGACAGATGGGTTGAAGTTGGATCATGGCAGCAACTGAATATGAAGTTCAGGAACTTAAAATTTATTCAGATAATGATAGGGAGACCCTGATGACTTTTGAGCAGAAGAGTGATGTGATCATAGAAGTATAACTTGGGCAGTAGTTTAATGAGTAGATTAGAGAGGTGATGGACTGGATGTAGAAGATAATAAAATCTCTGAATTTCTGAGTTGATAGGGAACCCAATGACCAGCTATTCCAGTCCAGATCTGAAAAAGAGTGCCCATACCAACATATCTGAAAAGTGTTCTTCCAGGCTTTACTTAAAGACTCCCACTAAGGGGAATGTACTTTTGAATAACTTCAAATGGTTAGGGAAATTTTCCTTATATCAATCTTAAATATGGCTCTTTGCAATACATATACATTGCTCCCAGTTCTGCTCCCTGGGGCCAAAGTAAATATTTCAAATCTGTCTTCTATATGGAAATCTTTGAATACTTGATGGCAGCTATGTTGCCTTCTCATTTTCCTTCAGGTAAACACTCTCAGTTCATAAAGTGATCCTCCATTGATATACAATTAGAACTCTTCACTGTTCTGTTTGCCATCCTTTAGATGCTTTCTAGCTTATCCATGTCCTTCACAAAATGTGGGGTCAAGAACTGAACACCCAGAATCTCAGTGGTGATCTGACAAGGATGGAGCATACTATTCTTGAGGACAGAGCACCTCATTCTTGGAAGCTATGCCTCTGTCAAAGCAACAAGGATGATGGAAGTTTTTTGTGGGGAGGGGAGTTCCAAAACACACTTCTGACTCATAACTTGAAATTCGCCAAAACATGAAGATCTTTTTTTTTTCAGAGAAACTACTGACTAGTCACATCTCCATCTTAGATTTCTGAAGCATTTTTTTAACTCAAATGTAAGACTGCATTTTTTTTTTGCATTAAATTTCAGCATATTAGAGTTAGCTAAATTCTCCAGCCTGGGAAATGTTTGGATCCTGACTCTATAATTCTACCTGCTACCTCACTTGGTCAGATGTGTATCACCAAAGCTGGGTGGGAACCTATTACAATAGCTCGAGAGAGAAGAGATGGTAGCTTGAACTAAGGTGCTTACGTTGGGAGTGGTGAGAAGGGATTAGATGCATGATATCTTGTGGAGTTTGAAATGATGGCATCTTGTAATGGATTGGGTGTTTGGAGTGAGGAGGAAGGAATAGGTCAAGATAACTTCAAAGTGACCAGATTGGTTGATTAAGAGATTTATGGTTATATAAAAAAAGTGATAGAAAAGTTAGTGCTTTGCCTGGTAGGGAAAGAAAGATGATAAGGTCAGTTTTTGACATGTTGAACTTGAGTTAGCAATCCATTCAGTTGGAGATATTAAGTGGGCTCTTAGAAATATGGGACCAGGGCTCCGGGGAGAAGTTGTTACTGGCGAGAGCAACATGGGAATGATTTACAGAAAGGGCATGAGAAAGTATAGAGCCAGAAGAGAAAAAAAGACAGAGGAGGGAAAAGAGGAAAGAGAAGGGGATGAGAGAAGACAAGAGAGAAGAGAAAAGGTCATGGGACTTTGGAGGGAGACATGCTTAAGGGGTGAGAAAAGAGGAAGAAGTTAGCAAAGGAAACAGAGAAGGGCTGCTTGGAGAAATGGGAGAAACACCATGAGAATGTAGTTTCATGAAAGCCAAGGCAGAAAGGGCAATCAAGACAGAAGGGCAAGTCTATATTGCCAAAACCTGCAAAGAAGTCAAGGAGGGAAGGGCAGGGGTAAAAAGAGCCAGGTCATTGGATTCCACAATTAGCTTTATATTCTTATCACCTGTGACTCCATGTCCATGACTATCACCATGGTGCTGAATGAGTCACTCTTTTCTTAAGGATCGAATATTTCGCTTTTCTTAAACAATGGGAAGACTCTGAACTTTTCATCGTCGAAGATCTTCCTTGCATGCCCCCTGGAGGACAAAGGTGATGCTCACTTTGTAATAGGCACAGCCTATTAAGGCAGCCTTTCCTATTTGGATATGACAGATATTCTCTCAGGAACTAAACTCATTTCCACCCAATATACTGGAGTCTTGAAGAAGTAAACTACAATTTATCTCCTCTAAATAGCACTCCCCAGCTCAGAGCACAAGGCAGATAACCTCCCAGTGAACTTTGCCTATGGATGTTTATCCACCAACTCAAAGTAATATGGATTTATTTTGGTAATATACAGAGCATTTTGCAGATAATGTCGAGAGCAAACATTTTATTACTGATTTTGCGTAAATTACACAAGGCTTTGTTTTAATGGATTTCTCTTCCTACCCTCAACTTGACAATGTGACTTGTTACACAGATTTTTATTATGAGTCTGGATATTGACTTTTAATTATGCACTGTTTAACAAAACAAATAAGCTGAGAGTTAAGTGTGGAGGGGATAGTTTGACATAGCCACTGCCTCCCATTCACTAGTATTCCTTGTGCCCAGTATGAAAACATAAAAGTTTCTTACTGCTTCTGAAAGATGCTGAAGTAGTTTTTAATTATGTTTATTGAAAAGTGCTTGTGATTTAGAGAAGAGAAAGTGTGTCAGCTTGACTTTGATGATATGATGGGCTCAAGGGGGGGCTGGTGCATTCTTTACCATCTGTCCCAGCACAACACAGTGAAGAGTGTGCTGGTCTTGGAGACAGGAAGACCCAAGTTCAAGTCTGACAAAGCTGAGGCAAATAGAGGTTAAGTGACTTGCCCAGGGTGGCACAAGTAGTTATTTTCTGAAGAAAGATTTGGACTCAGGTCTTTGTGACTTCCGGACCAGTGCTCTATCCATTGTAGCACATAATAATAATTTTATAGCGCTTACTATGTGCCAGTGCTATGCTCAGTGCTTTACAAATATGATCTCATGGGATCCTCACAACAATCCTGAGAAGTAGATGTCATGATTATCCTCATTTAACAGATGAGGAAACTGAGGCAAAAAGCAGTTAATTGATGTGTCCAGGGACACAGAACTCTAAAGTGTCTAATGTTGGATTTGAACTTAGACCTTCTTAACTCTAGACTTGGTACTCTATCCATTGTGCCACCTGGTTGCCTTTAATACTGTAACTAATACCAAGTTGTCAGTTGGCAGAAGTAATAGGGTTTTATGATTCAAAATCAAAATCCCATATTTTGAGTTAGAAAGGACTTAGAGACATTTTATTACACCCTTCTACCCCCTGCCTTTCATTTTACAGATGAAGAAACTGAAGTTCCAGGAAATGAAGAGAAAGTCAAATTGAAGCACATTATATAGAACATTGGATCATGAGGAAGTTCAGATTCAACCTTAGATACTTAATGGATGTATGACCCTGAGCAAGTCACTTTACTGCAGTCTGCCTCAGTTTCCTTATCTGTAAAATGGTAATAAAAATAGCAGCTATTTGTCATGATGCTTGTGAGGATAAAACGAAAGAGTATTTTGAAAGAACTTTGCAAAGTTTAAATACAGTATAAATGCAATCCATTTATTATCATTAACTATTGCTGTTATTATTTGTTTGCTTTGCCAAAGGTCTGGTCCTCTGACTTCAAAACTCTACAATGCTAATGCTTTGGGTCCCCCACATTAATAAAATAATGGGTCTGGACCAGCCCTCTCCTACCTCAAGGAAAAAAAAATATGAACCAGGGATAATTTGCATAAGTTAAATGACATAAATTTGTTAATGGCAACAATTCAGATAAGATATGAGAATTTTCCAGCAACCAAAGTGAGAAAATGGGGAAAATCAATTACTGAAACATTTCTAAATTAAGCTCTGTCTTCTCCTTGGAGATCTTTCGTAGGGCTGGTAAGACGGTAGAAGCGTAACCCAATTCAGAGACATCAAATTGAAGTGATGACCCAACGATGTCCTTTCCATCTCTAGGAGTCTTTGAATTCATGCATCGTGGTGACAAGAAATAGCTAGGAAGGTCTCTCTGATGCAAAATATTTTTAGATTCTATTTCTAAGAATGAGGGGTTAAACAGCTCTTGAATTTCTTCCCTGGCCATTGAGAGGAAAGTAGGTCAAGAGCTGGACAAACCCAAGAAGATAAGTGGTCTATTCGGGGATGACATTTAGCTCCTTTAAAAAAAAATGAACTGTTTCCTCTGAGAAATCTTTGATCATTCCTTTGGCATGACTGGCAGTCTAGACAGTGCAAGAATTATAAAACTTAATCTATCCCCTTCTTTCAGTCACACTATTCTAACTCAATCCTACCTATATTGCTGCAGTTTCCTCCCATTTTATCTTTTAATCTCTTTTTATTCCTACCATTCTTCAACATGGTCCTCAAAATGAACTTCCTAAAGTACAAGACTGATTATGCCATTCCCCTGCTCAAGAACCTAAATGGCTCCCTATTGCTTCTGGGATAAAGTACATACTTCTTAGTTTGGCATTTAAAGCCCTACCCAAGATGATTTCCACCTACCTTTGTGGGCTTACTGTGTATTACTCCTCTTCCCACACTATATTTTACAGCCAAATTGGTGTACTGAGTGCTCCCCAAACTTGGTATTTCCTCTCTGACAGTCTTGATTTTGGATAGCCTGTCATGCAATTATCTCCCTCTCTTAAAATGCCTAGCCTCTTTCAGATCTCAGTCCATGTGCCATGTCCTACAGGAAATCTATGTTGATCTTTCCAGTTGTTGATGCTCCATTTTCCCCCCCTTGAATCAACATTTATTTGCCTGTTTATATGTTCTATTCTCTATGGAGAATATATTCTCATTGAGGCTAGGGATTGTTTTACATTTTGTTTTTCTATCTCTAGAACTTAGATCAGAGACTTACATGAATGAACAAATGACAGCATTTACTAAACATTTACTACTATATTTTAAAGCACCTTAAAAGTGCTGGAGATAAAAGTTTAAAAGTAAAGACAATCCATCCTTACCCTCAAGGAGCTTAAATTCTAATAGAGGAAGCAACACAAATAGTGGAATTATAGTCAGGTGAAGAAATTTTGGTTAGAAAAGTTACAGGAATGGTCACTGGGGATATATGAGAGTGGGTTAGCACACCCCATCCAGGAACAATGGCCGGATTGATTTGATCATAATTCATGGTTCTAGAACTCAAGGTGGGGGTAGGTAGGGTAAGGCAGTTTGGGAGTAAAGGTTAGTTGTTGAAGTTGTGGAGGGAGTCGCCAGAGAGTGAGGAATGAAATGAAGCATGGTATCTGGGGCTTTCCTGACCTAGTAGGCTAGGGAAATCACCAATCAGGAGAACTGGCCAAGAGTAGAAGTTTATCTAGGGCACAGTCTCCAGAGGAGGTGAGAAAGATATTGTTGTAGGTTTTTATTAAATTTGTGTTGGCTTAGATTCTCTGCATTGCCGGTGTTCATAAATACTAAACAATTATTTCAAAGCTCTCAATTCTTGTCATCTATTGTTTTTAATCTTTTTGAATTAGAGAAACTCTGGCCATCTCTACAGACTTAAATCACACAAAAACCTAATGCCATATTTTTTCCACTCTCAAAGTAAGGCAGATGATTTGTGTGGTTATTCACATAATTTAGGTGAAGAGTTTCACTAATTAAATAACAGTCTGACATTCTAAAGAAACT
The DNA here is from genome assembly GCA_023548195.1 of Bettongia penicillata ogilbyi. Lineage (NCBI taxonomy): Eukaryota > Metazoa > Chordata > Mammalia > Diprotodontia > Potoroidae > Bettongia > Bettongia penicillata. The sequence goes on from JAJHZJ010000449.1 coordinate 2,528,083, forward strand.
CCATCACTGGCCACCTTATGTTGTTCTCAGAAGCTTCAAAACTGCTTGCCAAATAGGTGGATGAAAGGGAAGCATTCATTACTATTGTTATTTTAATGATCTCCCCAGCAAGCCACCATCCTGTCACTGTTACAAAATAATACCATTAAAGGTCCCAGCAGGGTGGCAGGGCAAGCTGTTGACAGAAAACACTGGCTGCATAATGAGGGAAATGGGCTACTTAATATTTCATCAGATAGCTGGGAAATGATACATGAGCTGCTTGCCCAGGTTAAGGCATGAGAAATTTGGCAAAGGGAAAAATATAAAAAAAATTGGGGATATGGGAAATTTTAATAGTCATCTAGTTAACATTATGCAGTACTTCTTTAAGGTTTGTGTGTGTGTGTGTGTGTGTGTATAATTTAAACCTAATAAACCCTGTGAGGTAGGTGTTATTATTACCATTTTTCAGTTGAGGAAACCGAGGAAAGACATTAAATGACTAGCCTTGGATCATATCACTAATACAGGTATGAGACAGGAATTAGACTTCAAAGCAAATGCATACATGTTTTGGCAGTGATGTGATAATGTGGTTTGGCAACCAATGCGATAATAGGGTTTTTCCTGAGAACAGGAGAAACTTACCAAAGCTTCACAGAGTTCAATTCCTGAGATATTCCCCCTCCCCCCACCTCCTCACCCTCAGTTCCCCAGGAAATATTGGGTAGAGCTCATGCTCCCAGGAAGGGAGAATGTCTTCTCTCTCAGATATCTGGATTTAAGTAATTTGGTGATCAGTGTCTCTGAAGGACTACAAGGAGGGTTCAGCTCTCAACAAAGGAAGAAATGGGGATTTTAAACAGGGATTTAACTAGAGTGCAATGAAGAGGGCTTTATACAGGTTCTGAAAATTACAAGTAGCAAAAATGGTTAGAACAGAAGGCTATCAGATGAATTTGAGACTCCTTCTGACTCCTGCCACAACTTCAACCCTTAGATGAAGTCCATGGCTATATCATTCGGTCCTTCTCCCTGATCTTTGGCAGTGAATTCCTCAGAAATGGTCTTGAAGTATCCTGGGCTCATCATCATTGCTTCTTCCAACCCCCAACTGAATCAAGGATAGATTTTTTTTTTTATTATTTCTTCTAAGTTTGCATACAAACACACACACACACACACACACACACACACACCATTAATTGACCAATAAATATTTGTCACTTATTATATGCTTGGCATTGTTCAAAGGGCTAGGAATACCAATATAAAATGATATAATCCCTATTATTAAGGGTCTTGACTCTCATCTCTGCACTTATTCCCTGTATGACTCTCGACAACTTCTTCTCTGTGAGCTGAGCTTCAGTTTCCTCATCTGTAAAATGAAGAAGTTGGACTAGGTGGCCTTTGAAGTCCCTTCCAGTCTTAAATCTACAATGCTTTGACTATAGAAGAGGACTCAGATGATGCGATATGTCTATGTCAGAAGCCTCTAGCACGCAGGTGTTGTTAAACACAAAGTATAAAATGTGTAATAAAGTTTAGGTACAAAGGACGATGTCAGCTGTAAAATTTTATTTCACTGCTATCTTCTAAGGCCTAAACACATTTGAGTTCAGTAAAATATTAAAATATTCCAGGAGACAGAAGAATATGAAGCCTAATTCCAGAAATACAGCAACAAGGGAGAAATGATGAGGCTGACCCTGAGCATCTATCTCTCTTGGCAGTTGCATCCAGTCCATTGGCCCAGCATATATGTAATTTACAAAAACATACTGAGGGTAGATGGGAATCCTTGGGTCTTCAGCTCCATTTCTCTGACTACAGAGAAGGATGCTCAGCTATTGAGTAGCCACAGTTGTGAGGTTCAAGTCTGTGATGATGTTAGGTTCAACTCTGCCCTTATGCTTTATTTAAACACATAGGATGTTATTGACTTTTCCTAGGAGCCCCAATTGGTGTTCCATGTCTGCATTAACATAATGTCAGGGAATCCAGGTCGTTCTAAGTTTTTCTGAAAGTACTATGAAGCACTGGGTTTAATTGTATAAGAAAAGGCACCAGGTCTCTGATGCTGTAGAGTCAGATTGACTAAAGAAATAATTATCTTAGCAGAAAATGAGAATATTTTACAGGAGCTTTTTCTTCTGGTTAACAGTGATTGGTATGGGCTTTCAGACCAGTATCATGGCCCTTCATAACAGAAACTGAAAAGGAAGGAAAATAAAAGGATAAGGATGATGTGTAGATAGTGCTTTCAATTAAACCAACACTGAATGACTGGGGTGGCCCCCTCTGGCCTTCTGCTAGACAAATCTATCCTAAGGGCATCAGTGGAAGAAAGCAACCCCCTCTGTATTACTGCCAGCATGCACGTCACAATTCATTTTGGGATTTCAAGATGTTTCCTTGCTATGTGAGTTATGTTAGTTGAGTTTAGCAACACCAAGCCAAACAATTAGGAATATGCATTTATATCCAAAAGAGACTTTTGGCATCCCCTAGTAGTTCCTCCTTGCTCTGAAAAAATGTTAATTGAGGTCTTTCTAGGTATCAGAGAATCATCAGTTAATCACTAATGGTAATTAGATGTCTATTATGTTCTAGTCATTTATTTACAATTCTAATAAAGCAACTGAGTCTTTTCTAGATGAGTCAGAAGACCTGGGTTCAAATCATAAATTTGATAATTAGGGTTTAAGCAAGTCATTCAATTTCACTTTCATTTGTTAAATATATATTTTAAAGCTTATACTGTTTGTGAGATAGGGTTGTGACTAGAAATGCACTTCATAAGCCTTGAAGTACTACTGGAAAAATCAATCTACAAACATTTATTAAAAATCTACTAGGCTGGGGGATTGGAGCCAAGATGGCTGAGTAGAAGGACAGACTTGTTGTAACTCTCCCACCAAAGCCCGTAAAATACCTATAAAAATGACTCTAAACAAATTCTAGAGCAGCAGAAGCCACAAAAAGACAGAGTAAAAGAGATTTCCAGCCCAAGGCAGCATGGAAGGCCAACAGGAAAAGTCTGTTGCACTGGGCTCAGAGCAGAGCACAGTCCATGGAGTGCAGCCCAGCCCAGTCTCAGCTGCAGTTCAGACAGGACTGGAGTAGGTTTCAGGGCATAGAATCCCAGGCAGCACCTGCAGTTCCCAGATTCCTCAACCCCCAAATGCTAGAGAAAGCTTCAAAGGTCAGTGAGAAAGCTTTTTCACCTAGGTGAGAAGGGAGCAGGGTCCTGCCCTAGCCCAGTCCCTAGGTGGCTGCAGCATCCATTTTTGGAGTTTTTGGCCTAATGACCCTGGAGGAATCAATCAGCCCTGAGCAGCAGCACTAGGGTGAGGAGGAGCACTGGTTTGGTGGAGCTGGAGGTGGTTGTGGAGAGGGAACCCTACTCACAGATCCTGGGCAGAAAAGCTTGTGGTTACTCCCAGACCAGAGTACAGGCCAGGAGAAGAGTAAACTCCTCTCCACTGACTGTGCCATCTTGGAGGACCTGACAACTTACAGGTCTTTAGAATATACCCTCCACTTGACAAAGGACTCAAAAGTCAAGTAACTGTCTGGGAAAATGTCCCCAAAAGGGAGAAAAATGACTATAGAAGGTTGCTTTCTTGGTGAACAGGTATTTTACTCCACCCTTTTCCATACCATTACAGGAAGACATCAAAGTCAAGCCTGCTTCATCCAAAACCTACAAAATAAATATGCAATGGTCTCAGGCCATGGAAAAGCTCCAAAAAGATTTTGAAAATCAAGTATGAGAGGAGGAGGAAAAATTGGGAAGAGAAATGAGAGCAATGCAGGAAAATCATAAAAAGCAACTCAACAGCTTGCTAAAGGAGACCCAAAAAATGGTGCAGAAAATAACATCTTTAAAAATAGATTAACTCAAATGGAAAAAGAGAACCAAAAAACTGATGAGGAGAAAAATGCTTTAGAAAGCAGAATTAGCCAAATGAAAAAGGAGGTTCAAAAGCTCACTGAAGAAAATAGTTCTTTCAAAATTAGAATGAAACAGATGGAGGCTAATGATTTTATGAGAAACCAAGAAATCATAAAACAAAGCCAAAAGAATGAAAAAATGAAGACAATGTGCAATATCCCATTGGAAAAACAACTGACCTAGAAAATAGATCCAGGAGAGACAATTTAAAAATTATGGGGTTACCTGAAAGCCATGATGAAAAAAACAGTTTAGACATCATGTTTTATGAAATTATCAAGGAAAATTGCCCGGATATTCTAGAACTATAGAGTAAAATAAATATTGAAAGAATCCACTGATCACCTCTTGAAAGAGATCCAAAAAGAAAAATTCCTAGGAATATTGTAGCCAGATTCCAGAGTCCCCAGATCAAGGAGAAAATATTGCAAGCAGTCAGAAGAAACGATGTGACTATTGTGGAAATACAATTAGGATAACACAAGACCTAGCAGTTTCTATATTAAGGGACTGAAGGGCTTGGAATATGATATTCCACAAGTCAAAGGAACTAGGATTAAAACCAAGAATCACCTACCCAGCAAAACTGAATATAATACTTCAGGGGAACAAATGGTCATTCAATGAAATAAAGGACTTTCAAGCATTCTTGATGAAAAGACCAGAGCTGAATAGAAAATTTGACTTTCAAACACAAGAATGAAGAGAAGCTTGAAAAGCTAAACAGGAAAGGGAATCACAAATTAATTTCAAACTAAAGCTGAGTTGTTTAAATTCCTACATGGAAAGATAATATTTGTAACTCTTATGACTTTTCTCAATATTTGGGTAGTTGGAGGAATTATATACATATAATCAGATGGCACAGGGTGAGTTGAATAGGAAGAGATGACATCTAGAAAAATAAAATTCAAGGTTAAGTGAGGAATATATTGGGAGGAGAAAGGGAGAAATGGAATGGGGAGAATTAGTTCTCATAAAAGAGGCAAGAAAAAGCTTTTTCAATGGAGGGGAAAAGGGGAGAGGTGAGAGGGACAAAATGAAGCTTGCTCTCATCGCAAAAATTTATTTTACAGTACAGGAAAGTAGAAGAGAAGGGGAAAAGTGGGGTGCGGGGGGATGATAATAGGGAGGGCAATTGGGAGGAGGGAGTAAACACTCTTGGGAAGGGACAAAGACAAAAGAGAGAATAGAATAAAGGGGGGACAGAATAGGATGGAGGGAAATATAGCTAGTTTTTCACAACATGACTATTATGGAAGTCTTTTGCATAACTACACATGTATAAACTATATTGAATTGCTTGCTTTCACAATGGGGATGTGTGGGGAGGAAGGAAGGGAGAGAAGTTGGAACCCAAAGATTTAGGAATGAATGCTGAGAATTGTTTTTACAAGCAACTGAGAAATAAGAAATACAGGAAATGGGGTAAAGAAATCTATCTTGCCCTACAAGAAAAGAGAGTAGATGGGGATAAGGGAAGGGAGGGATGTGATAGAAGAAAGGCCAGATTTGAGGAAGGGGTAATCAGAATGCATGGTGTCTTGGGGTGGGGGGAGGGGAGAGATGGGGAGAAAATTTGCAAGTCAAAATCTTGCGGAAATGAATGTTGAAAACTATAAATAAATAAATAAATTTAAAAAATCTACTAGGCCAGACATTGTGCTAGATAAGAGGAGGGGAACCTGTGGCCTCAAGATCATGTGGCCCTCTAGGTCCTCAAGTGCAGCCCTTTGACTGAATCCAAACTTCCTAAAGCAAATCTTTCTATTAAAGGGATTTACTCTGTGAAGTTTGGTTTCAATCAAAGGGCCATATGTGACCTCGAGACCACAGGATCTCCACCACTGTGCTATACAAAGACAAAAAGGAAACAGTCCTTGTTGTCAAGAACTTCCATTCTATTTTATGAGGTTCTATATTTGCCTTTACCTTGAAAATGGAGAATAAGATGAAAATGCTACTTACTAACTAGGTGAACCTGAACATGTACCATAACCTCTCTGGCCCTCAGTTTCCTTACTTCAAATGAAATCATGTAAGTAAGGCCATTTGAAACACCAATGTAGTATATAAATTCTAGTTATTATTTTTGTCATTTCCTTCAAAATAGGGACTATAATACCCTTGATGCCTGTATCTCAGAGTAGCTCTTTGGCAGCCAAGATAATATATGCACAGCTCTTTGTAAACCTTAAAATGCTATATAAATGTCAGCTATATGTACTTAAAGAAAGAACCAAAATATTGTTTTTTTAAATCCAGTTTACATTCTCTTGGCAAAGCAAACAGTCCACACTGATTAATATCATATATTCCCTTCTCTCTTGCAGAACATTGCCAAAGGCAAGGTATTACTTAGGAAAACACACACATACACACAAATGCATGGTAAATTGACCCATCCAACCACTATGGAGTTCAAATCACAGTTAGAAATGTATTTTTATTGTGAAAAATGACTGGGGAGTCCATGGCTGACTATCAGTAATATTGTAATGTAAGTCAGATAAATTAGTGCCCAGAAATTTGATATTTCAAAAGTCTGAGAAGATGTGTGTGTATGTCTGTGTGTATGTGTGTGTATATCTATCTATCTATCTATCTATCTATCTATCTATCTATCTATCTATCTATCTATCTATAAAGATATATACTTTCCCTTTTCATGAGATGCCATTTTTGTAATTTTACCAACTATTTTCCTTCAGTGAGAAGCAATTCCTTGGTGTCTAGGCAGTTCAATTAGAATGTTGTAAAAGTTTTCAGAACTCAAACATGAGTGGCCATGAGCAATAGCTGTCATTTCATAGAAAAATGTTCTTTCTCCAGTGCCAGGGTCCTCAGGCAATGGTATTAACTAATTTTAACAAATAATATTATGTGAGTCTTTGGCTTTTGACCCTAGGACATGGAGTCAGTATTTGAATCTTTTGTCTGGGTAGTATCTGACTCTTTCTGTAGTATTTCACCAAGCAGCCAAGGAATGTGCCAGAGATATTTGTAATGTGCATAGGATGGTCCATATCATTCACTGAGCAATTCGTTTAAGAACTTTTAGGTTGGGGGTTCTTAACTTTCTTTTTGTATTATAGACCCCTGTGGTAGTCTGAGGAAATCTATGGACCTATTATTCTAAGACTATTTTAAAAAAAAACTATGTTATGGGAATTTCTGTTTTATTCTCTAAATTAAAAAGGAAGTAAAATCCATAAAATAAAATACATAGAATTACAAAAGAAAATTATATTGAAATGCTAACTACAACATTTTATGAAAGAAGTTCATGGGTAAGAACTCCTACTATGAAGCACAGAGCAACCATTCAGTACTGACAATTTTTGAGGGAGAGAAGGATGTCTGATCTCTACTTCCATTAGTACAGTAAAATTCCAGATTTCAAAATTCCCTACCAATAAAGGTTAGCCCCTGCTCTCCAACTCATTGTCTTAGAATGTTGTTTGTGTAACCGAGAGATTAAGCTATTTCCTTAGGATTCCACAGCTACTGACTATTAGCTATAATACTTTAACCTCAGTCTTTCTGCTCTTTTGCATGCACCATCATGCCTCTCCTGGAAAGAGACAAATAAAATTAGGGACATGGCAACTCTTGTCTTCTACACTATTGGGACAAAGTAGAGCTGTGACATTCAGTGTGTTTTGCAGTGGGGTAAAAAACAAACAAAATGGATTTGGAATTATCTATCCCAGGTTCAAATCCTGACACTATAGTTTCTTACTCATGTGACTGTTGGTATGTAAATTAACTGTTCTCAGCCTCAGTTTTCCCATTTTTAAAATGAAACAGATGTACTAGCTTAGCACTAAGGTTCTTCCCAACATTAAATCTATCATTCATACAAATTGTGAGGTGCTTTTTGAAGGTCTATAAAGTATTCATAGAGTAAAATTATCCCATAGAGTAAAATGGATTCCCATTTTGGACTTTCAGATGATGGGATGTTCTAGGCTGTCAAATTGTAAAAGGAAAATCCTAGGAGAATTGCCTCTTCCTTTGCCAGGTAGCCAGCCAGGGATCCTTTCCTCCAGCTGAGATAGTTTCCTGAATGCCATTAAGTGCCCAGTCTCAAAGCCACTCATACTTTCACACCATGAGGGAACAGCATCATTCCCCATCATCTGCTGAAATTCCTCCTCTCCATCCAATAGAAACTGAAGATATGTTTCATCCAAATTTTTCATCCCTACCCAACCTCCTGCTGACTTTAATTCACCCTTGAATTTCATCCTTGAAGTAGAATCTATTATCAATTAAATAAAATAGGCAGCCAGGAGACTGGGAAGTTATAGAAATTGACAAATCAGTTAAATCACAAATCTAAAATAAACATACATCAATATATAAGACCACATCCATCTGTTTCTGAACTATGTTATTTGGCAATTTAGAAATCAGCTCAACTGAAAGGCTAAGGAATCAGATAATGCAAAGGAAATATTTTATTAAACACTCTGTTGACCCTAAATAGATTTTATACTAATAATAAAAACATTAGTTGGTGCAAATAAATAGTTAAGTCTGAATTTGCTGTCCATAAAGATAAATCAGCCACTGAACAGTGACTTTTAACATGTCAGGCCTGTGGATATATTTCACCTCTTTTTCTGGATATGCTGCTGTTTCATCTAACCATTGTGGCTTAGGATCAATCTCAGATGGTTTTAGTATCTGTATGTAAAGGTGACTGCTGCCTCAGGGGAGGGAGGAGGATACAGGATTTCTCTGTTCCTCTCCTCTTCTAATCATCCCGTTTCTCCTTGCACACACATACAAATACACAGCCTATAACTGAGGTTCTGAAATAAAGTTCTCGGATGCTGAATCATAAGATGCCGAGCTGTACTTCTGGAAGCTGTTATCACTGTATCTGTGGCCTGTCAAGCATGGCCAGGCACCTTTTTACTTTGGTGAAAGAGAAACACAACCATCAGATTGCAAACCACCTGGGTTTTACTATCTGATGATGTCTAGACGGCTGATGTCCTTTGCCTCTTAAAGTCAGGAGTCAACTGGTTTGCATTCATAACTCTACATGAAGCTGTCTTCAAGCTGTGGAACACTAATGGTACCTTGTGGGCTCCAGGGGCATGTTTTTCCACCATCTATATTATTAGGAAACACAGGATACTTGTTTAAGTTTTCTTTAATTAGTAATTACCTGATTCAAAGAGCTACTGAATTTCCCTGGACTAGAGATAGAATTACTATGGGTCACAGTAGGAGAATATGAATGAAATTCTGAGTGTCCAGAGTTAGATTTCAAATGTATAATGGAAAACAAATAATAAAAATCAATAATGATGAGTTTTTAAAAATCTCATTAGTCATTCATATTTCTTAATTATTGCCACTTTCTACTCATCTCTGCCTATAGAACTTTCAACTGAACAGCAATTTAGTAAAATCTAACCAATACACTGATCATGTCTTGCTGTGCATGTGGTATTCCATACTCCTGGGCTACCACAACTCTGTCAAACTCTTGATATTTCAATAGCATCCAAAGCTGCTAACATGATATTTTGAGATTCCTGTTAGAGTTAGAAGATCTCTGCCCTAATGTAAATAATGCAAAGTAAAATTCACTTTCCTTGATAAAGGATGACTTGAAGATGGTCTTTGAAACAAGTTATCAACCACAACAAAGGCGACACTTATAATAGCTTGTCCCTGAACTTAATACAAATTTTCTTTCCCTCCTGCCTTTGATAGCTGAAAAGATTTCTAATCTTTCTATAGACCTTATGAGGTGAAAGGAATCATTGGAGTCTAGAAATCAAGGTGGTTTATCTGGACAAAAAGATTGAAACAAGCCAGAACCCTACATCAGGACTATGGCTAGTGTGTGTCTTATGTATGCTTTTTGGGAGAATGAATGAGGGAGAATAGTCCATTCTCAGAATTTCAATAGTAGGTGAAAATATGTTCCTATTCACTCAGAAGCTAAAGGCAATGAAAAAGGTTGAATTATGGAAACTAGGAAAGGAAATAGAAAATGAAAAGATGTGAGTAAATGTCAAATTTAATAACTTAGACCAGTTTTCTTCCTGTCTATTCCCTAAAGATACACTATTTTCACTATTATTCTTTTCCCTTGACCTGTAACTATAATCCACAACTATCTTTGACTATGTTATGCCTTCATCTTCTTCAGAAAACTGTCCACATTTTGTAAGTTTTAATCTCCCTTTAAAAAGATATGAAAAATAATTTTCCAAAGAAGAAATATAAACTATCAACAACCATTTGAAAAATTGCTCAAAATCATTCAGAGAATTAGTAGCATAAAAATTTTCAAATATAACTTCTATACCATTAAGCTGGTAAAGTGTTTTTTTGAAATTAATTTGAATTATCTTGTGTATAATTTGTATTCATTCATCTGTCTATATGTTGAAGCCTCTCAGTAGAATATCGGTTCTTTGAGGACAGAAACTACTTGCTGTTCTTGTTGCTTGACTTCAATATGTAATAAGCCTAGAGACAGATCCCAAAGGGATTTAAATGACACACAGGGGAGTTTTCATTTTACTTCACAGGAAATAGGTGCTTCTTGAACACTGGAGTGACATGGTCAGGATTTACATACATCCTATCAATTTCAAACTGGAATAGAGGATGAATTGGAGGAAGTAGGGTCTGGAATTAGAGAGAGCAATTAAGAGGCTATGGAAATTGTTCAGATAAGAGGTGATAAGGTCATGAAAGAAGCTGCTTACCATGAATGATAATAATGGAAATGATACAAGATAAGTCACAAAGAATCAACAAAACTTTGCAAATGACTGTATCTGGTTAGAGAAAATGAGAACTGAGAATGATTCCATGGTTATTATCCTGGCTACTTGAAAAGATGGTGGTGCCCCTCATAGATACAGAGAAGTTGAGAAGAGGGATGGGTTTGCAGACAAAGACATTGGGATTTGTTTTCAATATTGGGAAATATGGGACATATTTAAGAAAAACGTTCTATTAGGGATAGCTAAGAGTAGAATGGAACATTTCAAGAGATAGTGGGTACTCCTTTTATTAGAAATCTTACGGAAGAGATTAGATGTACACAGTTGGTACTGTAGTGGAGTTTTCTTATATGGGCAGGTTGAACTCAATGGCCACTGATGTTTCTCCTAAATCTCAAATTCAGCAATTTTGAGATGGCTATGGAACAACCAGTTAACCAGTGGGAAATGTCTAATATTCGGTTGATGATGATAGACTATATCTTAAGAGACAGATGAGGGATAAAAACAAACAATACACATATATCCATATATATATATATATATAGATATATATACACATATACACACACATACATACATATATACCTACTATACATATGTATATATATATGTATATGAATGTATGCATATACATATTTGTCATCTTATTAGGGATGATCATTAAATTCATGAGAGCTGATGACTTCACTGATCTTCCCAAATCCCTGACACAGGATGAAAATCTATGGCTTCTAAAAGCATTAAAGTATACAGTGAGGACCAGAGAAGGGAAATGATGTTTAAAGTCTTTTGGAAACATATGGAAGCCTTTACAAGAGTATTGGCTTATTGTACTCTACTGCTTTGAAGGTATCTTTCTTGGACGGCAGTAGAAAACTTCAATATAGTTGCATGAATTATAGATGACATCCAGTGCTCTTGTTAAAGTAGCTACTATAGGCTTTTCCAACAGGGACCTTCAGCTTTTGTCTGCCATTATGTATCCATAAACACCATGTATTTGTCTGCGGAAACGCTTTTAACATTGGCGATATTATGCCATAAATTGCAAATAAAACTCAAATGACCTTTTCCATTTGGGATGGGGAGGAAGTAAGGGGTGGAACTCATTCTGTCCCAGACGCTTATTTCACCTGGAAATGAAGTCATGGCTTTCAAACAATTAATTCAAGACCTGAATTGTGGATGAAATGTTGCCTGCAAAAATAGGAGACCAAACCAGCATTTTCTCTAGGCTAGGGTATAGTTTGTGAAGTGGACAAACTTTGGGGGGCCTTGAAGTGAAGCTCTTTACTGTGTGTGGTAAGAAAGTATATACATAGGGATCTAAGTTTCTGAAGCCACACTTGACTTTTCAAAGCTTCACCCTGATTCCATTTCCAATCTGATGAGCACCTTTTATGAAGTTTTTTTCTAAACACTGCATGCATACTCTCTGTGTCGAAGCTGAAGCTATTAACTCTTAGAGCCCCAACTTTTAGTTCTAATGAAAAAGGAACACTTGAATTGAGGAGGATTTGAAGAAGTCTTTTTCTAAATCCAGTGAAATTAGAATGGATTCATTGACATCATCTATCAAGTAGTAGATAAATTGCTTGGGAAAAGTGACAAAGTGGTGAAGCTATTCAGATCATACTGCAAGTTCTATTAATTTGTATCCAGATGAAAAAGAGCATGTGTCAGGTACCAGTTATCAGAAGAGTTTTCTTGTTTACTTTTATAAGAGAGCACATTTGTTAGTATTCTTCCTGTGTCCTCAGAGCAAACATTTTACTAGAAGGAAAATATTCTGGGTAGCTAATTATAAACTCTCTGTCAGCTTACTTTAATTAACATTTTTTTCAGGAGCCTTAGCTATAAGCCAATTGAATACTGAGTTTTGTCTCCATACTTGACTTTGAAAGAAAAGACAGGAAGTACAGTGGCATGAGCAATGGATGGTTTTGGAGTGAGTGAGATTATTACTCGTGTACCCTTGCACAAGGCACTTAGCTTTCTGTGGAGTCAGTTTCTTTATTTGTAAAAGGACTAGAGGGCCTTGGAGGTTCATTCTGGCTCTAGATCTATGATCCTACAATCAAGCTTCCACTATTCTGGGAGGCAACAACAAAGAGGAGAAGAGGCACATGGAAAGTGTATGAGATTTGAAATAAGGGGACCTGGGGTTAGATCTCAATACTGTCACTAACTGGATGATTTTGATCAAGTCATTTAATTATCATGTATAATTAATTTTCAGTTCCTTCCTCTTTGTGGGGTTAGACCAGATTACTTTTGAGGTTTCTTTCACCCAGATGAAGTTATGTGGTGCACGGGATGAAGGACTGAGCTTAGAATCAGGAAAACCTGAGTTCAAATCCAGCCTCATTTACTTACTAGCTATATAAACCTGGATAATTCTCTTCATCTCTATAAATCTCAATCTCCTTAATGATATAATGAGGATTACAATGGCACCTATTTTCTCTCCTTCAGGACTATTGTGAAACTCAAAGGGGATAGAATTTGTTAGGAACTTAGCACAATGTCTGACACGTAGTAGATGCTAATAATGCTTGTCTGCTTTCTTATTTCAGTTCTATATTGAATATCATATATGTATGCAAGAAAGTAAGTAGAAATCATTTCAAAGAGGAAACAACTACTAAAAATCTGGTGGAAGAAGAACAGTCAAGAAACATTTATTAAGCTTCTGCTGTTTGCCAGGTACTATGATAAGTGATGATGATACAAAGACAAAAGTGAAATGGTCCCTCCCTTAAGGCATCTACATTCTACCAGGGGAGAGAGAATGTACATATTTAAATATATACAAAATATATGCAAATTAATTTTTTGGGGGAGTGTACCAGTTAGTCAATAAAAAAAGATTATTAAATACCTACTTTATGTCGAGCAGTATGCTAACCAATAGGGATGTAAAGAAAATCAAAAGACAGTTCCTGCTCTCAAGGAGCTCACTGTCTAATGGAGGAGACAACTTACAAATAACCATACAAATATGCAGACATTTTGTTTAAATATAATTTATTTTACTGAATAATCCGGGAAGTTCATAGTCATCAATTCTCTTGTAATCTTAGGTACAACTGGGAAATCAGGAATCCCTGTAGAACTGTTACTGCAGTGAACTTAGTAGGTAAATTTTGTGTGTATTTTTGACAGCTTATGTGATGAAATTTCTCGAAAATTAAACTCGTTGATTTCATTTTCAGCAAGCTGACCTGGGGCACTTAGTATGTCTTTTGGTCTTCCTGATTTTAGAACATTTTTCCTTTTTACAATAAATTTAAGATTATCAGAAGATATAAATTTCAGAATCATTGCATCTGGCCTTCACATGAACCATGCATTATTTCTTCTCCATTTATTATCTCCTGATAAAGTTATTTACAGGATAAATTTGAAATAATCAACAGCAGGAACCCATGAGAATTAAGGGACCTTAGGAAAGGTTTCTTATAGAAGATGAGCATTTAGCTGGGAGTTGAAACAAGTCAAGGAAATGAGGAGGTAGAGATGATGGAGGGAAAGCATTCCAGGCTTGAGAGACCACCAGTAAAAATGCCCTGTCACTACATGGAGTTTCTTATTAGAGGAACTGAAAAGTAGCCAGTGCCATTGCATCAAAGAGCATTCTGGGGATGGGGGTGATATATGTACAGTGTAAGAAGACTTGAAAGGGGCTAGCTCATAAATGGCTTTGAATTCCAAAGAGAAGATTTAATACTTGATCCTGGAGGTAACAGGGAGACACTGGAGCTTATTGAATTAGGAAAGGGGAGTGACAGGTCAGACTTGCACTTTAGGTAGATCACTTTGTAGTGGGGAGAGATTTGTGTCAGAGAGACCAATTAGCAGGCAACTGCAATAATACAGGTGTGAGGTGATGAGGGCATGGATCAGGGTAGTGATGGAACAAGAGCAAAGAATTGGGTGCAATATGTGTAATAAATAGATGATATGAAAGTAAAATCAAAAGGCCATGGTAACAGATTGGATAATGAGTGAGGAATTAAGGATGGCACCTAAGTTATGAGTCTGGGTGACTGGGAGGATGGTGATGTTCTTGATAGTAATAAGAAGGTAACGAAGATATGAGTTTTTGATGGGGGAAGTGAGATTAGCTTTGAACTTGTTGAGCTTAATATGTCTATGGAACATACATGTTAAAATGCCCAATAGGTCATTAAAAATTTGAAACTGACCCTTCCCCCAAAGATGGCACTGAAGGTGAAGAAGGAAGCTATTCCTCCCCACCCCCCACCCCCAAGACAGAATTCAAGGCTAAGGCCTTGAAGGCCAAGAAGGTGATGTTGAAGAGTGTCTATAGCTATGAAAATAAGAAGATTCACATATCCCCCCACATTCTGGCAACCCAAGGAACTAAGACTTTGAAGGCAGCCCAAACACAATTGGAAAAGTACCCCTAAGAGAGACAAGCTTAATCACTATGCCATCATTAAGTTTTCCTTGACCACTGAGTCTGCTATGAAGAAGGCTGAGGACATCAACACCCTAGTCTTCGTTGTGGACCTCAAGGCCAATAAGCATCAGATTAAGCAGACAGTAAAGAACTTACATGACATCAGTGTGGCCAAGGTCAATACACTGATCCTGCCTGAAGGACAAAAGAAGACCTATGTCCAACTTGCTCCAGATTATGATGCTTTAGATGTCACCAACAAAATTGGAATCATCTAAACTGTGTCAAACTATTCCACTCCACCTACAATAATTTTTTTCCAGGAAAAAAAAAAGAAATGTGAAACTGGTGGTCATCAGAAGATATGTCTGACTAAATTGATTTGAGTGTTAGTGTAGAGATGACAAATGAATCCTCTGAGGCTGATGAGATCACCAAGTGAAATAGTAAAAAGGGAGAAGAAAAGAGACCCCCAGAAGAGAACCCTATGGGACACCCACGATGAGTGGGTGTTTCTGTGTGGGAATCCAGCAAAGGACACTGATAAGTTCTCAGAGAGATAACAGGAGAATGGGGTCCCAAAAATCAAAAGAGAAAAGAAGTAGAGTGGCAAAGCCTGCAGTGAGTTCAGGAAGGATGGGGATCAAGAGAAAGCCATTGATTTGTCAATTAAGACATCTTTACTAACTTTGGAGAGACCAATTACAATTGAATGATGACAATGGAAAACAGACTGTTGAGAGTTAAGAAGAGGGAAAGGAAGGAAAATTGAGGCACTAATGGAAGATGGCCTCCTCAAGGAATTCACCATAAAAAGGGAAGACAGATATGGTGCAATAACTAGCATGGATAGCTAAATCAAAAGAGGGGGTTTTTTTTTGAAGGTGAAGGCACTTGAGCATGTTTATATGTTGTAGGGAAGCAACTAGGGGACAGGGAGGGATTGAAGAAAAGTTAGACTCTACTATGACAACAAAAACGACCAAAAAAAGCTTCACATAGTTACATTTGAACTATATGTTGAAGGAAAATGGAGATTCCAAGAAGCATAAGTAAGAAGGGAAAGAATATCAGATGTGGAGTAAGATCAGAGAAAAGATATGGAGATGTGAAATGGAGGGCCATGTTTGAGGGAAAGCTAGTTTGCCTGGGTCATAGAGGGTGAGAAGGGGAGTGATATGTAATAAAGATGCAAAAGTATGTTGGGGAAGGGTTTAAATACCAATAGAAGAGTTTTTATTTGATCCTGGGATAATAGGGAACTCCTGTAATTTCTTGAGTAGGGGAATGCCATGAACACACCTACACTTTAGAGAAAGAAGTTTGGTAATTTAGTAAAACTGAAATTAGTAAAACTGAATTTGAAGTCAGGATCTGTGTTTTGAAGAAAGCTAGAGATTCTGTAAAAAAATGGAGGAGATAGTGAATTCCAGAAATGGAAGATAAGTTAAGAAAACACTTAACCTTATGAGCCTCAGTTTGCTTATCTATAAAATGAGGATGAATATATGTTATTTCTCCCTATCAAGGTCATCTAAGGGATGGAATATTTATAAAAGTGCTTATAAAAATTTCAAGGGCTATACTCATGGTGTTATGAAAATTTCATATATGAAATGCTTAATACTATAGTGAATACATGATTTTAACAATGCAGGCATTCAAGGCCAGCCCTCAATCAGAATAATTCAGTGATTGAGGCACCCATGGATCACAAAATGTAATGAAAACAACTTTACTTCTAATTAGGTTTAAAAAGATATAATTTCTAGTTAAATTCAAATAAATACTGCTCCTTTCTGACTCCACATTCATCATAGGAAGCATCCATGCTAGGTCAGAAAAGCATTCCCACCAAACAATAAAAATATTTATCAAAACTGCTGAAGCATCAATTCCCCAATTCCCAACAGCACGGGTCCTTTATGCATCAGGGAGCAGAGAAGTCACACCAGTAGGACATGTCTTGGGTTCCCAGGCCAACCAAATCACAAGGATGATCCCCAAACAGAAAGAAATCCCTTCTAGAAAATCACTCAGTCAGTCACTTGATAAACCTTTATTAACTTCTTACTCTCTGAGGCACTGAGGTAAATATAAAGAATAAAAATTAAGGCAAAACAGTCCCTGTCCTCCAGAAGTTTACATCCAATGGGAGATAGGAGACAACATGTAAATAATGGAAGGCTAATAGAATGACAATGGTTATTCCCTTTAGTGGGGGTATGCTGACACCTATCCATGTCTGCCCATACTGTCTAATACTTGCCTCTGTCCTATGTTTACCAATGGGACTTAACTTACTCACTGGAATCTTGTCTCCATTTTCTTGATGTTTTGTGGATATTGAACTTGAAGAGAGACCAGTCAGAGCTGTGCTTACTTTTACTAAAGAAATTTTCTTTTACCAAAAACATGATATTTTAAGAAGAAGTTATATACTTTCCAAAGAACAGTACATTCAGCCCCTCTAACAATCCTGTGAGGCAAGTATTATTATTGTGTCTATTTTACAGATGAGAAAAATGAGGCTAAGCGAGATTAAGAGATTTACATCAGATCACAGATCTCTTAAGTATCTGACACTATGTTGGAACTGAGTTTTTCCTGACTTCAAATTCAATGCTCTCACACTGCCATCTATGAAGAGTGAGCTGCCCAGGTATACTTAGAAGGTGATCTGATTTAAAAATATTTTCTAATTAGAATTTTATAGGCACAAACTCTATAAACTCAAGTATATCCGTTAAAATATTTTCTGTAACAAAAGGATTTGTGAAGAGATTTCTGTTTTTTGAAAGTACCATGCAACAAACTTCCTTTAAAATCTGAGCATCTTTTCTTCCCTGCTCTATGCTTCTATACATATGTACTGAGGATATCATGAGACCTTAAGCCTAGTGGGAGCTCAGACTTGTATTGAACAAATTGGAGAAAAAAAGAATGTCTGAGAGGGAATGGGGTGAAATTGAAAGAACCCTGGAATGGGAGACAGAAGATCTGGCTTGAAATGTGGGTCCCCAATTATCTGTTTTGTGTGATACAGCTTCTCTGAGCTATAGTTTTTTCACCTACAGATTGAAGAGATGGTGTGTTTTAGAGAAAAGTTCTTGACTTGAAGTTAGGAAAGTCTTTCATCTAATAACACTAGCCTTGTGATCATTTGTAAGTGATTTAACTTGGCAGGGACATGGTACATCAAAAAGAACACTGACCCTGAAGTTAGGACAGCTGGATTCAAATCCCACCTCTGACTCTTACTATCTGAATGACTTCTTTGACAAGTCAATTCACCTCCCTGAGACTCACTTTAAAAAAAAACATTAATTTGCAAAATCAGAGAATTGGATGGGATGGTCTTCAAGGTCCCTTCTACAACTAGGGTGATGATTTTATGAACCTCTATAACTCCACTTCCTCATCTGTAAATTAGGGAAAGAAAAAACACCAGTAGTACCTGATTATGTATTGCCCTGAGAATCAAATAAGATGATATAAGTCAAGTTTTACATACATATTCATTACTGAGATCATAGTAACATGATACCCGGAGGGTTGCCTTATGGATCAAACATAACTTTAAAGGTGTGGTTCCACTCATTATACTATTCACTTACAAGTAGCTTGTTGTCTGTCCTTCATTCTCCAAGACAACCATGACATCAGGGAGGTGATGCTGTGACAGGCAAGTGAATTGACTTTAAATGAGGGAGTACTTAGAAGTAAATACCTTTGTTAGGAAAGAAGACTTTTGAACTAGATTTGACAAACAAAACTTGAGTATCAACAAGGTCTGGATACCTCTCAATCAAAACAATTGTGTGAGGAACAAAGCCATCATCTAAGAATTTGTATAAAAGCAAGAAACTACCTTGGGAATAGGAGAAAACAATTCTGAGCGTCTGTGTTTGAGAGGCTGCCATTAGTGATCTAGCGCTACTCCCGGGGAGCTCAGGGGGCCTGAGCTATGGGAGAGAAGGGAAATACTGGGAAAAGCACTAAGTCAATAGGCATCTCCTGAGCAAAGGACTCTGAAAGGAGTCTCAGAAGAAAGTCAGCTTTCTACCCAACTTCTCAACTTACTGAGTCTGTTCTGTTATTCAAATGCTTCTGGAAAATTGAATTTTGCCTCAATAAAATAGAATTCAGGAGATGAATAGTAAAACAAATATATGTATGTGTATGTATGTATATATGTATGTGAGTGTGTGTGCATGTTTATATATATGTATGTATGTATGTAGTATGTATGTGTAAGATTAGAGAGCCCAACTTATTCTTATGCTTATATATTAGGGATTTTTCCTAAATGGGGGGGTCAGAGCTATTGTGAGTAAATTTAAAGTGTTTCATTTAAACCAAATACCCTAAAGCAAAACAGGAAGGAACCAAGTGGACCTTAGTAGGGTATTATATTGTCCCTCAAGAAAAAGGCATGTGTCTACACACACACACAAACTCACATATACACACCCACACTACTTTTTGATGGCAAAGTAATATATTAACCACATCTCTGTTCTGTTATGAATACTTGCCTGGTCACTTATATGCTACTAACTAGATCAATATCAGTTCATCTCAATACAACATTTAGAAACAGCATGGAGAAATACATAGCCAGGAAAGTCGAGTTCAAGTCCTACGTCTGCCACATACTAACTGTATGATCTTGGATAAGTCATTTAATCTCTTACCAGTGATGTCAAACTCAAATAGAGTAATATCTAATTCCTATACCTATCCCCCTCATGTATGGACTTAGATCTGAAATTATAAAGAAGAAATTCTATAACATTTATGTATACATATACTTGTTTATGTATAGACATGCATATGTACACATATATAAATGCCCTGTGTGAGTTTGACATTCTGGTGAAACTTATGGACCCCTTCTCGGAATTATCTTTTAAATACTTAAATAAAATATATATGATTACAAAGGAAGTAAATTATATTGAAATAAAGTCTTATATATATACACACACATGCATACATGTCTACACACATGCATATATATATTTAAAGTTCACAAACACAAGGTTTAGAACCCTTGTTTACAAGGACAATTTTTTGGCCTACTTGAAATGTATTGAAAATAAATTTCTCAGTGCATCTAAGATTTTATGTACTCCAACATGGATTTGTGTGTTACTTATGTGTGTACTTGGTTTGGTCTAGCTAATTTTCAGCACTTCATTTTAAGTTACATTTCCACATCCTCATGTGGTGATTTCATTGTCATAAGTGTGCATAGATTATTATAGAAATTCTAGCATATACATTTCATCTTCTTGTCAATTTTATCATAACTCACACAGAATTATTTGTTCTTTAGAAACAGTCTTGATAAAGGTCTCCTTTCTAAAATATATAGAGAACCAAGTCAAATTTACAAGAATACAAGTCATTCCCCAATTGATAAATGATCAAAGCATCTGAACAAGCAGTTTTCAGAGGAAGAGATTAAAGCTATCTCTAGTTATGAAAAAATGCTTTAAATCACTATTGATTAGAAAGATTCAAATCAAAATAACTGTGAGGTGCCACATCACACCTCTCAGATTAGCTAACATGACAAAACAGGAAGATGATAATTGTTGAAGCAGATGTGTGAGAGTTGGAACACTAATTCACTGTTGGTGGAACTGTGAGTTGATCCAACCATTCTGGAGAGCCATTTGGAAATATGCCCAAAGGACTACAAAAATGTGCATATCCTTTGACCCAGCAATATCAGTTCTAGGGATGTATCCCCAAGAGATCATATAAATGGGAAAAGGTCTCACATATACAAAAAATATTTATAGAAGCTCTTTTTGTGGTGGCCAAGAAGTGGAAATCAAGGGATGCCCATCAACTGGGGAATGGTTGAACAAGTTGTGGTATATGAATGTAATGGAATACTATTGTGCTATAAGTAATGATGAACAGTTGAACTTCAGAAAAACCTGGAAAGACTTATATGAACTGATGCTGAGTGAAATGAGCAGAACCAGGAGAACATTATACACAGTAACAGCAACAGCATACAAGTTTCTGATAGACTAAGCCTTCACAACAATGCAAGGGCCTAAAACATTCCCAAAGGACTTTGGAGGCAAAATACCATCCACAACAAGAGAAAGAACTATAGGGTCAGAACACAGAATGAAGGAGACTATTTTCTCTTGTGTTATGATTATTTTGTTTGGGTTTTTCCCATGGTTTCTCCCTTTCATTTTACTTCTTCTATTCAACATGAGTAACGTGAAGATGTTTTTAATAAGAATGTATGTATAGAACCCATATAAGATTGCAAGCTGTCTCAGAGAGGGAGGGTAGAGGGAGGGAGAGAAAATTTAACATTTATGGAAGTGATTGTTGAAAACTGAAAACAAATAAATTAATTAAATTTGAAAAAAGAAAGTCTTTATAAATGCAAATTTTCATCATTTGAAACAAATCTCTTTGAATAATTAAAGGTGATGAATCTTGAGTCATTAGTTTTATTGCTAAAGGAGACCAGTGTAGGGCATTGGCCTAGCCCCTTGCAGTGTCACACAGAAATTCAAGTATAGCTCATTTAAATATCATTATATAAAGGAGGAAATACGGCATTAAACCAATGAAATGACACATACAAAACACCTTGCAAACTCTAAAGTGAGCTCGCTCTCTGTCTCTTTCTGTCTCTGTCTCTCTATCTCTCTCTCCCCCTCTCTGTATATGTGTGTGTGTGTGTGTGTGTGTGTGTGTGTGTGTGTATTTATATTTGAACTGTTTCAGGAAAATTCTGAAGATCACCTGGCAAGATAAGATATGAAACACCAAGGTCCTTCTTGAACTAAACTGCAAAGCATTCAAACTCTCCTTCAGAGAGCTCAATTCTAAAGTTCTGGCCACATTGTTTGTATGTAAAACCTACACTTGCCAAAAAGACTGTTTTACAGAGAACTCACACATGGCAAACATTCACATGGTGGTCAGAAGAAGCAATTCAAGGGCATTCTCAAAGTCTCTCTGAAGAACTTTGGAATTGATTGTGTGTGTGACATGGGAGACACTGGCACAGGACTGCTTAGCATGGCATGCCATCATCAGAGAAGGGGCTGTGCTCTATAAGCAAAGCATACAAGATGCACAAATTTAGAGGACCCACCCCGAATGTTCACATGGACTATTTGTGTCCATGGGAGAGAATTCTTAGCTTGTATTGGTCTGATTGGCCACTGTTTCGACACACTATGACTTCACTCTAGCATAGTGATGTCATTTTGGTCCTCTTTAAGAAAGGACAGCAACCAATGTACACACACACACACACACACACACACACACACACACACCAACTATTAACTTTGGTTGCTTTTGTTAATTAATAGAAAGCAGACTTTATGGCCAGGAAGCCCTAGGATTAAATCAAATCAAATCCTTGACTAGTGATGAAGGGCATGTGGTTCAAACTTTCTTAGCCTCAATTTCCTCATCTGTAAAATAGAAAGGATTATAGCCCTGTTTCACAGAGTTTTTGTGAGATGCAAGTGAAATTAAGTAGCTAAAATCTTTGCAAATTTTAAAGCACTATACAAATTTCATCATGAGACTATATTCAATGAGCAAAGTAGATTTTCAGTAGTTCAAAAGAGATGTGAGATGTGCAAACTTAGAGGCATCACCACTACAAATGTTCATATGGACTATTTGTGCCCAACCTGTGATAGAATATTTGAAACTCTTATTCTAATCACAACCAGAATTGGACACACTATACCGGGGTGGGGAACTGCAGCTTTGCTCGAGGTCAGATATGGTCATTTAGATCCTCAAGTGGCTCTTTGACTGAGTCCAAACTTCACAGAACAAATCCCCTTAAGAAAAGGGGATTCATAAAATTGATAAGTATGATAAAATTATTAAAATTATATTATAATTTGATCCCAACATAGTGATATTTTGGTCCTTTCAGCACAAAGGACAGCAGCCAACCAACCATATTATCATTAAAAAAATATTATTAGTCCTATGTCTGCTTTTTGCTAGATAATACTACTATTTAGCATTTATATAATGCATTGAGTTTATAAATAATTTTACATGTCATTCCATTGGACCTTCACAGTGATAAATCCTGTTAGGGTCTATTATTGTCCTTTTATAGATGAGGAAACTGAGGCAGAGAGTTCAAGTGACTTACCTAGAATCACACAGCTAGTAAGTGTCTGAGGCAAGATTTGAATTCAAACCTTCCAAATCCCAAGTCAGATATTCTTTCCATTATGTGCCTTAGTCGTGTGACCCTGTGCATCTGTAAAATGAGGAAGTTGAATAAAAGGATCTATAAGATTCTTTATAATTCTAATATCTAATGGACTTTACATAAAGAGTCCTTTGAACTTTTCTGCCTTTCTTTCCCTTTTCCTCTAACATGCATTTCTTTTATGAGTTTTCACTCTCAACATTTTCTCTCAAGATGGAGAATAAAATTATTTTCTTTTCTACCGAACTAAATGCAATATAAACTGAATTTATACTATACAAAGCTATCTCTAAGGACTTTCTATATGCACAGAAAACAACACTCAAAAACTTTAAACTGGAGTGGCATTTAAGTCAAAAAAAGAATAAAAGAAGTTTTTTTATTATTTTATTTTACTTAATCTTCAATGAGTTCCTTCAATCTGCATTTCTGAAGTTAAGCAGAAACAGATTTTCAGTTGAGGGGTATAGCCAGGAAAAACCCTGGAGGCAGAAGGCTTTCATTTGACTTTTCCATTGTCTTACCCTGGGAATTAGAAACAGATTTTCCTCTTTTTTTTGAAACTTTCTTGTATCTTCTCTCTAGACCGTGGCATATATATTCAGCGTAACACTCTTTTCCATCCCTCTCACCTAATGGAAATCACACTGGAATTGATTTTTTCCAGGGGATTCTTGCTTTAATAGGTAGTACTGAGATATTTTATCAGTAAAACTGGAGACTCTAAGCTGCCAAGCTGTTGTGGACATTAAATTACATTTGGAAAAGTAAGGTGAATCACCATCTGAGAAAATATATGATGAAAGCAAGCATGATAGACTAGGGATCAAAAACTTTGTGGAAAAATATATGTGACATCTAGAAGTTTATACTAAGAACTTCATGTGTCCTTTGCCTTCTGGGAGCTAATGATTACAACCTATATTAGTATGATACCCTATGGATCACAAGTTATCAACACAGGATCAAAGATTTTGAGCTGGGAGAGAGCTGGAAGGTCACCTGTTCCAAGTCCATTATTTTAAACATCAGGAAAATATTTATAGAGATTTTCTCAGGGTAACATGAGTTGGAAATGACAGTGGTGGGATTTGAATTTATGTCTTTTGGTTCTAAATCCATCACGCTGTATCTTTTCACTATGCCATGTTACTATGACATAGACTGGTTAACCATTATTATTCTCATTTATTTGCTAAGAAAACAGAGACTTCGAGAGGTTAAGAGAAAAGGTGCTAGATTTGGAGTCAGAGAACCTGGGTTTGAACTTTGACCCTAAAACCCTTCTCATCATGGGCTTGTTAAATGCAATCACTTAACTTTTCTGGGTCTCAGTTTCCTCATTTGTAAAATAATGGTGTTGGGCAATATGACCTCAGGGATATCTTCTAGCTTTTAATCTATTATGCCCACACATACACATATATATTTTGTGTATACATATGTGTATGCATATATACACATATATGAGCTATAATCACATAAGCATATAGATATTCATATGCATACACACAACCACATATGTACACATATATACAGCCATATATGTAATATACATGCTTATATATACACACACACATACATATATACATATGTGTGTCTGTGTGTATTGAATAGGCACCAAGCATTGGCAAAAAGTTGGAAAGGGGAATCAGGTGAAATTGACTTTGGGAAACTGTATATGTGATTTTGTATTTGTACCGGTGAAATATTTGTCTATGTGAAATTATATGTGGAAAATTATATATATGTGTGTGATGCATATATACACAAATATACATATGTATACATATAAATAGTTTAATAAATTTCAATGTTCAGTGACATCTTTCTAATTGCATATAGTAGTCTAGACCAGGAGTCTTCAGAATGGGATGCTCACACTGTAAGTGGTGAACAAAAATACGCTGAGATATAAGGAAAAATGTTACAGTTTCCAATCATTTTTTTAATTTATAAAAGAAATTAATATTTACTGGTCTATAATATAGGGTAGACACTGTCACTTTTACTTGTTCTCCATGGCAATGTCACCTGTCATGTTCAATATGTGAGGTATCCTGTGATGAGAGCAAAAATTCCATTTTGTTGACAGGTAGCTGGAAGAGCTCTTACTCATTTGTTTCTTTCAGTAAATTGCAACTTACTATAGTTTCCTGTGGATTCATGGGATTTTAGTCAGTTAATAAATATCTAGTAAGTGTGTGCCAGGCACTGTGCTAACTGTTGGAGATACAAAGAGAGCCCAAAGCTAGTGCCTGTCCTCAAGGAGCTCACAGTCTAATGGAGGAGACAGTTCAAACTACTACGGACAAACCATCTATGCATAAATTGGAGATTATCCATAGAATTAAGAGAGATAAGAAAAGACTTCCTTTAGGAGGAAAAATTTTAGCTAGGACTTGAAGAAAGCCAGGAAAGCTAGGAGGCAGAGATGAATAGGGAGAAAATTTCAGGCAGGGAAGGAAATGAAAATGGCTGACATCTGACTAGGGAGTGTTGTGTGCAAGTAAGAACAAGGAGGTCAGTTTTATTGGCTGTCAGGACATGTGGAGGGCTATAATAAAAAATTGAAAAGGTAGAGGGGTGGCCGATTATAAAGGGCTTCAAATTAGTAAACTAGTGTCATAATGCAGGCAGGAGGACTTGCAGAAAGGCGGTGGCAGTCAGAGGAGAGAAGGAGGTATATGAGAGAAGCTATGAAAGTAAAAATGTCTATGGGACATATATTTTATGATGTCCAATAAGTAATTGGAGACCAGAAGTCAGTAGAAAATTCTGAGCTGGATTCATAGATCTGAGAATCATAAACTTAGAAGTAGTCATTATATCCATGGGAACTGATGAAATCACTAAGTGAACCAGTTTAAAGACAGGAGAAAAGACACAGGTCAGAACCCATGGGGTATCCATCCACAATTACAGGGTGTGGCCTAGAAAGTGAATCAAGCAAAGGAGACTGAGAAGTGATTAAGCTGGTAAGAGGAGAATCTCGAGAGACTATTGTCAAAGAAAGGTAGAGAGAAAGGACTAGCAGGAAGAGGGCTATTAACAGGGTCAAAGGGTGCAGAGACGTTGACAAGGAAGAGGACTGAGGAAAAGTTATTAGATTTGTCAAAGAGATCATTGGTAATTTTAGAGAGAGCATTTTGTTTGAATGATGAGCTGGGAGCCAGGCTGTAGAATGAATGAAAGAATCCAAGGAAAGTCTACATATTGTAGACTGCCTTCTTGAGATATTGCCACAAAACAGAGGAGAGATATGGGATGATAACTAGTGGGGATGGATGGATCAAGTGGGCATTTTTTAAAGTTGGAGGAGATGTGAGCATATTTCTAGGCAGTAGGAAAGCAGGAGAGATTGTTTACTGCAGAAACAGGATTTATTATCTAATTTTCACCAAACTAACCCTTACAAAATAAAATACGGTTTTAAGAGACTCTTGTAAAGCAACCACCAGTTGAAGATAATCCTAATCATGGCAGCCAAGCAAAGCCAAGAAAATGACGGAGCTAACAATTCTCCCCTGGTACAAGCTCTTTGTCAGCACATCAGGAGGTAGAAACAATGAGAATCTAATCAAATTCAACAAGGTCAGTTGAAAAAAGTCAGAATTATGAAGGTTATTTGAAAGATGTATTTATATTTCTGATTGTTAATGAAAACCCTTATCCTACATGTACATTGTTACTTAAGTTATGGGCTAATGATAGAATGAAGTCCACATGTTTAAAAGGACATTTCAAAATTAAGATTATTTTACCTAAACTGATATAGGTATACCACTCCCTAACCCCTTCCTGTCAGCACACATACAAAGACACAGACACACACACATACACACCCACATAAATGAGACAGCGTTTTCTTACCTGTTTAAGATCTCAGGTAAATAGAGTTCAGTAAATATTGAAATAATTTGCTAAAATATAACAATGTAACACTTCCTAATTAGCTGGCAGGAACAGTTGCTTAATGTAAAGGACAAGAGAAACTTACCAGCTGGCTAACAATAGCAACAATGACAAAAAAAAAAAAAACCTCCTATAGTTGGTGAACATGAATAAACATGAGCATCACTGTTCAGTAAACACACTCAATTTTGCGCAACTTCTCTTGGGACCTCTGTGTCTTTTGGAAATGGCCTTTTCCCCAACGCATAACCATTTCAGTAAGATAAGCTGAATTTAGAGAATGACCTTTGGATTACTTAATCCTAAATTTTTTTTAAAATAAGGAAGCATATCCAAGCTATTACTCTCAGTAAAATAATGTTAACTATATTTTTTTGTGAGAGTAAAAAGGTTTCTATGGCTATAAATATCGTTAGAGATTGTTGATTTCATCATTATCTCAGGCTTTAATTTCAGTAATTTTGGCAATGTATTTGTATCATTTTGAATTTAATTTCAAAATAAAGAGATTGAGATGAATGCTTAAAATGTTATTGATTGACAGAATACATAATCAAAAAATCTAAAGACCAATGGTTTCATTCTTCATTAGTTTCATGAGAAAATAGATGGTGACAAAACGTAACTGATTTCAAAAACATTTCTCAACATTTCATTAATTGCTGTAGCATCCGAATACGTTGGAAAAGTTTGAGACATTTGCAAACTATAAAATACTATACAAATATAAATAGCTATTTATGATATCTAAGGAATATTATTTATTCAATCTGTAGAAGGTTTATTTATAAACCATGGAGTGCTATATAAAAGTGAGCTATTATTATTATAAATGGTAGAAGTAATATTTAATAACCCTACATCTCATAGATATATGATTTCATTAGTGTGGGAATTCCTTTCACTGAGACATGGAATGTGACCCTCTGGACTTGGACTGGAAGGACAGTCTTTGAGAATTGTTGTGGTTGAATAACGCATCACTATGAAGCCAACCAGATGCTGAGTTTCTCCCAAGTTAGGCTGGTCTTTGGACAATGGAGATCCAACTCTTATGGCATTACTAAAAATTTTTATAGATTCAGAGAGAAAGAAAGAGTAAAAGGCTCAAGTAAGGTGTCCAGGAATAGGAGGTCAAGATGTGCTGATAGATAGATAGATAGATAGATAGATAGATAGATAGATAGATAGATAGATAGATAGATAGACAGATAGATGGACGGATGGATGATAGATAAATGAACAAAGAAATGAATGAATGAATGAATGTCGTAATGAAATGGAAGAGAGACAATGTGGTTCAGTGGAAAGAGCATTTGTTTCCTCAAAGTATCAGAAGTATCAAATCTTGTCTTTTTCAATGACTACTATGCGTCTTTCTTCAAATTCCCTAGATTCACAAGACCTCAGTCTCCTCATCTGTAAAATGAGAGGACTGTATCTGATGTTTTTGTGGTCCCTGCCAGTTCCAGCTCTATTATCTTATGAACAAGCACAGTAATAATTGACATTAATAGAATCTTAGACTGAGAACTATAAGGGACCTTACAGGATATCAAATCTGATAATCTCATTTTACAGATGCAGAAACTGAGACTTAGAAAGATTGCGTGTCTTTCTCAGAATCAAACAGCTGCTATATATCTGACAAAGGATTAAAATTTGGGTTTTCTTGATGCTGTCGACTTCTGCAAAGTACTTCAAATTGAGTAAGATTAAATACACTAAATACTCCTCTAATTGGAGGATCAAATCTCTCCTCCTAGAGCCTCCATTTAAGGAGGGAGTCCACATTAGACATCTTTTCATTTCCCATACAGTTCTATTCCTCTAGACTTCTCCACCATCCCCCTAAGCTGGGTACCCACCCCTACTCTTCTCCCACCACTTTTTCCCCTTCTTTCTTGTATGGGGTCTTCCTATCATTAGATTGAAAATTCTTACAGAGCCAAGAGTATGCATTTCCTTGTATCTCAGAGTTTCTCACAGTATGTGGCATCCAGTAAGTGCTTCATAAATATTGATTGACTGACATTACCTGGTTTCAAATCTTCCCTGTGCTACTTGTATGACCTTGGTCAAATGAGCTTGCCAACCTTCTATTTCTTCATTAGTGAAATAAAGAGGTTTGACTAGATCCTCCCCTAAGGTCCCTGTCAGAGCTAAAACTCAGATCTGATGATCTACCATGAGTCACCCAATCCTGAAAGGTCATTACTACAGGAAATAGCACTGGGCCTGGAGTCAGGAAGAACTGAGTTCAAGCCTACCCCTTGACACCAGTTGGGCTACCTTGAAGAAATCATTTAACCTCTACTTGCCTGTTTCCTCAACTATAAAATGGGGATAATCCTAGCACCTACCTCCCAGTGTTGTGAGGATTAAAGGAGATGAGATTATAAAGCACTTAGTATAGAGCTTATACATGGTAACTGCTTAATAAATGTCTGTTGACTTCTTTCTTTCTTACATAGGCAGAGACCAAAGCTGATGGGAGTGGACTGTTGCTCTCTTTTTAATTTTTATTTTCCCCCATCTCTCCTCTCTGCCTACCCCAGGACAGCATGTATTCTGATTAGTCCTTCTTCCAATCTGTCCTTCCTTCTATCACACCCCTCCCTTCCCCCTTATCCCCATCTCCTCTATTCACTTGTAGAGCAAGGTAGATTTCAATACCCCATTTCCTGTATATCTTATTTCCCAGTTGCATGTAGAAACAATTTTTAACATTTGTTTTTAAACTTTGAGTTCCAACTTCTCTCCCTTCCTCCCTCCCTACCCATCCCCACTGAGAAGGCAAGCAATTTGATATATGTTATTCACGTGTAGTTATGAAAAATACTTCCATAAAAGTCATGTTGTTAAAGACTATATTTCCTTCAATCCTATTTTGCCCCCCATTTATTCTATTATCTCTTTTGACCCTATCCCTCCTCAAAATGTTTACTTCTAATTACTCCCTCCTCCCATTTGCCCTCCCTTCTATCCTCCCCTATACCCTGCTTATCCCCTTCTCCCTTACTGTCCTGTAGGGTAAGATAGATGTTCATAGAAAACTGAGAGTCCATGTTATTCTCTCCTTAAGCCAAATATAATGGAAATAAAGTTCACTTTTTCCCTCTCACCTCCCCCATCTTGTCCAATATTGAAAAATATTTTTCTTACATTGTTTATGTGAGAAATAATTTGCCCCATTCTATTTCTCCCTTTCTCCTCTCAACATATGCCTCTCTCATCCCTGAATTTTATTTTTTTTAGATCTCATCCCTTCCTAATCAACTCTCCCTGTGCCCTCTGTCTGTATGTATATAGACCGCTACTCATACTGAGAAAAGTCTCAAGAATTACAAATATTATCTTTCCACGTAGGAATGTAAGCAATTCAACTTTAGTAAGTCACTTTATTTCTCTTTCCTGTTTAGCTTTTCATGCTTCTTTTGATTCTTGTGTTTGAAAGTCAAATTTTCTATTCAGTTCTGGTTTTTTTATCAAGAATACTTGAAAATCCTCTATTTCAATGAATGACTACTTTTTCCCCTGAAGTCTTATACTCCGTTTTGCCAGGTGATTCTTAGTTTTAATCCTAGCTCCTTTGACCTCTGGAATATAATATTCCAAGCCCTGAAATCCCTTAATGCTGCTGGATCTTGTATTATCCTGATTGTATTTCCACAATACTTGAATTGTTTCTTTCTAGCTCCTTGCAATATTTTCTCCTTCACCTAGGAGCTCTGAAATTTAACTGCAATATTCCTAGGAGTTTTCTTTTGGGATCTCTTTCAGGAGGCAATCAATGGATTCTATCAATATTTATTTTACCCTCTGGTTCTAGAATATCAGGACAGTTTTCCTTGATAATTTCTCAAAAGATGATGTCTAGGCTATTTTTGATCATGACTTTCAGGTAGTCCCATAATTTAAAAATTGTTCCTCCTGGATCTATTTTACAGGTCAACTTTTCCAATGAGATATTTCACATTGTCAGCTATTTTTTCATTCCTTTGGTTTTGTTTTAAAATTTCTCGATTTTTCATAAAGTCATTGGCTTTCATCTGCTCCATTCTAATCTTGAAGGAATTATTTTCTTCAGTGAGCTTTTGGACCTCCTTTTCCTTCTGACTAATTCTTCTTTTTAGGGCATTCTTCTCCTTATTGGCTTTTTGGATCTCTTTTGTCATTTGGGTTAGTCTATTTTTTAAAGTATTCTTTTCTTCATCATTTTTAAGGTCTCCTTTAGCAAACAGTTGACTCTTTTATCTGATTTACTTGCATCAGTCTCATTTCTCTTCCCAATTTTTTCTCTTCTTCTCTTACTTGATTTTCAAAATCATTTTGGAGCTCTTCTGTGACCTGAGACCAATTCATATTTTTCTTGAAGGCTTTAGATGAAGGAGCTTTGGCTTTGTTGTCTTCTGTTTGCATGTTTTAGTCTTCCTGTTCACCAAACTAAGTTCTATAGCCTGATTCTTTTTCAGGTTTTTGCTCATTTCCCCAGTTATTTATTTGACTTTTGAGCTCTTTGTCATGGTAGTTCTCTGCTTCCAGTGGGGGCAGAAGGGGACTGTCAGCCACTCAATTCCCCCACAATCTGTGAGCCTACAGCTCCAGAAATAGCTGCTGCCTCTGTTCCTGCTGCTACCATGGCTGCTATGGGTTTTTCTGCCCCCTCCCCACCTCTGCTGCTGTGGGGTGGGGACTGGATGACTCCACTCTCCCACACTGGTCCCACAGTCTTTTTCCAATGATTTTCCAATTTGTCCTCAGAATTTTGGGGGTGTGGAGTCTGGAAACCTCCATAGGTGCCCAAGATTCAGTCCTCCTCATGTCTGTTCAGACACCATGTATGCTGGCTCTGGACTGCGCTCTACTCCCAGAGCAGTGTGATAAACACTTCCGGGCAACCTTCTCGGCTGTCTTGGGCTGGAGATTTACTTCACTTTGTCATTCTGTGGGTTTTGCAACACCAGAATTTGTTTAGAGCTATTTTTTACAGGTATTTGGCTGGGCTTGGGGGCAGCTCCCTAGAAAGTCCGTGCTGTTACTCCACCATCTTGGCTCTGGCCCCCTTCCTTCTGTTGCTCTCTTTAGTCAAGTAGATTGTTGAAGGGAGAAGAAACTAAATGTCAATAACTTCATTGCTTTAGAGAAATAGAAACATAGGACTTAAGGCTAGAAAGGAAATTCAACTTCATCTAGTCCAATCCCTTCTTTTATAGATGGCAAAACTGAAGCCCAGAGAGGGTAAGTGAATTGCTCAGGGTCAAGCAGACAAAGGCAAGATCTATACAAGATTATTTTGCCTCAAAATCCAAAGTTTTGTTTGTAGAATTCTGTAGCCAGGTCAAAGCTGGCAATGTATTTGCAGTATGGGACAATGCTTACAATTCATTTTCCAGATGAAGTGTATGCACTATCTCTGTATAAAACCTAACTGGGAATGTTGAGTCAGAAGGTTTCTGTGTAATTTTGAAGAAGTTAGACTTAAATACCTCCTTTTTGATCATAATGATTCACCTGTTTTTAGAATGCTCAAATGTGTACCTTAAAGGCATTCATGTCCAGTTCTGTTTTTCTTCCTCTGGAATATCAATACTGGAAACTGGGGGAGTCAAAGGTGTGTAATAAATATGTTGAACAATATCCAAACTGGCTGGCGCGAGATAGCTTTCCCAAGCATTCATCCTAGTGTGATGACTTAAAATTTGCAGTAGGTCATGACCTGGTCCGTGAAGTCTTGGTTTCTATCTTATATACTGAATTCTAATTGGGCTAAATAAATGCAAATATGGAAAGAGTTATCAGAACTGCGCCAAATAATAATCATGTTCAAAGCTAACTTAGAGAACAGAAAAGCCGTATAACTATCCCTGTCTCTAGAAAGTCATAAGAAGGTTGGCTAAGACTAAGGCAAAGACCAAGATTCATTTGGATTCTCAGTGAATCCTTTGTTGAAACTTCGTAAGACAAGGCCCTACTTAAAAACAAAGCCATGAGGATTAAGGAATCAAGGACCTAATTCACTGGAAATGGAACAGCCTACTCAGGCATGATTCTCATGTGCTCACAGGCTTCTTAGAGCATCATCAGCCTCCCAGCTGCCACAGGAAAGGAACTTACCTTGCTGTTCAATTGTATCATGTTGTCAAAAATGTACTAATGTATTTTTGAGATCAACATGGAATATTTGAAACTATAAACAGTTGAATATGGGGAAAATGGAGATGACACTTCCAGCTAGGTGTGGGAGGATACCAAATCAGGGAATGCCTCAAGGATAGCCCATTCCATTTTCGTAGAGCTGAAATAGGTAGGAAGGTTTTTTCCCCTGAAATCTATCCTAGATTTTACTCTTTGTAACTTCTCCCCTTTACTCATGGTTCATTCTAGTCCTTGTACAATGGCCTCTCAAGTGCTTGAGAAAGCTATCTGAGTGCTTTCTTCTTCAGGATAAACACCCAAAATTGCTCCTATAGTTCCTCATATGTCATGAACTCAAGTCTCTTCCCCCATCTTCCATACCCTCTTCTGCCTGTTTTTCAGTCTTATGATAGCTTTCCTATGTTTGGGTGCCCGGTGTTGTTCAATGGATACATCATTGGTACTGAAGTCAGAAGAGTTGGATTCAAAATGTACCCATTTCTTGCTACTTGTGCCACCTTGAACTAAGTCATCTAATCTTGCTGAACCTCAGTTTCTTCATCTGTAAAATGAGATTTAGGACTAGTGGC
Source organism: Bettongia penicillata ogilbyi (assembly GCA_023548195.1). NCBI lineage: Eukaryota > Metazoa > Chordata > Mammalia > Diprotodontia > Potoroidae > Bettongia > Bettongia penicillata. Next base: position 2,562,104 of record JAJHZJ010000449.1, read on the forward strand.
CTCTGAGATCACTTCCTGCTCCATATTCATGATCCTTTGACATATGAGAAGTAGACATAGTACTACAGATTTTCTTCCACCAAAGCATGGTCAAGAAGGATGCTTTCCTCTATTTTCTTAGAAGCCATGACTCTCTAAATGTAGCCCAAGACTACATGAATTTTGATTGTATAATAATAACTACTATTATTAACCAATATCAGTATAGTAATTTAGGTTACAAGATGCTTTACATATGTTCATACATTTAAGCCCCTCAATAACCCTGTGAAATAAATACAACAGCCTCCTATTGAGACTTAGAAAGGTCACATGGGTCACATGGCATAAGGAACTTGCAGTCCACTAACACCATCAGATCTTTATCAAACTTCTGTTTAATTGTACCCATCCCATCTTGTGATTTGAAGTTGATTACTTGAGTCCAAATAAAAGTCTTATACAGATCCTTATCAATTATGATCTCATTATATTCAAATAAACTTTCTAGCCTGGCATAGTCTTTTGGGGTCTTGCTTCTGTCAACAAGGATATAAACTGTTCCACTCTGCATTGTGTCATATGCCCAGTTTTAGAAACTATTATCTGTATCTTTGTCTAAGTCACTGATACAAAAAAAAAATGTCAAAAAGCACAGAGCCAATGTCTGATATCTGGGATACTTCTTCCAAGCTGATGTGAAATCATCAAAGACTACTCTTTGAATAATGTATTATCCCTAACGTGGTGACCCATCTTATAGCTCTCAGTTTATCCATCACCTAACCTCCCCTGGTGTCTCATTTCATTTTGTGGTTAGGTAGGAAGACTTTATATACAATTATAGAAAATTCAAACTGGAATATACATCAGAGATAATGCTTTGACTTCATTTAAGGTGACAAAAAGATTTCAGAGAGGAGGCATCATTTATCCATAGTTTCTCTGTTTTCTAAGAAACATTGTGACAACACACTGTCTTTCACTACTTCATTTTGGCCCAGCCAAAATGGTGTTGATCATTTCAGGCATCATCGTGGAACTAGAAATTTCTGCCTTTGACATTCTGTCACTTGCTCTGAATAGTGTGCAGTTCTGAGAAACCACTTAATTGGAGGAGATGTATATGGGAAGTGTCCATATGCAATTATACCTTGGCTATGTATTCCCAGAGATGGAGAAAACTTAAATAGGAGATGGGCCAAAACAGATGAAAAGTAAAGATGTAAGAAAAATGTGAGTTGAAAATCCGCACAAATGAAATATGAGATGCTAGAGGGCACTCCGATGTTTTTATTGCCCCTTCTTTGAGAAGACCTGCATAATTCACTTGGAGCACCCCCCCTCCATTATGTGAGTTATACTGTCATCCTAGATTCATAGCAATACGGTTAAGGCACTCCCTACCAAAATATATTCTCTCTCTACTGTATGTTCAACTCCTTTCTCCAGAAAAAAGGAAAGAAGTCCACACAAAAGATCAGAAAATAAAATTGTTTCATCTAAGCATTAAGACAGCCAGTGGTATAGTGGATAGTGTGCTGAACCTGAAGTCAGAAAGACCTGAATTCAGATCTGACATCAGATACTTAACAGCTGTGTGATCTTGGAAAACTCAATCTGTTTTCTTCCACTGTGAAACAGGTAATGATAATACTATCACCTATCTTCCATGGTTGTTTTAAGGACCAAAAGAGATAATAGTTGTAAAACGCAATAGGCAAAATACCTGGAACATAGCATCAGGCATTATATAAATACATATTCCTTTCCCCTTCCTTAGCCATAGGTCCAAAATTGCAACTAATGATTTTCCACCCTCTCACTCTCAAATTTGTACATGATAATTCCTGTATGTTGGGTTTTAAGTCTAGTTTTATGTGGAGTGTGCCTTCCATGTGATAAGATTTTTCAAAAGATACCACTGTTTTCATCAAGATTTTCTCCTATGATCCTTGCTTTGCACATGACTAGGTATTTGATGTTGGACAGTTAGATCTGTCTGACTTGGCTATAGAATGGGTTCCAAACACAGAATTTGATTCATTATGTCATATTGCCTTTCCAGGTAGCATCTCTTTTTCTATCTCCACGTAAATGCCCATAATCCTTAACATCTACATGCCATCTGGGATGATAGAGCTACTGGATGAGCTTGTGACCTGCAGCTTAGTCATTCCCATACGTGGTTGTATTTTGCTAAGCCATGCCAAATTGAGAATATGTAGATGATGATGAGGTAGAGAACACACATATTTTGTATCTGTTTTGTATTAGTGGGTTGCATGTTATTCAATCAATCTTGTAATCAGTTCAAGGGTGAGTGATGTGGGGACTTTGTTCATTGAGTTCTCTTGACTCTGACTAGCTTAGAAGTAATGAAAATAAGCAGGGATTTAATTCAATGCTAGCCAGTCATTGCCATAGTTTTATCTGGAAACCTCCATGCTAACTGTAGTTTTTTTTTTTTTAAACTTCAAAACCACAGAGACAAATATATTTCAACAAAGGAGGGATATTAACAAAAACATTGTCACCTTTCACTATTTTTACTGGTATGTTTCCTTTCCTAAAGCTAGTCTCCTCCCTGTTTCATCTACTTTGTCACAAATTCAACAACTTAAGATAGCTTAAGATATGTCCTCATTCGATTCCAAGCTAACATCTGGGCATTCCAGTTAAAAGCAAGATGGCAGATGGGGAACCAATGTGGTTCAGTGGATAAAGAATTTAATTTGGAATCAAAAGACTTGGATTCATATCTAGTACTTTGTGTTGGATAGGGCATTGAAATGGGATTCAGGGAGACCTGGGTTCAAATCTCACCTCTGACAACTTTTAACCATGTCTCTATAAAACTTACCTACACTTTGTGTAGTTATTTAAAAATAAGGTGTTCAAGCTAGCCCTGATGTTGTTTTAGAATTATATTATTTTTGTCAAATAAGTCATTTTATGTGAATATTTTTCAGTTACAAAGAAACAGTTTTAAGCCAAAATAAAGGATTTAAAGAAAGAGAGGAATAAACCACTGTTTTATTTTTTCTGGAGCTTTCCTGTCGCATATGATGAATTTTTGAGCATAGACCACAGAGAATGAAGCTAGAGGTTGGAAGACGTGTATCTCTCTGACTCTACCATTTCTTAATACCTAGGGTAGCTCTTTACACATAGTAGGCATTTGATAAACATTTGTTACATTGAATTGAATTGTGCAGTCTGGGATAAGCCCTCAAAACTCTCTGCACCATTTTTCCCTTGAACAGTGACTTGCACATAGTAGGCATTTAACAAATGTTTAGTGAATTGAGTTAGATAATGTGCCGTTAGACAAGCTAACCAGCCTCCCTAAGCTTCAATCTCTCTACTTTCAAAATGATGATAATAGAATTTACTTCACAGCAGAGTTGTAGAGAGCTTGAGAGAATGCATGTGAATGTGCGTTGTAAATAATAAGGTAGAATGCAAACATTAACCTTTATTATTATGTCTCCAGTTAATGCTGGTCTCAATGCTGATCCAATTCCTCAGTGTGTGGGGAAAACAGTAAGCAGGAAATGCTTCTGTAAAGCATTTTCAAAAGTAGCAATCAGTCCTCAAATTCCTTATCTTTGTAAATTTGAAAATAAGTGAAAGGTTTGAGATTTCTTTAGTTTAGGGAATTGCTGACACAGACCTACTCTTCTGTGACTTAAAGTAGCTGAGTCCTAGGAAGACACCTGGATGTATTATAGGAGATAAATGACTTGGCCAGGATCACACAAATGCTAATTTCAGAGGTGAGATTTGAAGTCACATTTTTTTCTGACTCTGAGCCCAATATTAAACTTTCACAGATACCTTGTTTCATTTTTAGCTTCTTAGTGATCACTTTATCATAGGATCATAGTGCTGGAACTGGAACCAGTGCTAGAACTTCAGAGTCTATCTAGTATGACACCTTATTTTACAAATAAAGAAACTGAGGCCTAGAGAGATCATGTGACTTGCCCAACACTACACAAGTATTAAAGTCACACAGGTATTAAGAAGGTGTAGAGCCAGAGTGATCCAAGTCTTCCAACCTCTAGCTTAGACGTCTATGCTGTACACTCAGATATTCATTATATGCTACAGGAAAGCTCCAGAAAAATAAGACAGTGGTTTATTTCCCTCTTTCTTTCAATCTTTTATTTTGGTCTTAAAACTGCTTCGTTGTAACTAATAAATGTTCACACAATATACCACATTTGACATAAATAATGCAATTCCCAAACAATGCCGGGACTGCCTTAAATAATGCATGTGGATGCCTGGCCTTTCTTGTAATAATTTGAAAAATATCAATAATCTTGTCAGTTTAACAGCAGAACATGCTATCTGCCCTTTTCATCTTCCTGAGCATATCAGAAAAAGAGAAATTTGGCCCTTGTTCACATAAAAAGGGCATTTAACACTGTCATTGTCTTAAGAGTTGTTCCAACGGCCCTGTATTTAATCTCAGAAATGCTTGAGTCTTTCAAAACTCTATTTGTTTCCATAAATACTTATTAAGTGCCTACTATGTGCAAGTAAGTCACTCTGCTAGGTGACAGGAATATCATGATAGAAATACCATTGACTTTTTCTCAAGAAGCTTATTTCATAGTTGAAATGCAAGGAAGGCTTAAAAACAAATAATTATGATACAATAGAAACTATGAAAGGGTATATTATATGTGTTGTTAGTGAGACCTGGGTCCTAATGTTAGTTTGATACTGCCAATTTGACCTTGAACCAATGACTTAAAATTCCTGAGGTTCCATTTATACATTAACTCAGCAACAGAGATTCAGGATGTCACAATGAAAAGAGAACTGAATTTGGAGTCAGAGGACATGAGGTTGAATCCCGACACTGCCACTCATAATATGTGACTTTGAGAAAATCACTGACTCCCAGGGTCTCAAGTTTCCTGATTTGAATAAATAATCTATAAAATGAAGATTGGACTCTATGATCATTGAAATTCATTCCAACCCTAGAACCATTACACTTCAAAGAACAACAAAACCTTTATTTCTATGACATAAATGCATGCAAATCATTATTATATTTTATTTTTGATTAAAATAATGTTAAATATACTGATATTCTGCCCAACATAATGTAGGGAAAAGAGTCAAGAAACTTATTTTCTAGTCTCAGTTTTGACATTCATTAGTGGTGTGCCGCTGAAAAATCATCTTGTTTTCCAAAACCTCACTATCCTTCTACCCTATGAAGGTAATAACATTGACCCTCCTTACTCCCATTAGGTTGCTATGAGCATCAGATGAATTGTGGTGTAGAATGCTTTAAAATCTATGAAGTGTTGGGCATAGTGGAACATGTATGTTTGGGAGGAAGCTGAATTTGGTGGATTGCTTGAGCTCTGGAGTTCTGGGCTAAACATTACTAAGCAGATCAGGTGTGTCCACTGAGTCTAGCACCAACAATATGGTGAGCTTCAGAGGTAAGGGGACAATGATCATGCTACTTAAGAGACATGCCCCTGCCCACTGCAGAAATGAAATATGTCAAATCTCTTGGGCGATTACAAATTTAATTTTACTCTAAGAGTTTGTGGACTTCCTACCTGGGCAAGATGGAGAGATACAATCTCAAAAATAAAATATGATGTAATTTTAAGATAAAATACATAATATAAGATAAAAATGTATCACCCCAGATTATGTCAAGCAATTCATGAAGTCATCTTGTGATCATAGGAACATAGATTTAAATCTTTGAGGAAATTTAGACATCACTCCCTTATTTTACAGATTGTGAAATGGAGGCTCTATGCCTTGCCTAAATTTATATAGGCAATAAATGGTAGAACCAGAATTTGACCCCTCATTCTCTGATTTTAAGTGCAATGCTATTTCTGTAGCTCCATACTCTTTCCCCAGTACCTTGGACAGTAGCTTTTCATAGGATGAAATGTTTGTCGAATTGTATCAAAATAATCCACTCATTTCCACTCCATCTGGGCTGCATAATAGTTATATGATGCTAGACAAGTTATTTTCCATCTCTGTTCCTTGGTATACTCATCTGTAAAAGAAAGAGACTGGAGCAGGCAACTGAGAACATGCTTTGTGGTTCTGCTATTCTCTTATTAAATTCTCAATTTAAATAAACCCAGTATTGTTTTCCTTATTCCAAAATTCAGACCAAGTCAGCTCAAACTGCTGTGAGTGAGACCTGATTCATTTCAGGCAAACAGATGCCAAGCTAAACTGTGACAGTGATAAACATATGTAAATATTTCCTATGGAATGGAAGTCAATGAGGACAAATGCAAATGATACAGAACCAAGATACACAAAGACTGGTGGGCATGTGTGTGGCAGGAAAAGGCATGGAAGTCATGGTAGATTGCAAGCTAACTGTGAGTCAGTAGGAGAAGCCTGTGCTCACACTCAAAGCTCACGTGGTAGTGGGAGCTATTAGCATACATAGAGTAAGCATAATTCTGCCATTTGACTCATCTTTGTAAAAATAGTATGCCTCATTTGTGTTCCTGGATATTGAAAGATTGTAGTGGTACTAGAGAGGCTCATAGCACCAGAACTGATTAGAAGTCAGCAGACTTGGATCTTAACCCTATCTCCAGGGATTATGTATCTCTGCCCTTGCTCTTTATTTATATAATTGCATTGAGGCACTAGTCATATAGGTAGTGCTTAGAGTCCCGGACATAGAGACAAGATAAAGTGAGTTAAATCTACCTTATATATATGTTTAGCTGAGTGACTCTGGGCAAATTATGGAGCTTCTATCAACCTCAGTTTAATTTTCTATAAAAAAATGGTTAGATAAGAATAGTATATACTTTACAAGGTTGTTAGAGCAACTTAGGATGCCCAGTGCGTAGAGTGCTGGGCTTGAGGTTGGAAAGACTCATGTTCCTAAGTTCAAATCTGTCCTTGGACATGGACTAGCTACTGACCCTGAGAACGTCACGTAATCCTATTTGCATTAGTTTCCTTATCTGTAAAATTAACTGGAGAAGGAAATTGTAAACCACTCCAATACTTCTGCCAAGAAAACCCCAATGAAGTAACAAAGAGTTGGACACAACTGAACAATTACAACAATGGGTTGTGGTGAGGATCAAACAAGATAATGTATTTAAAATGTTTTGAAAGTTTCAAAGTGCCAAATAAATGTTAGTTAATTACTAGTAGTCTTAACTATCTTCCCTCTCAGATTTATGGTGTGGATTAAAGATGTGATGAAGGTAAAAGAACTTCAAAAAGTCTAAAGTGATACACTATCCAAAGCTATCATGGAAAAGCAGAGCCATAACCAGAAATTTTGGCACTTGGAGCAACCAGCAAACCCCACTTTGGGAAAGAATCAAGATTTCTACCCCCAAATCAACCCTGCAAATCATGAGATAAAATAATACAAGCTACTAAGAAAAAATAAAATCGCAGAACCATGAAGTCATAGATCTAGAACTGAAAAGAATCTCAGAGCTCATCTCACCCAACCCCTCATTTTAATTAGATACTTTACATTTTCTTCGATCTTTTCATTCTTTAGATTCTGTTTGACTGATTCTTGATGTCTCATAGAGTCATTAACTTCTACTTGTCCGATTGTAATTTTTATCAAATTATTTTCTTCAGTTGACTTTTGCATCTTCTTTTCTATCTGTCCAATTTTTCCTTTTAAGGAGTTATTTTCTCCAGTTAGGTTTTGTACTTCCTTTTCCATTTGTCCTATTGTCCTTTCAAATTCTTCTGAGATTTCTTTTTTCGTATTTTTAAAGTCATTGATCAGTTTTTCTTCTATTTCTCTAATTTGGCTTTTGAAATCCTTCCTGAGGTCTTCCAAGAAGACTCTTTGTGCTTCAGACCAATTCCCTTCTGAAGTTTCAGATGGGAGTATAGTCTCAATGCTGACCTCTTCGGTATTTGTGTTTTGGTCCTTGCCCCCATAGAAAGATTCTATGGTCTTTTCTTTTCTGCTTTGCTTCTTACTCATGATAATCACCCTTTTCTGAGCTTTTAAAGTAGAGCTCTGTGTCTGGGTCACAGGGGGCTCTGTCCCACAGTTCTTGTGCCTAATACTTGAGGCTTTGTGTGTTGTGGCCTCTGGTTCTTTCAGTTAGAAGCTAAAATGCTGCAAATGTTGTGGGCTTCACTCCCCTGGGGTTCAGGATCTTTTCCTGGTTTGCTGAGGTGGAGCTTTCTGGGACAGCTCTGGTCCTGCACTAGTCCCCTTCAGCCACAGCAAGAGGGACCCTCCTTAGCAATCTACCTAGCCTCACAGGCTAAGAGACTGTTTACCACTTCTGCTGCTTCCACTCTTCCAGGGTTTTTCCTGAGGAGATATTCTCTGGGCTCATCAAGGTCAATAAGGTGAGGGAGATAGATACTGATCCCTCTGCCATCTTGGCTCCCAAAACCAGAAATCCTCAACATCTCATTTTAAAGATGAGGAAATTGAGGTCCCATGTGACAATTGGTCTAAGATTATATAGAAAATGTTAGAAGTGAGCAGTGAATGCAAACCCTCTGAAATCCTAAACTAGTGCTCTTGCCACTTTACTTCATTGCCTTGCATTAAAATTTGGCACCTTCTAAATTTCTGAGTCTTAGGGGAAAAGGCCCTATTGCCCTGTCCTAGTTTCTGCTCTCTTAGGAAGTCAATCAAAGTAATTTTTAAAAGATGGAAGATAGAGGGAAATAGACTGTGTTAAGAAATATTATACATCTTTTTCACTGAATCTATTTAAATCATCAAACCACAAATCCTCAAACATATCTTTGATCTCATTGATGTGAATATCCCCTCCAATTAAGTGCATCACCATACATCTAAGATTGGCCAGCCCATATGAGAATTACTCATGCTCAGAGGGATTAACCAAAAATATTATGAACCTTCCCCTAATTATCTTGGCACTGTGCACATGGAGCAAGCAGCAGATAAATTTTTTATCCCAAACTCTTACACAGGGCAAGCACTCACATGGAATGCAATATAAGGATACTCTGAAAGTTTCTCTTGGGAACTTTTGGATTGATTATATAATGTGGGAGACATTGGCACAGGACCACCCAGCAGCACAGGTCCTCATTAGAGAAGGTGCTGTGCTTTATGAGCAAAGCAGAAATGAAGTAGCTCAAAAGAAACATGAAATGCATGAATTTAGAGAATCCACTCTACATTTTCATGTGGTCTATTTGTGCCTGACCTATGGTAGAGAGTTCTGAGATTGTACTGGTCTGATCAGCCACAGTTGGACTGTAACTTGACTCTAACATAATGATGTCATTTTGGTAATCTTTGAGAATAAAGGACAATAAGCAACCAATTATCTCAAACTCTCTCATTACATAAGTAAGATAGCAAGCAAAACAGGATCTTTTGCTGTTTTTGTTTTAGTATAATCAAGTGCTTCTGATTGAATCTTGCCTTCATCAATCAAGATTCTTTACTAGGAGTAAAGTACAGAAACAAGAGTTTCTTTAACTAGAAACAGTGTATGTATTTGTATGGTTAATTATTTTAATACGATTAAAGATTTTCCTCATGCATTAATGAGCCTGAGCATTAAGCAGAGTTTGATTAGGGAAGATTTGTGGGAAGGCCCATGCCTTTTGTTAATGAGCAACTGGTTCTCAAGGGTTGTGATGGGCTCTTAAAAAGGTATAAATACTCCGATTTGAGGTTTTACTTCGGCGGTAGGGGTGGAGGTGGGGGAGGGCCTTACTGTAAGTGTTTGTTTGGCCAGACAAGGACTCTAGGAAGCTGCTAAAGAGTCCCCTGTCTTGGGAAACCCAAATGCCAGTGCTTCCCTCTCTGGTAACTATGGTCAGACAGTTGGACATGTCTATTTATGGTCAGGCAGAGGAAACCATGTCTATTGATCTCTGATTTCTCTATATTTTCTTTGAAGTTCAGGGTGCTGACTTCCCTGAACTATGTGAATGATATATATGTGCTTGGTTAAAGGAATGATATTATGTGCTTGATTAAAGGATATTGTTAACCCCTCAAAAGTTGCCTTTCCTTTTAGAAAAGCAGATCAAAGAACCTGTCATAACAGGGTCCCTATGTATTACTGATAAAATAAGTGACAGATCTTTTCCTGCCTGTCACACATAACTCCAATGACCTTCTTTAAATCACCTCTTATTGTCATGCAGTATGGTTTGTTCATGCCCACCATATGCCTCTCTGTTTCTCTTTAGGTGTACTTCATGAAATTCTCCAGAGTTGGTGGGCTTTCCATGAACATATCTTTCAACATCACTGCCCAATATTGATAGTAAAACTATTTGTGCTTGGATGTAAATCATCTCACACTGATGCCAGTATTCTTTCTACTGTATTGAATTAGATGATTTCTCTGTGTTTTTATTTAAGCATTCTTCCCCTAGCCGTAGTTGCAAAAGGGAACTTTGATTTTCTTCTATTTTTTTTTGTCATATATCCTTTTAGATTTAAGTTGCATATCAATTGGAGCACACAATTAATCATAATTTCATAGCATTACTTAGCTGGTTTATTCTTTTTGTTTATTGTCATCTTTGTATTGTTTTCTTGGTTCTATTTACTTCACTTTTAATCAGTTAATATGTCTTACAATATGATATTTTTCCCTGGTATTACTCACATGTATAATTTCTTATATTGAACTAATACTACCTTATATTTATGTAATGCAATTTGTTTATCCATGTTCCATTAGATGATAATTGCTTTTTCTATTATTTTAATACCATAATAATTATTTTCTCTCTAGTAGATATTTATCAGCCAGATACCAGGTTTTTTTTTTTGACTGTGCTAGTTCTTTCTGAGGCCATACACCTGCATTAGTTACACTTTCATCCCTTCCCTATTCCTTAATGAATCAGTTCAAGTTTATGTTATGCTTCACTCTCTGATTTCTTGCTCCAATATTTTATCTATGATCATAGTGCCAAATGCCAGCCCTTGGATTACCTTCATTATCTTTGTTTTCTGCTTCTATTTAAATGCTATTTAATGGCACTGGACAAAGTAATAAAATTGTGCCATCTCGGTCCCCTATACATTTATGTTCAATAATCTCAACTATACAAAGCAGACATTTTGTTCCCCATGAAACAGTTGACAATCCCTTTGACCACTGCATCTATTCCAAACATTTTCATGTTCTTCAAGTCCCCTATGACACATGTATCCCCAAACCTCTTGACTTTAACTTGTACCTTAACCTGAGACCCTCTTCTTCCCTCCTGTTGCTACTCATCTGACATTACTCAGAAACCTTCCCCCACCACCTCTTCCTTTAGTACTGTCTCTGATGAAGTTTCTCCTTCTCAAAGCAAATTCCTCTCTCTCTCTCTCTCTCTCTCTCTCTCTCTCTCTCTCTCTCTATATATATATATATATATATATATATATATATATATATGTATGTATGTATATATACACCCTCTTGAACTCTATCACCCCATCATCTTCAATCTTTTCCAGCAGATTGTCCCCTTTCTTCACTATCCACTATCATCCCTATCATTTCTTTAATCTTTGATGTTTTTATATCTACTGGTTGTTGTATCCTCTAATATTCTCTAAGCTCTTTGAGAGCTGTGATTCCTTTTTGCCTTTCTTTATGTCTCCAGAACTTATCTCAATGTTTGATACATGTAGGCACTTAATAAGTACTAGCTCATTGATTAATTCCTTTTTGCTTTCTACAAATATTGTGATGTCTCCTTCATGCTTAAAAACAAAAACCAAAAATTCTTTCCTTACCCACTATCCCAGCTAGCTACTGATCTGTATTTCTCTTCCTTTTCTTCACTTAATCCTCAAGGCCATCTCCATGATATGCATCTACTTCTCTTCTTATTATAGTCTGGATTCTGATTTCATGACTCGACTAAAACTACCTTCCCCAAAGTTATCAGAAATTTCTCAGTAGTCAAATCTAGTTTTTTCCTCAGTCTCCATCTTTCTTAACTTCTTTGTTGATCACATCCTTCTGGATATTTTCTCCTTTCCAGATTATTACAACTCTGCCCTCTCTTGGTTATATACTTAGCTGGATGGTGACTTTTTGTTTGTCTCATTTGTGAGTTCTTCATTAATAGAATGTTTACTAACCATGGGTGAACCTCAAAGCTCTGACCTGGGTCATCTCTTTTCCCTCTCCTATCTTGCTTGGTGATCTTATTAGCTTCCATGAGTTCAGTTATCATCAGCAAGTAGATGATTCCCACATCTAAATAGCTAGCTTTAATGTCTCTCCTGAGATCCACTCTTCCATCAATTGACTTTGGGAAATTTCAGTCTATATATCACATTTCATGTCAAACTCATGTCTCAAACAGAATTCATCTTTTCTAAAAAACCTTCCTCTCTTCTTACCTTTTCTAAAACTGTCAAAGGTACTAGAGTCCTCTTAGTTATCCAGGCTCGTTTCAGTGTCAACACTGACTCTTCACTCCTTCACTCATACTCACCCCATATATCTAATGTTGCCACATCTTGCTTTTATCTTCACAGCTTTTCTTGTATACGCTTCCTTGTCTCTACTAACACAGCCATCACCCCGGTTGGGTGACAGTGTTTGACTCATATCGTCTCTTTCCTAGACTATTTCAGTGGACTTCTGATTGGTCTCTTGCCTCATTTCTCTTCACTTGAATCCATGTTCCCTCAGTTGCTAAAGGGATTTTGTTAAAGTTCAAGTATGACCATGTTTTCCTTACTGCCCCCCTCACTATCTAGCTCAGGATCTCCAGTCATTGCCTATTCCAACCAGGTTCAAACATGAAGTCTTCTGCTTGGTACTGTAACTTCTTTACACCTTGGCCCCTTCCTACATTTACAATCTTCTTACACTATTGCCTTTCCTTCCTTCTGCTTCGCAAACCAGCTACTTTGGCCTTGTTGCTCCTTGCACACTACATTCTGGCTCTCGTCTCCATGACTGCATTGGATACTTACCATACCTGGGATACTGTCACTCCTCCCCAATATCTTTCAGCTTCTCTGGATTCCTACAATACAAAGCTCAAATCCCATTCTCTAGGAGGATTTTGCCAGTTTCTTCAGCTGCTAGTGCCTTTTGTTCTCAGATCATCTTCCATATGGTTTATGTGTGTTTTGTATATACCTAGTTTTGTCCTCCTCATTAGAACATGTGCTCCTTTAGGGTAGTGATCATATTTAAAAAAAGGGGAAAAAATCTCCTAAGTATCCCCAGGATAGTATCTGGCTGAAAGGAAATGCTTGACAACTGCTTGTTGATTCACTGAATGTATATTCCTAGATATGAGAGAGAGAGACAGAGAGAGAGAGACAGAGAGAGAGAGAGACAGAGAGAGAGAGGCAGAGAGAGAGAAAGAGAGAGAGAGAGAGAGAGAGAGAGAGAGAGAGAGAGAGAGAGAGAGAGAGAGAGAGGGAGAGAGAGAGAGAGATCCTGCTTCTACAAGTGTCACCTGATCCAGATTGTAGTGGGGGCTGGTTTCTACTCAAGAGCATGTTCCCATAGCTGGGCCCTCATTGACCAGTCCCCTATGATATTTGATATTGAATAAATATCAATTTTATCAAATAGTTGCTGAAAGAAGCATTCTCAGACCACAAAATGGCAATAACAACTTAAAACACCGCATGAGAGGATATAATATTCAATTTCCTAATCTCATTCTAAGGAGAAAGAAACATGTTTCAAATGCATGATCTAAACAGGAAAGGAAACAGAGAAGGGGCAACTTCCAGTCTCTTGGGAACTTGAAGGCCAATAAGCAGCAGTTGAAGGCACCAGCACTCTTGGGAAATTCATTATTTTCCTCTTTTTTTTGGAGGGGATGCAATCAAGGTTATGTCAACAGATGTGCATGTATGTGTGTCTATATACATATATGTATGTACACATGTGCACACACCAACATACATATGTCAGGGTATCAGGAGAATGAACTAAAAATCAGGAGAGAAAATTTCCTTAGTCTTTAATCACGTTCTCATGTTGATCAAATATTTATGAGCTCTCCTTCAATTAATTAGAATAAACTATGTAACTCTGCAGGAAACAAATTGAAAATTTAATAAAGTAAGTTCACTTCTAATTTCTTTGGAAGAAAGAAGCTAATTACATTTAGTTCTGTAATTATAACTTTAATTAAAATATAATGCAAAATATTCCATAAAGTAAAAACAGTGCTGAGTAATAATAAAATGAAGACTTTAAGACAATTCACTCTTTGGATAAAAATTTATAATTTAAGTTGAATGGTTTAATATCCCAGTTTCCAAAAAAAAGTCATCTTTTCATTGTAATTTTAATTTAGAGCCACAGTATAATGGCTAATTAATGTTCATTTATAGTTTTAAACATATTGACTTCTACTCATTATTTCATGAAACCTTTATTTCCCACCTGTTTTAGTCATTTCTCTTTAACAGTTTATGTTAAAGAAACAAACATGCTATTTTTTTCTCTCCCCTAGCCCCCACCCATAGCCCTTTCATATCCCATTATAGTGTAAGTGGTTTTGATTTAGAGAGTGGATTGAAACTTTCAATGGCTCAAAACCTTGAAAGCTCAAATCAACTTGAGGGTATATTCACAAATCTTTCCCCCCCCCATTCCCTTACTCATAAGCCTCTGGTGACTCCCTATTGCTCTAGGGGAAACAATTCTTATCTTGGCATTTTAAATCTTCTATAATGGGGATCTGAACTACTTTTCTAATCGTGTTTGACATCACTGCCCTTCATTCGTTCTATGGCCCCTTTCCCCTTGCCCAAATTGGCCAATCAGCTGTTCTCTCAACTCAAATTCTCATCTCCCGGACTTCTATGCATTCTAGCAGGCTATAGTATTTCCCTGCCCCTTCCTTCCTACCCACCCTAGAAGGCAATTCTAAAAGAATCACAAAATCAGATTGGGAGAAACCTCAGAGTCCATGTAATATGGAGGTTCTTAACCTCAGGTTTGTGAGGGAATTTATTTTTAAGTATGTCTATAACCATATTTTAATGTAACTGGTTTTCATCCTATTCCTATGTGTTTCATGCATGTTCTGAGAAGAAAGGAAATAAATATCTGTCAGACACCTACTTTGTGCCAGGCACCATGACATTTTATAATATCTCACTTGATCCTTATGAGAAGTGTCTTGCCCAGGGTCACAAAGCTAATAAGAATCTGAGACTAGATTTAAACTCAGATCATCTTTTTTCCTTCTGAATAGTATTTTTTTCTATTTATATGTAAAGATAGTTTTCAACATTTGCTTGTATAAGACTTGGAGCTCTGATTTTTTTTTCTTTCTTCTTCCCTTTCTTCCTCTCCCTAAGAAAGCAAGCAGTCTGATAAAGGTTTTTCCTGTACAATCATATTAAACATATTTCCACATTAATCATGTTATGAAAGAAGAATCAAAACAACAGGGAAAATCCATGAAAAACAAAAAAACCACAAAAAGTCAAAATAGCATGCTTTGATCTGCAGTCAGAATCCATAGTTCTTTTTCTGGATGTGAGTAGCACTTTCCAGAATGAGTCTTTTGGAGTTGTCTTGGATCTTTGCACTGCTGAGAAGAGCTAAGTCTATCATAGTTGATTATTGCACAATGTTGCTGTTACTGTGTACAATGTTCTGGTTCTGGTCACTTCCCTCACCATCAGTTCATGCAAGTCTTTCCAGGCTTTTCTGAAATCTGCCTGCTCATAATTTCCTATTGCACAATAGCATTCCATTACATTTATATACCACAATTTGTTCAACCATTCTCCAGTTAATGGGTATTCATTCAATTTTCAATTCTTTGCCACCCCAAAAAAACTTCTATTAATATTTTGGTACTTGTGGGTGCTTTTCCTTTTTTTATCTCTTTGGGATGCAGACCTAGTAATAATATTGCTGGATCAATGGGTATGCACAGTTTTATAGCCCTTTGGAACTCAGGTCATCTTGACCTGAATCTAGGTCCACTGCTCAATGCACTGCTGCTTGCCTCTAAAGAAGAGGTACATAGGTTTCACTAAGACTGCTGAAGGAATCCATGACATGTAATGGTTAAGAATCTAAGGACCATTCCAACACCATCTATTTCTTTAATAATTTTAAATATTTTTCAGACTGTGTGAGTGGTTTGCTTTCCATTTAATCCTGAAGCTAAAAAGAAAGGAAGAACTAGACAGGAGAAGAGAACTTGCCAATACTCTTCTATATTTTATTACTTTGGAAAAAAGAGTCACTTAATGAAGACCTCAGCCTGAAACTTAGCTTCACTACTGATTATTCTGCGATCATTTGCAACTTACTTAACTCTCCGAAATTTACTTTTTTTCTCTATAAAAATATAGATAATAATTGCACTTGCCTCCCAGAGTTGTGAAAAGAAGAGGAGATAATATATGTAAAAACACTTTGCAATCCTTAAAATCTATATAAGTATGAGAGATTGTCATTGTATGGAAATGGCACCCACCAGCTGCTAGCTGCTGGTGGTGAATGGTAAAAGAACTCACATTTACATAGCCTTTTAATATTTGTAAATCATTTCCTCAATAACAACCCTGTGATGGCACAGAGAAATGTCATTATCCTTTTTACTACTGTTGAATTTGGAAGATGAAGAGGTCAGCTTCAGAAAAGCATTGATTTAGACCCAAAGGTCATCTCAGAGGTCATCTAGTTCAATTCCCTCATTTTACAGATTGAAAAACTGAGTCCCAGAGAAGGGAATTGATTTGACCAAAGTTCATAAGTGTTAGAGGCAAAGTTAGAGCCCAGCTCCTCTGACTCCAGATCCAGAATGCTTCTTAAAACACCATGCTGCCATTGATGGAACCCTAATAGAGCTACCCCCAGCCCCAACAGTCTAACTTCATTACAGACCCACTGTACCTACCTAGACCCCCTGCCAATGTTCTAACTTCTTCATATATGTCTCACTGATCACTAGAACAACAGGTGTGTACCTGAAACTCATAGTTCAGAAACAGCAGGCATAGAAACCCAGTCATTGCCTCTACCCAGGCATGACCCCCAGACCCATTCCCACAGAAATAGGTGTGTTTTTGTAGTCAATCAGAATCATATCATTCGTCTAGCCAATATCTAACTATCTATCTTGACCACACAGAACCACAATAGCTAGCCAATTGGAAAACAGCATGGCCAGAATGTTTAACTACCAAACCATAGATGGGACCCCTCTTCCATTACCTAATCTCTTAACAAATTCCTCCTGCCTTTTTAATATTAATAATATTCCTACATTCTATGTAAATTTATGTTATGTAATTGCATCTTTACTCTATAAAAATCCATCATGCTCTCTATGAGATTGCTGGTTACTCTTGGAACTTAGCCAACTTCACGAGAGGTGGCAACCTCAATAAATGCCTATACTTGCAGTAGAAGTGGTCTGACTGAATTCTTTGAGACAGTTCCACCACAAACATTGTGAAACCTCAATAATTTTGGTTTCCCAGAGTTTAAATCTCAGCACACATCTCCTGATTCCAAATCTGGTATCTTCTACCTTGAAGAGTCTACTTCAGTACCTCCTTCACTCTGAAGCACTCTTTACTATCCCACTATACACAAAAGCCTACACAAGAATAAGTGTTTCTCTCTCTCTCTCTCTCTCTCTCTCTCTCTCTCTCTCTCTCTCTCTCTCTCTCTCTCTCTCTCTCTCTCTGTCTCTCCAATTTTTGAGAGCTTTTTTTCACAACCTCTTCTTTCCCCCCAAGTACACACGGTGTTGTGTTATCTGTATCCTTTCCTCAAGTCCCTGCCCAGGAGACTGTAAACATCCTGAGGTCATATTAATTTTTTTGTTTAGCTCTAACATCTATTATAGTACCCTTCATATAGTAGGTACTTTAAAATGGTTCACTGAATTTAATGTTAAGGTAAAAATGGAATCAATAAATTAGCATTATACACTTATCTAATTTGGCATGAAGTACCTGGCACTGGATCTTCAGATCTCTTGCTTCTTTGCTGGTACTTCCCTTATGGGGAGCTAGTCATCTATAGAAGTTAACCCTCCCAAACTCTCTTTAGTCATCTCTCTGACAACACTGCCTATGTAAAAAATCTCTAATGAGAAGGTCTAGGAGTCTCAGCTCCGTGTCAGCTAAGTATGAGTCAGTTGCATCTTCCTATGGCAGCCAAATACAATTTTAGAGAAAGCATGAATTCTAGGAATTAGCAGACGATAGTCTTATACTACTCATCTCTGGGTAATTGATCAATTATCAGAGCATTCATTAAACATTTGCTGTGTGGCAGGCGAATGCCGAGATAAAAGATTGATCTCAGGGAGTCTACATTCTATAGAGCAAGATGATGGGCACATACAGAAGATATACACAAATCCAAAGCAAGGTAGCTGGGAACATCAAGAAAATCCTCACATAGAAGATGGCATTTCAACTGAGCTTAAAAGAATGTCTAGCATATACTCTTCACTTTTAGGCTCCACATTTTTGGAAGGGCATTGGTAAATAGCAAAATATGTAGAGGAGGACAGAAAGGTCTTGGAGTTTATCAAATATAAGGACAAATATCAAATATAAGTTTATCAAATATAAGGAGTTTATCAAAGAAAGGACTCAGGATACTTAACCTTGAGAAGAAAAGACTTGGGGTCAACATGATTACTGTCTCTCAGATTCTAAAGGGTTATCATGTGGAAGAGGGATTAGTTTGCTTAGACCTGAAGAGGGCAGAACTGGGAATGATGGTATCCTTATAGAATTCTTTAAGGTTGGCAAATAGCTTTTAATCCTCACAACCCTCTGGGAGGTAGTGACTATTATTATCTCCCTTTTAAAAGATGAAGAAAATGAAGCAGAGAGAGATTAGATGACTTGCATAGGGTCACAATCTAATAAAAATCTGAGGCTAGATTTGAACTCCACTCTTAATTACTACAGATCTAGCACTCTATCTATAGCTGCCTAAGATGTGCAAAGAGAAAAAAAATTAGACTTGATTTCAGGCGGAAAAACAATTTTCTAGAAATTAGAACTATCTAATAGTGGAATGGACTTTTCTTAGCGATAGTGGGTTCAATGAAATGTAAACTCCTTGAGGCTGGAGCTATTCCACTTTTGTGCCCGTATTGCCAGAACCTGGCACAATGTCTGGCATACACTGGACAACTACTCTATGCTTAGTTTTTGATTGAGACCCCACCCACATCACTAGACATCTTCAAGCATAGGTTAGAGGAATAGTTCTTGTACGTTTTATAGAAGGGATTCTTTTTCCCTCCAAAAATGTCCTGGATTAGCTAGCCCCACAT
Source organism: Bettongia penicillata ogilbyi (assembly GCA_023548195.1). Classification (NCBI taxonomy): domain Eukaryota; kingdom Metazoa; phylum Chordata; class Mammalia; order Diprotodontia; family Potoroidae; genus Bettongia; species Bettongia penicillata. The sequence continues at coordinate 2,581,379 of JAJHZJ010000449.1, forward strand.
CTTCTGACTCTGAAATTCTGAAAGTACAACTCTGTAATGAAAGCTGGGGCAGCAGAGTAAGTCACCTAATGGAAACTGGGGCAGCAGAGTAAGTCACCAATAGTTAGGTCTTGCTAAGACTTAAAAACATGACACCATACTGAAGAAATGAAATTCAATAAATTATTCTTCAACACTAAATATCCTGTTTGCTGAAATTCCATCCCCTATATAGTTATCTACCTTATTGCCTATGCTAGATTCGTAGACTGAGTTAGAAGGAAAGAAGTATGGGGTGGGGAAGATGTCATTTGGTTGAGAAGATGGGGGAGAATCCAAAAGTTATAACAGTTGGGCTGGATCCCTGCCCTTATATCCTTTCAACCTGGTTGTCCATCCTTGAATCTCCATCTTCAGACTCATCCTTCAACTGGGGTTGAAGGACTAAAGCTCAGAAATCAATGATGAGGAGAAGGGGATAGAAAGCCATTGCTCTGTTTTGACTATCTTATTTTTTGTTTTCAAGTGACAAGAATTCTGTTTGTATACCTGCTCTTCAAGCAGATCCCCTAGTAACTGAATTTCCTACATCGGTCCCCAGCTGCCTGTGCTTTGTGTTCTCTGCACTCAACTTCTAGTCTTTTTATAATTAAATTTTAAAACCTGTTGCCAGGTCTTCCCAAGTTTTTACCTATTCATACCTTTACAACTGCCTAGTTTATGGACCTAACCTTATTGCACATAACTTCCCTTTGTGCATTTGATGTCCCAGATAATCTGACTAAATATCCCCAACCTGGAATGGCACCATGGATCCTGGATATGATTTGGACCTTAGTCAGCAGGATTCATACTCTGCTGATCCCTTCTCCCTGGGCTTATTTTTTAGCAAGGTGGTATGGCAGCAAGCACCCTGACACATCCAGGATGATCCGCTAGCACAGGTTCTTAGATCTGCTTTTCTAAAAGGAAAACAACTTTTGAGGGGTCAAAAATCTTCTTTAATTACATATACCAACAGAGAAAATACAAGCAGAGAAATAAAGAACAACTGACAGGGCTTCTGTCTGACCATAAGCAATACATATACCATAGAGCAACAGACAGATCCAACTGTGTGACCCTTGCATACTTACATAGTTACCAGAGAGAGAAGCACCAACATCTGGGTTTTCAAAGCTGGAAGGGAAGAACTCCTTAACAGCTACCCAGAGTCTCATCTTCCAAGCCTCCAAAAGCAAAAACACATCTTAGAGTATATATAAACTCTTCAGAGCCAGCAGGCATGACCCTTGTGCACAGCGCCTCATCAGCAGTTAACAAAAGGTGTGGGCCTTCCTATAAAACAAGTCTCCCTTAATCAAGTTTTCCTTAATTGACTAACCTGTTAATCACCTATTAGTTAATAGGTAGTTAAGTACATATTAATGTTAAATAATTAAATCCCTATTAATGGAGGGAAAGGGGCAAGATATTACTCTCACTAACATTACAGGTGGTCAGAGCAAAAATGAGTTCTCCTTTAATCTTTGAGTGTTTACAGAATGACAAGGAGAAAATAAGACATCAAGAATGAGATGGAGATGGAAAAGATGCATTAACCTCACATTCCATCATTCCATCCATTCTTCTATTAGTGGCCCTCTCCTCATTCACCACACCACCACGCATAGAATCTCAGAGTTCCCTCTTGGAATGTAAGCACTTTCAAGGCTGCACCTGTTTTGTAAAAGAAGAAATGGCACTAGAGATGAGCCTTGAATGAGACAGACATGAAGAGGGAGTATATTTTGCATACAGAGGATAGCTCAGTCATGTGTGTGGAGGCAGGATATGGCATACTGAGTTCAGGAAATGGATAGCAGTCCACTTTGGCTTGGTCTTAATGTAGTGAAGGAGGATAGGATGAAATGAGACTGAAAAGTCATCTGGGTGCCAGATTGTGATGAAATTCAAATGCCAGCTTGAATTTATGTTTTGTCCTCTAAACCATGGGAGAATCCATATGGATTTTTGAATTTATTTCATGGCCAGACCTGTTTCTTAGGAAGGCTATTTTAGGTATTTGGAGGTCAAGGGGGAGAAAGCAAAATCACCAGTGTTTGGGGAGGAAAGATTGTAGAATCTTTTAGTTAGAGCTGAAAAAGAGTTTATCTATCACATAATCTTACTTCCTCCATTCCATTTTACAGATGAGGAAACAAAGGTCCAGAGAGGTAATGTGGCTTGCCCGAAGTTACAGAGGCAACAACCAAAGTTAGATTTGAACCCAAATTCTCAGACTACAAACCAGAGCTTTTCCCATAGTGTCATAAAAATAAATACACAAAGACATGTAGTGTATGAACTGTATAAAATAAAGACAGTGTAATTTAGTAGTGTTAAACTCAAAGAGAAACAATACCTGCTGGCAGCATATTGACTGAGAAAACCACAAATTACCATTATCTATGTTGCGTAGTATTTTGATTTATTTTGTTAAACATTTCCCAATGATATTTTAATCTGCTTTTGAACTAACTTGGGATTTTTTCAGTCCTGCCCCCTACTGACTGTTGGTTTGGCACCTCTGGTGTAGATGACTTTCTAGAACTAAAGCAATGAAAGGAAGGGAAAAAGAGAGAGTGGTAGCTTGAGGAGGGTAGCAAAGTCAAAGAAGACCTTTTTAAATGATAAGGAATAAAAATAACTATGATGACAATAATAACCAATATCTCTAGATCATTCAAAATGAGCAAAGTGCTTTATGTAAATGATATCACCTATGCCTCACACCCCCATGAGACATAGCACACAAATGTCATCATTCCTGACTTAGATATATGGACATTGGGCTTCTGAGAGGTTTAGGGACATAGTCATGGCCACACAGTTAAAATCAGAGGCAGGGATTTAACTCCGATCTTCCTGATGCCAAGCCTTGCACCATCTTTTCTCCCTACTGTTGATGTCCAAGGGAGATCTGAGTGTGTTCAAAGGAAGCAGCCAATGGTAAATGCTTCCAACATCCCACTCCCTTCTCCTCCCTCAATCAAAATTTCCCATGTGCTAACTCTCTTTCCCTTAGAGGGAGATTTGCAGCTAATCCCATCCTGCAATATGTGCTGACTCAGTTCTCTTTTCTCAGATTCCTTCTGGGCTTATTGTCTGCAACTCACAATTAGCACCTTTTTCTACCCTGTCTTAGTCATTTAATTGCTTGCCCTACACAATTTAGCAGTTTACTACATACTGAGACACAAATTGTCTCATTATGTATATCTTCCTAACTAGATTGTTAAGTTCTTTGAGGGTACTGTTCTGATTTTTTCTTTCCTGAATGGTAGCACATAGCACAGTGCTAAGCACATGTAATTGGAATTCAATAAATCATGGAATCTACAATTTGGTAAGTAGGTGGCACAGTGGATAGTATGTCAGGCCTAGAGTCAGGAAAACTCATTGTCCTGAGTTCAAATCCGACCTCAGACACTTACTACCTGTGTGATGTTGGGCAAATCCTTTAACTCTGCATCACTTTCCTTACCTGTAAAATGAGCTGAAGGTGGAAATGGCGAATGAACCATTTGGATGTATTTGTCAAGAAAATCCAAAATGAGATCACAAAGAGCTGGACACAACTAACAATGACTGATAGAACAAGAAGAGTTAAGTTTTTAATAAAACTCACACAATCTCACAGCTGAGACAAACTTCAGAAACCATCTTGTACAAACTCTATGAACAAGAATTGCCATCGTCTCTGCAATCAGAAGACCTGGACTCATATAGGACTTGGAGCCAAATCCCACTTCTGATACTACCTTGGGACAAGGTATACCTTGGGACAAGTCACCTATCCTCGCTGGGCCTCAGTTGTCTCATCTATAAAATGAGGAGGTTAGATTCTGCCTTCCCTTTTAACTTTAGGCCAATGAATTTATTATCCTGCCTTTGTTTGAAGACCTGTAGTGAGGGCAGCTACATTATCTCTTAACAGCTCCCCAGTGCACTTTGGGATAGCTTAGCTTTTAGGAAAGTTTTTCTGGCTAAAGCCTAAATGTGCCACTTTGTAATTTCCAGCTATTGATCCCATTCCATCTTATGGGTCCCAAACTAGATATCTTTGTATTGTAGCAGACTTTAAAGCCTGGGAAAAGGCAAGAGGGAGGGCAAAAGGAAGGATAGATTATCCAATTCATATTACCCTTTGATGCTCAGTCATTTTCAGTGATGTCCAACTCTTCATGACCCCATTTGGGTTTTAGGGGGCAATGATACTGGAGTGCTTTGACATTTCATTTTCCAGCTCATTTTAAAAATGAAGAAACTGAGGTAAACAAGGCTAAGTGACTTGCCCAGGGTTACACAGCTAGGCCAGATCTGAAATGAGAAAGATGAGTTCCTGACTCCAGGTTTGGCATTCTAGCCTCTGTGCCATCTAGCTGCCCTTATCACATGACTAATCCCAGCAGAACCATTTTATTCTCATTGAGCTATTTGCAATTTTCTCATGACTCTTAGGGCATCTAGAATTCCTGGTTTGGCAGAAATGCTTCTTTAAGACCAACATAGACCAAACACATTGGAAGTATTGAAACACTCTGAGTGAAGAGACAGATACATCAAAGTAATGAAGATGTTTCTGATCTAGCAGCAAGCAAAAGAAAACCAACCAATCCAAGCCAAAGGGTTTGTCCTTGAAGACAAATGGCATGAACTTGATGGCTTGGAGTGCTTTGAAGAACCGAACATTTGTGACAAAATATGGCGAACCAGCCCACACATGTTTGAATGATTTCTAGTCTTGAACCTTTGAACTATTTACTTGTTAAATGAATTAATTTGATGTAAAAGTGGAACAATTTTTAAGTTAAACAGGAAATCAATGAAATCCAATAAATGTAGACAGAGAAGCAAATAGAATACCAACAAAACCAGCCCCCCAAACAGGTTGAAAGTGTAGTTTATTTTAAAGAATAACTGAATCTTACATTTGGAATTAAATAAATTACAGTTCAATTCAACAAACATTTTTTAAGTACTTTCTATGGTCAGAACATTGTGTAGGGGATATAAAGGCATTTATGAAACACTCCCTATCCCCAAAGAAATTACATTCTACTTCCAGGAGCTAGGGAAGGGGAGGGTATAATATGCATTTTCAAAGAAATGCCAAGCAATTTCAAGACAAGAGTGATAATAACCAAGTGAATCAAGACAGGAAGTGGGACTTTATGCTTTGAATGAATTTCTGAACATTGTGAGGCAGAGAGGTAAACATGGAGAACTGAGAAGGGATATTAGCAGTATTCTATTCAAACTACCACCTGAAGTATGGACCCTCCTACAACATTTCCAGTTATCCAGCCTGGGGTGAAGACCTCCATTTTTTGATAGTTAAAATTCATAGGAGTTTAATGGGAATAAATGGGAGAATGAATGATGGAAAGCATGACAGATTTGGAACCTGTGGAATTGGGTCTGAATTTTGACTCTGTACTGACTGTGTCACCTTGGGAAAGTCACTTAACCTGTCTGGTCCTCACTTTCCTTGTCTGTAAAATAGATGAGCTAGATGACCTCCAAGGTCCCTTCTACTTCCTCCTATAGCCCTAAAATTTGTAATTATAAAAAAAAAATCTGTCCCTTTGACACTTTTTAACATTCTTTTGTTTTAACAGCAGTAACAAAAGAGTGTTAAGTTCTTGTGACATAGAAGAAAATGTGTAAGGCTCCGAGGATACATAAATAAATATGATACACAACCTGAATCAAGAAACTGTAAAATGGCATGGCTAGATTCAATGGTTCCTTCCATCTCTAAAATCTATGGTTTTATGATCCAAGAACTTACAATGAGGGAAAAATCGCTTAACCTGATGAAAATTGAGTGCAAGGAGTACAAAGGACAGATGCACAAAGTGCTTGAAAAGTTTTGAGGCAGAGATCACTTTTACCTAGGGGAGTGAGACAAACCTCCTTGGAGTGGGCAGTCCATGTCATTGTTGCTGTTGGGAGAAGTGACTGAGGAAAGACATGGAAGCAAGAGATGGAATGTCATGGATCAGGAATGGCAGGAAGGAGAGTTTGGCTGGATCATAGATTGCAAGAAGGGGAATAATCCATAATGAGATGGGAAAGGCAAGTCAGAGACAGTTTGTATTGATCCTAGAGTGAGTAGTGTCAGAACAGTCTAAAAAATACTTGGTGAAGAAAATAGAATTGGGCTAGCTCTTAAAGGATAAGTAAGACTTGAATATTTGGGAAATAGTGTGGAAGATGTTCTGGGTGAAAACAGCAATATTACAGGTACAGATACAAAGGTAAATATGAGTATGGTGGACACAGGAGAGAGGTTGGAGACTGATGTGAATGGAATGGAAGATTTCAGGAAAAGAGTAGCAGGAAAAATGGACAAGGAGGGTAGAGTTAGATTATAAAAGGCCTTGAAAGCCCAAAAGGATTTGTATACAATCAATAAATATATTGGAAATCTTTAATTTATGCTAGGTGAGCATGGAATGTTAATTAAGGTAGTGGAAAGACAATTCAATATGTAAGGAAAGGACCTGGATTTGAATCCCAGGTTGGCCTTTATGTGACCTTAGATAACTCTCCAAACTCCTCTGGAACTCCATTTCCTTGTCTTTAAGATGAAGAGATTGGACTAAATTATCACTAAGTTCCCTTCTGCAGTCAGTTACTAGGATTATAGATGCCATGGATGAATCCAAAGAAATAAAATGTACTTCCTGACCTCTTGAACCTTTTAATCTAGAGAAAAGATAATATAACTAATACAAAGTAAAATGTGTTAAATGTCTAATGAGTGTTACATATGGATGATGTAAGAGTATAAAGGAATTTCACAAACTTGATTTGATGAGTGGGTGAATGAATGAATGAATGAAACATTTATTCATTGCTTACTATGCACAAAGTAAGCATGTGCAAAGAGAAAAGTAAGGTGGCCCCCACTTGTAAGAAGCTCACATTCTAATGGGGGAGCCAACATGCATGGAAGATTTCAGTAGCAAATCAGATAGAAAGGTCCCATGGTCATTAAGGTACAATGGTGAAATAGATGGCAATAGTTCTACTTAATGTCATTTCTGCTGCTAAAATTATATGCATTTCTTCTGTTAGATTTTGAACCCTCCCATTAAACTGCGAGCTCCTTGAGAGTCCATCTTTTGCCTTTCTTTGTATCCCCAGGGCTTAGCACAGTGACTGACAATGATCTGACAGTGCCAAAGATTGTGGTGGCAAGAATTTCCTTTTCTGGGTCTTCAGTAGATGTGACTGTAGAACCTTGAGGGCAAGGCTACTTCTTCACAGGGGTTGCTTCTCAGGATGATGGCTTTAGGCAATGGGCTAAAAACTTAGTTATCCAAAGACTCGTGGATTTGGGACTCTGGGCCACATCCACTGGGGATCAGGGGAGTTGGAGTCAAGGTGGTGGGTGTGCTTTGACTTGCCTGGCACACATTTCCTTCTGTCTCTTCCTCTATATGCCTCGTTACTTTAGCAAATTGGCTTCCCTGCTCTGTGTGTGGGAGTTTGTTGGCAGTTGGCACAGTAGGCAATAGGGAGCCATTCTCTGTTTTTGAGTTGGGAACTAGAAAAAAATCATTTCCTTTCAGTTCTTTTGTAAAAAATAATGTATGTAAAATTCAAGTGATAATTTTTCTGTTAGTAACCAGAACTGTACATTCAAATACTGATATAAAATCATAAGCAACAACTGATATTTTGATTTTGTATTTCCTGCTCATTATCAAGGTCCAGGCATGGTGACAACATGATCTGTAATTCAGCAACAGGAAACCCTGCAAGGAAATTTACGTTTTTCAGAGTATACATTACACAACTCACCAGTCTTTTTTTTTTTCTGGTACCCAGCATGCTTTATTTTTCTTGAGATACTTCTGGATTAATTTCTTGCATCTTCTTAAGGGAGAAACATAGAAATTTGGCCATATCAGGAGTATGGTAGCAGTATGTAGTTTTGTTGTTTTCAGGTTGATGAAATTGGAATTTATCCATTGAAGTATGCAGTAAAGAAAATTCAATCTTATTTCCCTACTTCCAAGCCAATAAAAATGAGTTGATTTCCAAGAAAATAGAGCAAGCTAGTTGCAAACTCAATATCTTACACTGTAACTATGTGAAATGTGCCCAGTGTTTTCTGTGCATGAAAGGACAGGGCCCTAGCTTTCCTCTCAAGGCATACCTTGATAGAGTAGGCCTTATGTAGAAGCAAAATTAGTAGCACTTGCTGTGATTTATGGGGTGGAGAAAAGATATCCCTACCAAAATAGTTTTCCTTTTAGTTTTATATTGTTCATTTTTAGGGGTTGACCTATTGATATCCCTTCTTATAATTCAAGTACATTACCTGTGATGATTCCACCCTGAGGGATTTTCACTGGTGGATTGGTGGATGTCTAACCCAGAAGGCCATATCTTGAAGCACCCAATTAACACTGCCGATTTCATTTCCTGCTCATTCTACCTCATTCTACCTGTTCCATCCCTTCATTTTCATCTGTTCTTTATGCTTTATCTTCCCCTTTTAGAATATAAATTCCTAAGAGTAAATCTTATTTTTATATCACTAGTGTTCACCCTAGTTCTTGGTATGCAATAGGATCCTTATAAATAGTTGATGTATCTGTCTGATGTATCTATTTACACATCTATCTATCTGAAAAGGATAGTGAACGATTAGTCAATACCTCAGCACAAACTGTAATTGATCAGATCAGAGAGCTGGGCTCTGTTGGAATGTTACTCAATAGTGAAAAAACATGTGATCGCTGGTCAAGAAACTTAGACTTTAATCCTGGTGCTTCCATTAATTAGCTGTGTGACCTTGGAAAAATTACATCATCTCTCTGGGCTACCATTTCCCCAAACTGTAAAAGTGTATTTACATTGAATTGAATGGAATTTGAGGTTCCTTTCAGCTCTGAAATTTTAGTGAAATCCTTGTTTCTAACCTCCATATTTATCTCTATGATTCAGCCTGAATACTGTTATTAGAAGAATTTTCAAAAACTTTTGCAAGTCTCCAATGTAATGATCTATATTGACTCCCCATTGCCTATCAGATGAAGTCCAAACTCCTAAGTCTGGCATTCAAGTCCTCCTGCAAACTTGTTCTATTTTACTTATTCAGCTCTTATCCATTCCTCCCAAATTAAGCCTTCAACAATGGTGATGTCATGCTATACACCCTGAACCCTTACACATTCATACACACCTTTTGTCTCCTTCCAGATGCATGTTTTTTCAACATTTCCTCCATTTGACATGCCATTTAGTGGAAAAAAAAAGAAACTCACCAACCTAGAAGTCAGGAGATCTAAGATATTGTCTAAGCCTTGCCAGTAAGTGGCTACATGAACTTTGTTAATTCATGTCACCACTCTGTACCTCTGGTTCATCATCTGTCAGAAGAGGAACTCAACCTAGATGACTTCAAATGTTCTTTGGATTCTCTCTGTCCACCCGGATTATACCCATGCTTCAAGGTCTAGTTCAAATCTCACCTTTCATTGACATCACCTCAACTCAGCCCTGATGCTCCCCTACTCAAAAGCCCTGTCATGGCTTCCCAATGCCTATTAGATGATTTCCAAAGTCCTCCTTTTGGCATTGAAGTCCTTTTCACTCATTTTTATGTAATTAGGACCTAGCTTCTGGAGCTTGCTACCTATAGGGATGAAAGCATTTTAAAAGGGGAAGAGTGTGTCAATAGATTGTAATGAAGAGATTGTGTATTTTAAGAGGCTATTGCAAAAGCCCTCCAGATGAGTGCATGAACTGGACAGTAGGAAGGGAAAGAAGTATGAGAGATGCACAGGGCTTGGCACCTCATAGGCTGTGGGAAGAGCATGAAACAGAGGGAGGAACCCCAGGACACTCTGTGATCATAGGATCATAGCTCTAGGTCAGCTTCAATCAATCAATTAAACATTCACTACCTAATGGCAAAACAAATAACAATAGAAACATCTCTACTCACAAGGAGTTCATAAAAGGTCACAACATTTTACCAAAAATGGAGTGACTTATCTATGACCACACAGGAAATAAACATCAGAAGTAACTATTTAAAACCTTGGCCTCTGACCAATATTCTTCCGACAGTAACATACTGTATCTAGGGGTGTTGGTGAGAAAAGTGGTGATATTAACATAAAAATGGAAGTTAAAGGAAAAGCCAAATTAAAAAGAAAGGAGATGAATTTAGTTTTGGAAATTTCTAGGTTTGCCATGCACGTAATACATCCAGTAAAGGCGGTTATAGAGGTATTTGGGAATGGGAGTCTGAAATGAGATCGAATACAAAGGTTTGGGAGAAATGTACAGAGAGGTTATACTTGACATCATAGGACACAGAAAATCTCCAAGGGAAAGAATGTAGAGAGAAAAGAGGAGGGTCATAGAGGGCCATGAGGAAAAGTCACACTTTGTGACCAAAAGAAGAAGAAAAAATCCTCTAGTTTGCAGGAGTTTGGAGGCTCCAGAGTTCCCTTTTCTCTCTCAGCATGCTGCATTTTGCCAAATGTAAAACAATGTGAATTCAAAATGCTTAGGGGTTCAGTTCCAAACTCAAAATCTGATTCGGTCATGTATATGCTTGCCAAAACACATTTTATCCAATCCACACTTTGCCGATGTCTCCCCTCACTGTGGCATTTCAAATATGATAACATAGATTTCACACAGAATTCTGTTTTCTAACCTGATTGCTTTCTTATGAACTGTCAATGACTGAGGGCTGTCAGCATTTTGAGATACTTGTTTGGATAAAGAGAAGAAAGACATATTTCTCTGCTATTTGATGACACTGTCACAACATTTCTCTGAGTTGAGAGGATCCTGAGAGGTCTTCTAGTACAACTCATATCAAGACAAGAATCCCTGTGACACCATGCCTAACAAGTGGTTTATCCAATCTTTTCTTGATGATCTCCAGTGAAGGAGATCCCATGCCCTCTCAAGGCTGTTTGGATTTACTTTCTATCCAGGGGATGCCATTTCAAATCAGATTCCACCAAAGTCACTGAAGTTGGGTTCAAGTGTTCCTTTTTAAGACTCAATCTGCAAGAAGACCCTTTCCACAATTCAAGGACTCCTTTCTTCTCTTAAAACAAACAAGCAAAGTAAACCACAGCCACACCTAAGAATCCAAAAGGTTCCTGGTGAATTTGGGGATTTTCCTCCTTTTAAACAGTGTTGAAGAAAACATCGTTACTTGATATTCATCATTGGGCAATGACTGCTTCATCACCTAGACAACATGAATAAAAGATATTACTCTTAGTCATTAGCTTCTCAGTCAGGGGAAAGAGAAAAATTGGACATTTAAGAACATTTTACTTTGCTGTCATTTCAAAGTAAATGACACTCCTAAATGATGGCCAGTCAAACCCCCAGAATCTATTAGTAACTTGAAAATAAGTGTGAAGGGGATGCTGGCACCCAAAAGAATCTTAACATGGCATTTATCAGCCTTGTCACATCATTGCTACTGGTAATAAAAGCATTTTTGTTTTATGCTGCAATGTCTACTGAGAATAATATTTTTTGGTACCAGAGCAAAAAGCGATATTGCAACATTAGTCACATTCTTTGATATGAAATAGCTGAAAAGCATCAAAAATTGGCTTCTATTATTTTTATTTATGCATATATTGATTTGGTTAATCTAACGACTTAAAACATTTAAGAATGTTTTCCAAATTAGAATTTCTTTTTTGTACTTTTTGTTGAAAGGTTTCAATAACCAAGTAATTCTCTTTCCAGAAGTTTCTTTTAGTTGCCTTTCAGAAACAAATGTTCCTGGTTGAATTGTGAAAAATTCATTTGCTTATAATCATTGTCTCGTTTTAATGTAAGGACAGAAGATAAAATGAGTCATTTGATATCTATTACCTTGAAGGAGATTTAAAGAAAACTCATACTTTCATTTCCTTTCCCTCTCTACCTAAATCTATATTTTATTATTATATTTTGTTTCTCTGTGCCTCTAAAACAGGAAAACGCCAAGGAGTTGAAAGCAAAGGCTTAGGACTCAGAGGCATTATTGAAAAGGATGAGTATATTTGCATGCCCATTGATTTTTACATTACTTCATGGAGAGAGAAAAATGACACTCTGCATGATCAATGTGGACAAAGTCCACAAAAAGATAAATAAAAATAATCAAAGGTAACCAGATCAGAACTCTTGCCTGTCAGTTGAGGCTTGCCACCATCACTTTATGGGCATCTGTGTCTTAATATCTCTTGCTTGATTGATGGGCTGACCAGTGACATCATTAGACTTTGAAGCTACTGTGCAAGACCTGGACTCTAAATGGAAAAGCAGTGGGAGTTTCTGAAAATATAAGCCCAGGTAATCAACCAGTGCTCTAGAAGAGAGCTCAATGAAAGTTTGGAGAGGGAAAGGAACTACCATTTAATAGCAGAACAACTGTACTTTCTAGATGGAAATAATGATGATGATGATGATAAAAAGGAGAGGGAGGAAGAGAAGGAGGAGAAGAAGAAAGAGGAAAAAGAGAAAAAAGAAGATGAGGAGGAGGCGAAGGAGGAAGAGAAGGAGAATGCCAGCAACTGACAGATTGGAGGCACTGCGGGTGATAGAAAAGAAAGAGATAACAGCAGTGGGGGCTAGGTGAGCCTGTACCATCTGTGCATGACTGGTACATGACTGATTTATTGATCTGAGGTCGTTTATATACTCTCTTAAGCAAGCAAGCAAGGTTATTCCCATGAGAACATTTTTAGTTTGCATCTTTTACATCCATATCTTAGTTCCTTCTGCGTAATAACCTCGGGGTACATAATCAGGGTCAGAACGATCTCATCTTTACTTATCAGGAGTGGAATGGTCCTGAGAATGTCAGCCTTTATGCTAGCACTAGTCCCAAGAACCTCACATTCCAGACTCTATCAGTACTGGCTCTCTACAGGAGAAGAAGGAGATAGAACACTTCTGGATGCAGAAAGTAAAAGCATGAGTTTGTATCTGGTCTCAGAAAGTTACTAGATGTTTGATTCTAGGAGCAAGTCACTTGATTTCTCCCAGCCTCATGTGTAAAATGGAGATAATAGCAGTACCTACCTCCCAAGTTTATTTTGAGAATAAAATGACAAAATATTTACAAATTATGTAAATTGCTGTGTAACCCTTAGAGTACCAAATAAATGCTAGAATTATACTATAATAATGTCATAATGAAGGGAATCTAGGTGGCACAGTGGATAGAGTATCAGGCTGAAAGCAGGAAATTTCATTTTCCTAAGTTCAAATCTAGCCTCAGATACTAGCCGTGTGAGTCATTTAACTTTATTTGCTCCGATTTTGTCATCTGTAAAATGAACTGGAAAAGGAAATGGAAAACCACCCTAGAATCTTTGCCACGGGAACCCCAAATGGGGTCACTAAAATATATGACTGAAATGACTGAACAGAAATAACAAATGTCATAATGATTATAATATAATAATAGCATTCGTATTGTGATTTAAGTTGTCCAAAGTGTTTTATTTTACATCTGTTATCTCTGTTGCTGATTATTTGCATGTAAAAAGTCTCTTATTTGTTTCCCCCTATAAACTGGAAGAGATGGCTTTCTTCAACAGCTCCCTGTATTTTTAGACATCTTGGTTTTATGATCTGGAATATAGACCCAATTCTTTAAAGGATACTATGTATTTCTTTGAGGATTACAGAAGTGAAACATCTCAGAATTTGAGGCAGTGTGATCTAATGGTTAGAATACTGAACTTAGAGTCTTGAAGAGTTGAATTTGAAACTTACTTCAAAAGCTTGCTGGCTGTATGAGGTAGCCATTTACCCTCTTTCAGACTTCTCATTCATTTATAAAAAGGGATAATAATAACTCCTACCATTTGGAGTGATGAGGATAAAATGGGATTTGATTTGGAAACATTAAAGTGCTATATAAGTGCTGCTATTAATTATAACAGCAATAATAATAGTTTGGAGAGTCTCTTGGCAACTCTCAGAATCATAGCTAGAATTTCCAATACCTGGGGAACATTCACATGGGGCTATATAGTCTATTCTGATTATCTGTAATAATTTCAGGAACTGAGGTAGCTGGTGGCCCCAGAAAATTCTCTCTAATTCCTGAGAAGAGACTGAAGGGCACCATGGTAGGGAAAAGTGGGACCCTGAAAGGTGGCACCATAATATTGATGGGAGAGCTGGTAGTGTATGGATAAAATACTCCCCCACTGGATGTCAGTGTCCTGGGATAAAGTCCCAGGAGTCCTATTTTACTGTGCTCTAGAGTTTCAACCATTTTAAATGTCTCTTCTTTCACCAGGTCTTGAGCCAGACAGCTTAGTGTCAATCCCACAGTCTGATGGCTGCAGCTTCCTACAAAGTTGCCAGTGTAACAGAACCAGATTAAAATATATTAGGAAATATTTAACAAAAGAAATCAAAATATAATATAATATGGATATCATTAAACTGTGGTTTTTTTAAGTCACTATGATGCTTACAGGGACCCAGTTTTCTATTTGTTTGCGACCATTGGCTTAGATAGTTGATATTTCAGCTGTCCTAAGGGACAGTTGAAAAACAAAAACTTCCACTAGAATAGATCATGGGTATTTAATCTTTTGTGTGTGATCAGCCCAATGAAGAGTCTGAAGAAGTATAGGGACCCCTTCTCAGAATATGTTTTTAAATGCATAAAATATGATGTATATAAAGGAAACCATTACACTGAAATTCATTTATCAAAATATTTTCAAAAGTTTCTGGGCCCCAAGTTAAAATAGTTTTCTCTAGAGACCTCTTAGTTGCCACCGGCATCCTTTCTTTAATGGAATTCCTTCCCTTACCTCAATTTCCGTGGAGGGGCATATCCTACTTCTCTCTTTTCTCCTTCCCCTCCAAAACTGCATCTGAAAATGGCAAAATACTTTGCCCAGCAGGTTGCTGCCCACTCTCTCTAGAGGACTGAGCTGCACCAGTGGTAAAGGGTACTACAATTAAGGAGGTTCAGCAGGCTTTTGTCCGGCATCCCAGCACCACTTCCATCTCCCCTGGCTTTCGTCCTAGCCCGTTTTACATTCACACAGACCTCTCCGCACTGGCAGAGTTGAGAGACTGCACCATCTGGGTCAGGCGGCTGGGTTTTTTTCTCTTGTTCTCAAATAGATATTACAATATCTGAAATGCAGAAGAGCTGAGTTTTCCCCCAAGTATATCAGCACTGAGAACATCTGTGCTTTCTTCCTTTCTACTCCCCTCAGCCCCACATTGGTTTATTTCCCTACCTCCCCACCTTTGCTTTCTCCTACTCTATCATGCTTTTCCCCCAACCCAAAGGGTCCTACCCTCAAGGCCCCATCTGCTTTCAGGCCCCAGAGTTCTGTCCAACAACTTGTTTCTGTTTCATGAATATTCATTGGCAAACCCAAGATCCTTTGTCAGGAACGTTTGCAGAATCAGATGCTCAGAAATTGTGCTACCACTGATTAGGTGCACTCCTTCTCCAGTTACGCAAGGGGCAGGTTAGTGATGCTCTCTCAAAAAGCATTTGACCATTTTATGGGAACTCTTGGATTTTTGCTTGTCAAAACAGCTTTGCATTTTCCTGACCAAGAGGAGGAAAAGTTTGAAGGAAGACCATAGAAAACACTTTGCTTCCTTCTGAACACAAAGAGATGACATTTTACCAGCAGCAAGAGGAGCTTTTTAGTCCCTCTCCCCACTTAGCTCGTTTGCCTCAGAAGGCTCCATCTCTTCCCTGAGCTCACTTTCTTTGACATCTTCTGCAAGCTTCCCTCTTCCTCTTGTTAGGCCTCCTCCTAAAGTTGGCTTTCCTCTCAAGCTGTCAGCTTTCCCTTGAGCTGATTGGGGAAAACTTTCTCATTCTGGAATATTCTAGTTTCAAGTGACATTTAGGCCCAACAGCAACTCCACATTGAAAAGCAGCAGAGGGGATGGGGAGGGAGGATGCATGTGTACATATAATATATATGTAAATATATACATATATAATATATGCATACATATATGTTTATACATACACATATGTATGCATGCATATAAATGTGTATGTATTTGTGTGTGTTTGCATGTGTATTTGGTGCCCCAAATATAGCAAGGTACAAGTTAGAACACATGAAGAGTGGCAAGCTAATAGGATGCCAGAATCTTAGCCCCTGTGGCTTTACCATACTATTTCAAACCCAGCCTGGCTCAACTAAACTTGACAGATTGGTATCTGACTGATGCACTGCAGCAAATGGAAATATGGCTGAGTTTTTAATTCTTTCTTCTTCCTCCTGGATCATTTCTCTTTGGCATAGGAAGCAGCTTTAGCTGCAACTCTCTTTCTATAGCACAGATACCTGCTTTCCATATAAGATTAGAGTATAACAAAGACTGGGGAGATGGAGCTGTTTCATGGCACTGGTGAAAAACTTGGGTACTTTGAGGTGATAAAGTGCCCCCCTTATTGATCAGAGCTGCACAAAGAGTAGCTTACTCAGTGACCTTTTAGAAAGGAGCATGCCTGCCCTCACTTGTTTAGTTGAGGATTGAATCAGGATTAGTCGTACCTGAGAGGTTCACGAGAAGTGACCCTACCCTGTTACTCCAGTCATGAGGCAACTACTCTCACATGACAGCTACAGCATGCAATCAATTAAGTGAGCTAGCCGTGGACCTTGGAGACCCTCCATGCCACTTCTGCTCTGTGTTCCTGCCCTGTGCACAAAACTTGAAAAATACCAAAATACCAAAAAATACCGGATGTGTCCAGATTTCTCAGCAAATTCCTGAGTATACGAAGGATATTCAGGTCCGGAGCTGGCTGGCAGCAAGGGGAGTTTCTGCACAGAGAAGATGATGAGCAACAAGGAGATGGGTCCAAGTTCTGACATTGCTTCCCAGAAGACATGGAGTGTTATTTCGATGGCACACTTCGATGAAGTGAAATGTACATATGTTTATTTAGCAGTGCCTCAAAATGCCTTACATTGAAACAGTTTTACATCTCAACCTCATGGGTGAGTAACGGTAATTATAAATTGCTTTATCTTCTTTTATAATTCTATGCCAATGTGCATTTGCTGGTGTTGTTAAGCATTCCTTTTGTGTTTGAGGAAATAAATAACTGTCCCATACTCAGAAATAAGCCAAACTTGAGCTTTAAATAATTTTTCATCAAGGTGCTAGGGTTGATGTTCAATTATGTAAAGAGTAGAAGGAATGAAGTTGATTTCTTCCACCTCCGCTTAAAATGGTTAGGTTCCACTGTGGCTGAGCCCAGTAGAAACTTTGTGTGCTAGCACTTACAGTAGAAACTTTGGATCATATATGTAGAGCTGGAAGGGACCTGGGAGATAATTGAGTTTATCCCTCTTACCCTATTGATGAGGAAAATGAGCACAAGAGAAATGAAATCACTTATGCAAGGTAAAATAAAAATGTGGCAGAAGTAGGATCTGAATGCAGGTTCCCTGGCCTTGAGTCCCTTGCTCTATCCATGGTACCTCCTTGCCTCTTGAAATAGATTCCAAAGCATCAACTGATGAAAATACTAGAACAAGTCCCTTCACACCCTGTCCAAAGCATTTCCTGTCCAAGCATTGAATAAAATATCTTTCACAATGTTATTTCCAATGAAAGAGGGCCTTTTTTTCCCTAATGATCATGGATTTGGAAGTAGAAGAGATAAATCACCCAATCTCTGAAACTTGGGACCAGATACCCTTAATGATATTACCCTTTCAGCTATAGAACTCTAGCCCAGGACTCCAGTGTCCTGACCAATGCCTGATATGGTCCTTTATATCTAGATAGCTTCTCTATGCTGCATCTCAGGTTGTGCCCATCCTTTTGTCAACTGCTCTGTCTCAGCCCTTTTCCACTTTTATCTTGATGTACAGTTCTGGAGCCATAAATAGATGGTGTCATTGCTACTGGAAAAGATATGTTAATCTCCCCTCTCCCCCATCCTTCACTTTCCCAATCAAACATCTCTCCTTAACCACTATGTCATGGCCCTTATGTGTGCTGTCTCTCTTTTTTAGCATGTGTGCTTCTTGAAGGCAGAAACTGTATTTATCTTTACATTTGCATTCCCATTTCAGTACAATTGTAAGCACTTAACAAATGCTTTAGGTATTCATTCATTCATTATTTGTCTAATCCAGCCTCTTTATTGTTCACATAGGGAAACTGAGTTGGAGAGAGGTTGATGGAAAAGTTCACATGTACAGTAAGTAGCAGAGTTAAGTTTTGAACTTAGATCTTTCATCTTCCCGGGCTCCATTTTCCCAACACTTCTAGGGGAGGCATTAGCACAAGCATTTTTGACTCTCCTTTTAGCCTAGTCCATTTTGAAGTGGCTTCTCTATCTTTGAATCTCATCCATCCCCCTCAGCATTGATAAATCTGATGGATGACTCTTAAACCTTTCCTTGCTGCCTCTATCCCAAGCCTTCATGCATTCACCTTCTTGCTTTGTCAGTTGCAACTACTTTTCTTATCTATCCCATCATTCCTTGCTTAGTATCTATTAATAAGACACTGAGGCTTTTTCTACCTAAAAAATTTCCCTCATTTCTTTTGTGTTCCCACTCCACTACATGTTTGAGGCTATTTATTTCTTTAATGGCGCAACAATCACATTGTCCCCCACGTTGTTGAATGCAGTTCCCAAGAAAGAGCACAAATCCAAGTCTCCTTCTAATAGATGAAGGCTCAATATGCCTGTTTATTAAGACTATTCAGCACATATTGCTAATGGTTTGTGCTTATTTAAAAAAAATCTAAGTCATCATTGTACTAAACCACTTATAAAATAAAGTAATTAGAGACACAGGTTTGTTTTTTTTCTCATAACTCTCATTCCAGGTGAATTATTCACAATAACTCTGAAAAGATGTGTCTGTTATTATTTAAGAACTTAATTTAAGTGATTTGGGTCCATTAAATGACAAATCTTAATAGCGGCATTGTTGTCATTTGATGGCATTTAACTCCCGAAGATGGTTTTTTTCTCTCATTTTTATTTCTTAAGTGGCCTTTGAGCAGACAAAATTCTACAAGTTTGTCTTGAGTTTCAAGGATTTTGGCTTTTCAAAATCTGGCTAGTATTTATCAGGCTATAATAATGAGATCTCATGGTCACTATAGCACAAATACTGAGGCAGGGAATCTCCTGTCTAGTAGAATGTAAGCCCTATGAGGGTAACGACTATTTTGTTTTTCTCTGTGATTCTGGGACCTGCCACAATGTCTTGCATGCAGGGAACTTTTCCTAGTTAATAAATCAATAAGCAGGTATCAATACCTACTATGTGCCAGGCACTATGTGAAACACTCAGATATGTAAGTCCCTGCCTTCACAACGTCTACATTTTATCAATGAGACAACATGCTAATTGTAAGTATATACAAAATAATTACAAAGTTCGTGGTGGAGCACTGACAGCTAATGGATCAAAGAGCTGTCATTTAAGGTGACATTTGAACTGAGTCAAAGGAATTAAGGAAATCTAAAGGGCAAAGGGAAGGAAGAAGAGCAGTAGGCTCATGAGGGACAGCCAGAACAAAGATATCAAGCTGGTCGCTGATTAACATCTCCCATGCCCTCCACCAAGAGCCAGTGATCCCTCCCTCTAGAAGCTGCTTTTCATCTTCTTAATCTGTATATATGTTGTATATATATGGACTGCTTACCCTCCCCACTGATAGAACAGAAATAGACTGTGGAAAGAGCATTGGATTTAGAAACAGGAAGACCTAGGTTGCCATCCTACTTCAGACAGTAGCCATATAACCTTGGGTAAGACACTTAACCTTCTTAGACCTCAGTCTTCCCATCTATAAAATGTAGAGGCTGAATTTTGAGTTCCCTTGCTGTTTATAAATCAATAATACTATGATTTGAACAGCAATTGGAAAGTGCTAGGTATCGTGGGACCCTTCATGGCCTTCCTCCCCTCATAGGTGGGTGGGGGACTAATTCGAAGCTGAACAGCGATGATGTACACGTACAAGGTAAGGATGCAAGATAATTATCTCCCATGGCTTTGGAATCGTAAGAATTGGGTTCAAATCCTGGCTCCATTGTTTGCTGCCTTTGTGAACTTGGGCAAGTCACTGAACCTCTAGGTCTCTGTCTCTTCATTTGTCAAATGAGAGGTTGGGTGGATAGCTTCTGAGGTCTCTTCTAGGTTTCACTATGCCATTGGGAATGTAGGGTATCCAGGGAGGACTAGCACCTCTGCTGTGAGAGCTTGCCAAGCCCTTTGCAGGGATACCTTTGCAGTCCCTCTTCACCCAGATGTCACCTGTGGCTCCAAGAAATTGGAGTAGCAAAGTGAACACACCTCTGTAAACTGTCTTAGCAGAGGCTCTAAACCAGCTTGAAGGTGACCAACAGTCAGTGAGTTAGGGGCATGTCTATCTTAAACATGTGAAGACTTCCCCCAATGGAATGGGCAGATGAAAACAAATTTCTCCAACAACCATGAAGGTGCCTGAATCAGGGCCTATGGAACGCTGAGAGCTTGGACAGATGTTAAAGATGCCATGGTCATCCACTGCCTCCCAAGCGGTCACCATAGTCTTGACTTTTGTTGTGCCATTGGACTTTGATGACTCTGGAAGAGAATGAGGCTGAGGACTTGGCGTGGTTCTGCCCTACTTAAATCCAATTCATATGAAAGCCAAGAAATCACTCCATGACAGCATTGACCGTCTTCAAAAATGAAGGATGAACAATAGCAGATATTTCATCACATGATTCTGTGTGCAAGGAAAATTGAAACCTCAGTCTGTGAATATTAGGTTCAGTTGTACATATAGGGAATGCTGTCCTGGTTGCTCTAGGCCCAGACATGATGTAGAGAGCTCATTTTTCCTTTTGTGTTGGTATATTTGGGGGGAGAGAGGAGGGGTGGAATCAGCCACTTGATGTCAGGTGCATTATCATATTTTGAGAAGAATTTGGACAAGTTAACATTCAGCATGCCACAAATATCTAGGGTTGTTATTTAGTAAGACCATTGGAATAAATTTAGAAAGGTAATCAACAAATGGCTTATTCTGTCGGTGGCCTTTCCTCTCGACAGCAATCTGATGTCAGACAGAATTTTTCTCCTCAGTGATTCAACAGTCTTCTTTAGGTGGATTTGGTACATGCATTGGAAACTTGTTTAACAGTCAAATAATTTTTACTTCCCTAGAATTTAAGCATTTTTTCTAGGCCTAGTAAACACCTTACATTACCACTGAGCTGAATTCCTGCAATTTTTTTTGTGCATTTCCACAGAATTGAGGCTTATTTCTCAGAAAACTTGGCTAATATCACTATTGTTTGGTGATAGCCATGCTTAAGAAGCAGAGATTTCTATATGAACTACTGAGTGGTTTCCATCTTCTGATAATGTCTGAGTGCCACCACTGCTCTCAAGGAATGTGTTACCATCAGTGGCCGCCATCACATGGCAATTTTAAAGGTTCTGGGCACAGGCATGTTGGAGCAGATAAAAAATTATGTGGTTGAATGTGGTAATTTCCAATTACTCCACTTGGGCTACATTTGCAGAAATGAAGGTGATGTCCTGATGGGAAGACATGAAGGTAGAAATATATCATGCATAGCTTTTGTAGCCACACCTCCCTGGACCTCCCAAGACAGATGAAGTAGATACAGGAAAAGCTGTCTGCCAAGCCTTTAATGTATGGCCAAAGATCACTGCATTGGCATTTTAGGAGCTTCCCTACCATGAGTTGACAAGAGAACACAAGGAGTCAGTCATCTTGATTTTAATTTTAACTATCATCAAGCACAAGGGATGACTTAAAAGGTCTACTGTGCATTGCCCTGATTTGAAATCTTGTGTTCAGCTCTGGGCAGTGTATACAAACTTTTTTCGCATCATTCGTTGTCTTTATTTTTTTAAAGTTTTGGTTTTGTCTTTTGTTTCACCTGCCACCAATTCCCCTGATATCCTACTTCCCCGTCCTTCATTGTTGCTTCCCCAAAATCATAGCTTGTAAGAATCAGAGATAGGACTTGACCTTTGGTCTTTCAGAGTTTATATGCCATGTAGCCCACTTTCTCTTTTACTTTTTCTCTCTCCTTGAGCATCCAGTTTTTATTCATCTATATCTTTAAATGAGAGAGAAAGAGACATAGGGAGGGAGGAAGGGAGAGGAGGAGGGGAGAAGAGAGGAGAGGAGAAGACAAGAGAGGAGAAGAGGAAAGGGGACAGAAGACAGGATGGGATGTGGATTCATAAAGACTAGATGTCAAATCCTACCTCTGATACAAACACACACTCACATTCAGAGGGCATGTCAAGATTTTTAGTGGTTTTAAGCTTTAATAGCTTTAAAATACACTAAAAGTTTTGGGGGCACTATGTATGTATGTGCAGTACTAGCTGTCAAACTACTGGAAGGAAGGAAGGAAACTAAGAAGAAAGGAAGTTAGGAAGGAAGGAGGGACATAAACATTTATTAAGCACTTATTATGTGAAAGGTAATATTTACAAATATTTCCTCATTTTATCTTTAGAACAACCATTAGTAGGTGTAATTATAATTCCCATTTTATGTGAAGCTGATGTTGCTGGTTATATGAAGATAAAGTTGAGGAAACTGAGGTAGACCTAAGTTAAGTGACTTCCTCAGAGTCACATAGGTAGTAACTATCCAAGGCTGGATTTGAACTCAGGTTTTCCTCACTCCAGACCCAATGACACCTGGCTGCATTTTATCATTGGATTGTGAGCTTTGTGAGTATAAAAATTATCCAACCTATGGTAAGAGAAAATGAGGCAGAGCCTTGAGGTAATGGCATTTTTTAAAGGGTCCAGGGTCCCCTCCAATGAAGTGGACCTCAGATCCTCCTCATGATCTGAGATGCCCCCTCCTACTGGGACCTTATTTTTATAGGGTTAGAATTGAAAACATTTAAGAACTAGACCAGATACAGAATAATTTCGTTGGTTGACATATGACAAATAGACCAAAATAAGCAAAACAACATGTCAACAGAGTCATGAATTGGGCAGAGCAGGGAATATCTCCATTGATGAAGTGGTCATAAGATAGTCATAAGATGGGAACCTGCTCATGTTAGACAAGAGAGAATGGTCCGGAGGTACAAAAATAATTTTGAGGGACTTTTCATGTATTTGAGTCACCTCTGCCACACTGGCCTTGGTCACCATGGCAAGAAAAGACAAGGATGGATGGCTTTTAGGCAGCTTCCCATGATTATGCAAGTGATCTTACCACTTGCAGCTCACAGCTCTGGGGCCAAATGTATAGAACTTATAATCATATCAAATTGATTGATACTGCTTGGAATAGAGAAGGGGATCTTCAATAAATCAACTTTCTGAGATCCGGACCTGTGTTTGCCTTTCTTTGTATCCCTAGCGCTTAATCACAGGGTCTAACTGCAATAAACATTTAATAAATACTCATTAAATATCTGGCTATATGAATATCCTTGCTATTTTCTTCTCTCTCTCGCTCTCCATTTTTTAGCTTTAATTGCCTTTCAGCTTGGTACAGTGGTTAGACAGCTAGCTTAAGAATGAGCCAGAAGTGGGTCCAAGTGTCTCCTCTGACATGTAATCACTTTGTAACCCTGAGAAAGCCCCTTAATTTCTTGATGCAGAGAAGAGAGAGTGTATTGGGAGAGGAAGTTACTTCCCTGGGAAATTTGTCTGTAAATGACATCACAGACCCATTTGCACTCTCATAACATAATGACATTTTAACATACACTTAAGTTTACTGTATATGATGCTCTAGGCTATAGTTCAGTCTTTTCCAATGAGCATTTTGCTTGCTACAAGAATATTTTCACCTCTACAACTTGCTTGAAAATATCTCCAAAGCCAAAAGTAAGTCCTTCTTTTGGGAAAGGTACAGCTCACCACATCAAAGTAAAAGCACAAGCCCTGGTGAAATGTTGTCTTTTGACCCCTGACTAGTGGGCCGCTCCATGTCATAAGATGCTTCAGCTCAGGAGGGGCCTCAGAACACCTCCAGCATTGATTTATTTGGGGTCCCTGCATGTAATTCCAATCAAAACAAATCAGAGCAGGGGAGAGGCAGATCACACAGCAATTTGAGGTGAGGAAGGAATGAAATGTGGAAAAGTTCACTCCTCTGGATAAATGGATTGTGGGGAGAGACAAGATGCAATGGAGGGGAAGATTTATGCAAAGATCAAGGGGGAAAGTCATGCTTTCTGACAGCTCTCAGAGACCTACAGGAGAGAGATGGCAAGAACTCAGTGACACCATCCTCAGTGCCAACAGTTTTATATAGTTCTGAGTTGGGGCTGTTTAAAGGGACAGATGAAGGAAAACTGAATACTCTGGGCTTTGCAAATAAATCTCCCTTGGTGCTGGCCTCGCATGTAAGTGGGGTACACAGCTACCTATATATAACTGGGATCTGAGGAATGCCAAGGCCTACATTCTGGAAAATCAGTTTTTCTGGCCCGCCCCTCCCAACACATTCTAACTAAAATTATGAGACAACCATGTTAATGAACAGAACACTAATGATGTGGGAACTCTAATTTCTGTGGCATCTGTCTTTACATTCACATAATCATTGCTTCTAGATATAGTATGTCAATTGAGAGCATTCCTTTTCTAGACATCATCCTCAAGACTTTCTGAAGCAAAGTACCCTTCTCTGGTTACATTTGCCTAAAATATTGTTTTCCCTTGTTTCAGTTTAAACTCTTTGAGGGAAGTACTTGTTGAGCATTAGTACTGGCATTCTTACCAGAATGACTGACACATAGCAAATGCTTAATAAATCATTTTCTCCTCCATCCATCCATTCATTCATTCATTCATTCATTTGTTCAGTCACTCACACTTCAGTGAGATTCCCTAATAGTTCAGAAGAATGGCCCTATCTGCACAGTGAAAATAAAACAGAGGAAGAATTATTCCGACTATGGGTCATTCACTGTAACTATTCAAAATCATTAATAATTCTAGGAAGGCAAGACAAGACTGAAAAAAAACATAACAAAGAATCAAAATCAGTAATGGCCTAAAAGAAATATTACTATTTCAAACAAAAAATATGGGGCATATCGTAAATGTGAATCCCATATGGATTTCATCCACTCTTAGTTATTCACTCCTTCAAAAAACTCAACTCTGAATATATATATGTATATTGTGTATATATGTGTATTATGTATATATATAAACATATATATATGTAAGTCTGAAGTCAAATTCATCACCATCAAGCTCACAGACCACATCCTCTCCTACTAATTATTTTTAATCTGCCTCAGATGCTTAATTTCTGCATCCCTCTTGGCAATTCACTAAATCTCTCAGCCTCAGTTTCTCTACCTGTAAACTATGGGTATGAAGGTTGCTGCTGTTCAGTCACGTCTGACTCTTTGGGATTTTCTTTGGCAAAGATCCCACCTTTTCCCTCTTCAGCTCATTTTACAGATGAGGGAGCTGAGGCAACAGGGTTAAGTCACTTGCCTGGGGTCACATGGCTAGGAAGTGTCTGAGGTCAGATTTGAACTCAGGAAGAGGAGTCTTCCTGACTCCAAGCCCAGCCCTCCATCCACTGTGCCACCCAGCTCCCTGGTATGAATGGTACCTTCTTCGTAGTATTGTTATGAGGATCAAATAACATAAAATTTGCCAATACTTTACAAACCTTAAAGCGCTACATAAATGCTTCTTCTTCTTCTTCTTCTTCTTCTTCTTCTTCTTCTTCTTCTTCTTCTTCTTCTTCTTCTTCTCTTCCTCCTCCTCCTTCTTCTCATCATCATCATCATCATCATCATCATCATCATCATCATCATCAATGTTACCACTGCCATTCTCCAAGTCACCTATATCACAACAGCAAGTCACCTTGCTATCTCTGACTCAGCTCTCTTAACTCCCATGGGCATTCAGTCACAAAATATCACAATTCTTCATGGTTTCTCTCCTTTCCATCCATGAATCCCTTATCTATTCCCTGATGCCTGCACTGTTGCATTCTTTATGATCTAGCCCCAACTTACATATACAGTATTCTAATTAACTAGGGGCTTACTTGATTCAAAACTTTCACAATTATGGTGCCAGATTAACAAAGAAGAAAATGGAACAGTCGCTGTCCTCAAAGAAACATATAAAGTAAATATGAAGTAATATGTATAAATATATAAAAAAGTAAGAGGGGAGGGCAGAGAGAAACTAGCAACTGGAGACATTATGGCAAGATCTTATGAACTTATGAAAGGAGATGATATTTAACCTAAAAGTTAAATATGTGGAAATGATGAGAAAGCACATTCCAGGCACAGGAGCAAGCCTATATGATGTCATATAGCCTGGAAAGGCAATGCTGTAAACAAGGAATAACAATGTGGCCAGTTTGGTCATAATTAAATACATGAAGGAAGGGATATGCAATAAACCCAGAGAGGTAGATAGAAACCAGATTGTGAAAAGCTTTAAATGTCAAAAAGACAAGTGTATATTTTATCACAGAGGTGATTGGGAGACAGACTCTAGAGTATCTTGTAAAGGGAATCAACATGGTTAAATGAACCTAGTTATCTGAGAAGTGAGTATTTTTTTTTGGATTTTGTCACTAGCCCTTGGCATGCTATCAACAATTTTTTATCCAGTCTCCAATTCAATTCATATTTATTAAGCACATACTGTGTCTCAATCTTTTTTTTCTGTAGCTGGAGGATAAAATCATAGCAAAGACAGATGTCACTGGATTGTCACCATCTACGAACATGCCTTGTATATTCAAACAATTAAGTGAGTAATGACACCAGTCACTTAGATTTCAATTCACATCAACCTTCTTGCCCTAATCAAACACAACTATAATATCTTCATTACTTTTCTAAGTATTGAATCTACTCTGAGAAGTTTTTCAAGATTTCTTAAAAGATATAGGGATAGAGACTGGATTTATGATTTCATTGATATAAAGAATTCCCTTTACCTGTTCAGGTGAAACTTACAATCTCAACAATTTACCTATGGCAAATTGTGACCAGGGTAATGCAGACAGCATTTGATAGAAGTGTGACATGAGCTCACTTCTTCTTGATTTCAAAGCTCGATCTCCATCCATTATGCCCTGTTGCCTCTAAAAACAACAGTAACCTATTAGATACCCTCTGGCATAGACATCAGACAAGGAATAAAGCATTGATATGTGTTCATGACAAAGTTATTCGTCATTGTGATAGAGGAAATCCAACACAGCATGTAAGTTCGAGAGGGATTCTCTGTTGGCAGTGAAGTCATCCAGAAGTTCTTGGTTGCAAATTACCTTGTGCTGGTTGCATCTAGCCCCATTATATTGCACAGCATCATGGAAGACATAAATAACCACTCAACCGAAGTTGTGCCGATATTCTACACAAGAAAGGCCAAGTAGATGAAAAATGTCTATTTCCCAGAAAACAGCATGCATCTCATTGGGCAAATTTTTGGAGTTGATCCATCATTAATTATATCTAGGATGGTTGCAACAAATGGAAATCCAGTTGGGTCCAGAATTAACCAGATGGAGAAAAACCTAGATTGCCTTTAGGAAAACACAGAACCACTTTTATAGCCCCACACTTCTCCAAGGACCCAAGGCCAATCTGTTTAACACCAATATTATACTGATATAGCTATATAACTGAGGCATGGAAAATAATAGCATCTGAAAAATTGAGAATGAACATCATACAGGGGAGGGCAATGGAGAGGCTCATGGTGGCTATGTGCAGCTATAATATATATCCACTGAGGAACTCCAAAGAACAGTAGGAGTAAATATATCAGGAAATTTTATGAGTGATAGAAGATGGGCTGGTTACATGGAGAAGGCAAAGGATGGCAAGTGGAAAGTCCAAGGGTTTAACTGGTATGCTCTCAATATCAGGAGAAAGAGAAGAAGCCCTCTATTACACTGGGTAGATTGGTAGATGGCCTATAAGGAATATTTAGGAGGACATAAACAAGAATCTCATTAGATGGGTAATGATAGCACTATGGGAGAAACCATACAATTCCATGAGATAACATCTGAATCTTTCTGAACCATCTTTCAAGACTATTTTTATTTTTGAAGCCTTTCTTGCCCATCCCTTCTCACAGTGACTTATTTCTCCCCTGAACCCCTGGAGCATTTAATGTATATTTTTCCTGGTTTTGCTTATGTATAAATCTTGTCTTCCAAATTAGAGTATAATCTTCTCAAGGGCAAAGAATGTGCTTGTGCACACCTTATTCATAAGTAATTAAAATTCATGAGTAACTGAAATTTTATTGGGAAAAATTCACTTCCTACACTGAGACCAAGCCATAAATCTAGAAATCAACTAATCTGACAAATATTTTTCTTTATTCTATCCAGTCATATTAGTGTTCTATGCACATTTTTTCTGACCATCAGTTTTATTCAGTTCAATTCAATTAAGTACATACTACGTGTCTCAAGTTTTCTGTAGTAGAGAGGAATAAAATGATAGCAAGAATAGACTTCATTGGAGTGCCATCAGATACTAAAACAGAGAAATGAGGATCATACTCTAACCTGAACAGTGACAAAAGCAGCCTTGAATTGCTAGAGTGCTCTTTTATTGACAATTGACATGTGGCCACGATGGGAATGTCAATATCGCTACAAGGAAAGTTGAATGATGGCATCTCCTTCTTGAATAATTATCTTTTCCTGTGCACAATATCCCTGTTATTTGATAATCATAAAGTAGGTAGACTAGACACACAAGAATTCACCTGTGAGCTGGGGCAAGAAAAATAGTAGATACTTAGGGATGAACCTAGCTGTTAAAGCTCTCATGCTTCCTTCTCTGGTCCTATCCTGATACAACTTTTTCTCAAGGTCTCTTCCCTCCTGATTGTGAATTGAATGATTCATATCTGACTTTCTGTTGGTTCCCTCTGCCTCACTTTAGAATCTGATCTTGACATTTCTAAATTTGGTCTTGTACCTGATTCCAATTCCAGATAATTCCTTAATTTGATTCTCTAACTACTTGACCCACTTATTACCTAAACCCTGGTAAAGTGAGGCAGAGCTGCTTAGCATTAAAATCGTATGCTCCTACTTCTTATAGATACCATTGAAGTCCCTAGAGATACCTTTGCCTTCTAACAACCCGACTAAGGAAACTGTCTTTCCAACCAAAGGAAATCTCCTTAAGCTAATGACCCTATGGAGTGGTCATTCTTTTCCTATACTACATTCTTCGCTAGACCCAACCATCAAACAAGTGGGATATATTAGCATATCTACTGAAGACTGAATCAAAAGATGATTTGTACCACATTACAGTATTTTATGGAGGGAAAAATGCCATGTTGCAGGTAAAACAATGCAATTAAGTGCATTGTTTGTGATATGATATGGAGTTGCAGAGGCACCAAAGGAGAAAGTAGAACCCTGATTATTTCAAGCAAGAGTCCTACTCCCTTTTAACTATATCAGGGCAGCATAACAAGGATGCTCTAAACTCATTTTCTTAGAATTTGCCTTCTACATTTCCCCGTTAGAGTCCCTGTGGTAACAACAACGAAAACCACATCTACCATTTATGTATCTCTTACTATGTGCCAGGCACTGTGCTAAGCAGTTTTACAATAACAACCTGGAGAGTTAGGTGCTATTATTATCTCCATTTTACAGATGAGGAAACT
Organism: Bettongia penicillata ogilbyi; assembly: GCA_023548195.1. Lineage (NCBI taxonomy): Eukaryota > Metazoa > Chordata > Mammalia > Diprotodontia > Potoroidae > Bettongia > Bettongia penicillata. Next base: position 2,611,108 of record JAJHZJ010000449.1, read on the forward strand.
GAGACAAGCAGAGGTTTAGTGGCTTGCCCAGGGTCACACAGAAAGTAAGTGTGTAGGCTAGATTTAACTCAAGTCTTCATGACTCCAGGACTGGCACTCTATCCACTGCTACCTAGCTGCCCCTGAGGCTCTTGGGGTATCACTTCTCTAATGTCACTGATTTTAGTCACCAATCTAGAAGTGTTCCTTTCACTGTGAGCCCCCAGTCAGAAGTGCTCTGTTTCCAATAAACATCAATTAGCTTTTCAAAAAGAATATTTACTTTGAAGATAGAGTAAGAAAAGAAATACAAACATCCCCCAAGTCCCTGGGTGGTGTGCTCTCTCCTGTTCCAGCCAGGGGATGACTAAGAACAGATTTAATGAGATTTTTGATGTAGAATTGGACCCACCAAGCTCACTTCCAGATGAGATATCACTCCTTGGTGACACCTTATCTCCACTACTCTTGGTCTGGGTGACAAGAGCTCCTTGCTCCTTGAAGCATCCATGCTAGGCTGGCTGAGATACCCAGAACAGATAAAGCTCCTGAACACCAGAACCTCTGGTGGATTGCTCTCCTGATTTTTTGGTCCCTTCCCTTGAAATGAAAGAACAAATGCCAAGGCAAGCCCAGGGAGAAGGATCAAATTCTTTTCACTTATGAAATTATTTCTCACTATACACCACCAATGGAAGAGCCAAGCCAAGATAAGAAGTTCAACTATGAAAGAGGGAAAGAACAGAAAGAGGTAACCCCAAATTCAGGCTCTTTGGGGGCAACACTAGTTCCAACTCCAGTATGTCAGTCAATCAAATAAGTTGCTAAGATGTGGTTAGAATGCTGGAACCAGTTATGAATTATCTACAGAATAATCAGTTTTATTGCATTGACTCAGAGCTAGATAGCAGAAGGCACCATTAATGCAGATGAATGTCACCATACAAAGGAACCTCTTCTCTGTACCATTCACTCCCCCACAAACCAATCTGACAACCTTTCTGTAAAGATAGTCTGCTAAAATGTGTTTGAATGGTCAGAAGAAATGGAAAGTAGAAAGACTCTCCAAGGAACTTCAATGACACATCATCACTACTCTCCCAGAGGCAGCTTTCCCAGCTTCTCCCACATGGACATTCTGAATAACTCCGGGCACACTTATAAAGATTGACTTTATTAGCCAGTTCCTCACCACACCAGGTTACTTTCTTATATTACTACACAGAAACCTATCTGTCATGGTAATGCATTCATCTTTGTGTTCTGCCATTTTTATTCCAATAAACATTTTTACTATTAAATCTGGATTGTAGCAGGATGACATAATATCCAATCCAGTCCAACAATAATTCATTAAACACTTAATGTGCTGCATGCTAAGGATAAAAGGCAAAATGAAAAAAATGACTTCAAGAGACTTACATTCTACTGAGCTGTACAACATGGAAACAGAGAAGTTCCTAATATAAGTTCATGATTATTTGAAAAGGAAGGGCAATAGCGGCCAAGGGGATAAGGAGAAACTTTCTGAATTAGATGGCAAATGAGCCTATCTTTAGGGGAGACAGAGTTTCAGAGGGACAGTGCGAGGGAAGGTTAGGCCCAGAGAATTGCATATACCCATGAAAAGATATGGATTTAAGAGGTGGCCTGTCAGCCAATAAGCCAATTAAGAAGTGTTTATCAAGCCCCAATGTGTGTCCAGTGCTGTTTCAGGTTGTACAAGTGGAAAGACTCAAGTGTAATAATTTCTGTTTTTGAAGACCTTACAATACGTACACACGCACACACACACACACACACAAATGGATAAAAGGTAATTTTGGAGATAAGGCACTAGTATCTTAAAAGATCAAGAAAGAAACTCTGGAGGAAAGTAGGTATTTTCAGAAGTGACCGTGAGGAAGCCAGATACCAAAGACGTGAGTTTGTGTGCAAGGAGGAGAGGACCTATTTTGTTGGAGCATTGTGAACATGAAAATGACTAATACATGATAGGATTGGACAGATAGGTTAAGGCTAGGTCAGGAAGGACTTTCAATGTCAAAGAGAGGTGTCATATTTGATCTTGGAGATTAAAAAGACCTGTTAGAGTTTATTGAGTATGGGGTGATGTAGTCAAATCAGTGTTATAGGAACATTTCTTTGATAGCTATGTGAGGACGAATTGCAATGGGGTGTTGAGATGGAAAAATCAGTTATGAAGCTACTATAATAACCTAGCCAAGAGGTGGCCTAGAGTGATGACTAGGTCAGTGGGGAGAAGAGAATAAATGTGAAAGATATTGCAGAAATAGAAGGAACAATATTAGACAATGTCAAATATGTGAGTTGAATGAGTGCAAAATTTTGATAATGGCCATGGGGTTTAAAAACTTCAGTTTTCAAGGAATGATTGTGGTGCCTTCCACAGAATTAGGGAAATGTGGAGGAAGCAGAGGGTTTGGGAGTAGATCCATAAAGTATAATCCAATACTTCGTCTATACTGTGCTTAAGATGCCCGTAGAACAAAGTTCAAAATGTCTAATAGGAATCTCATGATTGGAACTGGAGAGTAGAAACTGGACTTAGATCTGAGAGTCTTCGACATATGATGATTAAACCCATGTGAACTGATAAGGTCACTATCAGGTGAATTTGGTGAATGAAATGTGGGCTGGCTGGTACATCTGGAATGGTGAGTGTGTGGGTAGATGGAAGGTTACAGTCAGCTAGTGGGCCAGTAGAGAGCCCTGGGCTTAAAATCAAAAAGACTCATTTTCCTGAGTTCAAATCTGGTCTCAGACACTTACTAGCTATGTGACACTGGGCAAGTTACTTAACCTTGTTTGCCTCCATTTCCTTATTTGTAAAATAAACTGGAGAAGGAAATAGCAACTCATGCCAGTGTCTTTGCCAAGAAAACCTCCAATGGGATCATGAAGAGACAGATGCAACTGAATGACTGAATAATCACAGCATGAGATGAAACTGTAAGATAAGTTTGAGCCAGATTGCAAATGGCTCTAAAGATCAATATTGGGGGGTGGGATTTATCTCAGAGGCAAAAAAAGAGCCAATAAGGGTTTTTGAACAGGGGGGTGCAAGAAAACAGAAGTGACAATCATTCATTAACTTCAAAATTGACCTTTCCTTTTGACATAAAAAACAGATTTTTTTTTTTAAGCATGAAGACAGATGTTCAGCACCATATTGAAGAATACCTCTGGAACAAAGGACAAGATCTTTTCAAATAAAGGTTTATTAAGGCTGATCTGAAAGGCTGAGTCTATGCAAGTCCTTGTTTATTCTTAGCCAGTGCTCTTGGCCTAACCACCTCTAAGTGGACTTGGGTTTGCATGTCTTGATTGAAGCTGTGTGTTTGTGTTCCTATTGACCGTTTTAGGTCAGAAGTTCCTCCATGACACCTGTTTAATGTAGTGACTTGACATCTTTTACAGGACAAGTTCTATGATAGGCTATCTTTTTTCTTTCAAAGTGGTTATGTTGATATTCTATTTGCTTTTCTGTCTACATTTATTCAACTTCGTTGATTTCCTGTTTAAGTTCAAAATTGCCTAGTCCCCTCTGCTCCACTCCTAATATTGCCACCCTCATTCAGGTCCTCACCACCTCATTCCTGGGCTACAACAAAGTCTTCTTACATGAACTCTTTGCCTCTAATCCCTCCCTACATTTTTAGTCTCTCCTGTACAATGCCACCAGATCAATTCCTCTCAAGAATTGTTGTATGCAATGTTTAGAGTTTTCTGCTCCCTTGTTATCACTTTGTCACAGTAACTACCAAAGTCAGAAGGAGTAAGACAGGAATATCTGGATCTTTGATTCTTTTTTGTTTTATGAGCCTTCATAGCCAAGGATTTCATCACTCAGTGAACATCATGTAAGTGACAGTGAAGTATAATTACTCATACTTAGTATAGATCTTGGATCTAGTACTGGCAGAGACCCCAGACATGGTCTTGTACAATTCCTTAATTTTACAGATGTGAATATTGAGGTCAAGACAAGTTAAGTGACTTGCTTGAGGTCACATAGGCAGAAAGTGGCAGGACCAAGATTTGAACCCAGCTCCTCTGACTCCAACTCCAGCATTTTTTTCCACTGGGCCCTGATTCATCTCCTCAGAAAACAGGTATCATTTATCACTGGGACTATATTTAAAGCCTTTCAAATATTAGACCGGTACGACCAGTTAGAACTCTGTTGTCATAAACTTTGAGAACTCAGGGTCATTTTCACGCCATTAAAGCATTAAAGGGGCCTTTTATAAAAGGATAAGAACCAAACAGAAGCATAAATATAAATTCTGAAGGGAAAATTAAATAAATTAGTGAATGAAAGATTCAAAGGATTCTAGTTGTAAATATTTTTTCAAAGACTCTCAACAGACATAACGATTATAGCTAATAATAATTATAGTTCCTTATTTGTAAACCACTTTAAGTGTCACAGGCTTTTACTTATCACATGTGTGTATGTCTATATGCATGCATACATGCAAATTTGATCTTTATTTTGACCCAAGGAGGGAGGAAGTACAAGTAGAATTTCTGTTTTGTGGATGAGGAAACAGGTTCGTAGATATTCGGTATCTTAGATATTAGGTTCATAGATATTGGGTGACTCGCTCCAATCATGCCACCAGGAAGTGTTAAAGTGAGGTCATAATTCTTAGTTTAGTGTCTCATTCACCATCAGTCATTGCCTTTCTTGTTAGTATCAGCCGTTGATGTTTTCTTCATAAATTATGGCTTATTGTTCATGAGACTCAACCTGTTCCTTACTTTCCTCCTCCCTCTATGCTACAGTCATCTAGATCTGTTTGGGTTGTTGACAGCGATGTTTCTTCTCATCACCATAATGGCATGGTTGTTTGTTAAAACTACTTGAACCATTTTCATAAACTCAGAAGGTTCCCAGAACCTGTGTGTAGAGCTGACAACATTTGTGCTGTAATGATTGAACAAATGCCCTATGGTCCCCCAATATTCATATTTTTTAGGACACGTTTTGCTAGGAGGTCCTTGTCTCTCATGGTTCTTGGTCAGTGAGAGTCACCTCAAATATTTATTGAGTTACTGTTTAATCAAACAGAATACAATCAGTATAACTTGTGCCAATTTCTCTCTTTTTCAGTGTCACCTTTGGGTCTCATTGAGGGGACTGATCTCTATTGGTGTTGGATCACTCATATAGGACTATCCTCCATACATTTAGATTATAATGATCCAAAGAAAGACTAGGGTTTTTGTGTGGTTTGAGGGGAGAAATGAGAGAAATGATTCATTGAGGACCCCTACTCAAACTCTAACCAATATTGGTCAGATTATTATGATTTTGAGGTAGCAATGATTATTACAATTATTTTTATATCTTCATCTAATAAAACATATCTATTCAATCTCCTAATAATAGGTAGTAGAATAAACAATGTATTAATCCACACTTTCTATAAGTTAGAGAAAAAATATAATTTCTAATAGGGATTTTAATAAATTTAACTTTAATATAATATTCATTACTTGTTTACCAGATGTGGAGCTCACATGTGTAACCACAAGAATGCTGACAAAGATATCTCCGTGACCATACCAAGTGTGGGAATTTGCATGGCATGGAAAGGTACCTCTCCAATATATTGTTGGAGCATGTGTATAGCTTGTGACATTTGCTCCTGCCTAAGCTAAGGAGTAGCCCATACATCTTTATGATTACCTAGTCAGTGGAGATATTACTTACTTGACCAATCTCATGATCCTACCGATAGATCATTTGCTTATTTTAACTTATGTGCTTTATGACAACCAATGGAATTTTTTATTCTACTGTGCCTCTTTTGTATATTTAGGTATCAAATTCCATAAACTTGAGGTCCCAGAAGAAAGGGGCATCTCAGATCATGAAAATATGATGTCCACTTCATTAGAGGGGACCACGGACCCTTTCAAACAGTGTCATTGGCTCAGGAAAAAAAAAAAAAACAAAACCTTCGGTTAAATCAGATGGGTCGGTTCTGCTTTTTTGGACAAAATAGTTCATTATTTCTCTTGGGAGACAGGAATGTTCATGGCATATGATCGACAATGAAAATCTAATGAATAAATTATTTCTCTGTGACTCAAGACTGTCAAATGCAAGACCCACTCCTTCACTGAAGCATCCCCAAGCTTCTACTTCATTTAATGAGGCACTTGGGTAACCTTTTGGTATAGGTCCTTGGAGATACCCCTTGTGAATCTGCAACAGCATATCTCAGGAATCCTTTGCTACAGCAGAGTCTTCACTGAATTAAATACCAACAACAAAATCTCCATGCAATATTTCTGGACAAGTGTCTATTCTGCGGTTAGTCATGCTGCATTTCAAATGGCTGCCATGCAGAATATAAATGACAAAACCCAGCAAGAACCAGATTGACCAAGGAATTCCATTTAGTATGTCTTAATTTTTTTTAATACGAAGAAAGTTCAAAGAATTATAACATTTCCTACCTGGATTGAAAACCTAAGTTGGAAGAGTGAAATATTTTAAATCTTTCATGGAAACCTATGTTCTCAAGGAAGATAGAGACCAGTCAAACAGAGACTGCTCATGTTTCTTCAACTTAGAGAGAACAGATTAGAGGTTCCAGATAGTGTCTTTGAGGCTTACTTCCCACAATCAGTAGCCTATGTGGGTTGATAGGAGTGGTTTTCAGAAGAACTTTCTGATTTTCCCTTACCTCCAAAAATCTTCCCACTAACCTGTGGCAGATGCCCATACTAGTACCATCAAAGCTCAATTACTTTTCAGTCAAGGGTTTACTGTTGAAATGACAAAGCCCTTGATTAGAGAAGCTTATCAAATTGTTAACAGTTACTAACATCTTAGTTTCAATTAATATATGTCTTCTCCCCTCCAAATAATAATTTATTAGACAGTTAATTTGAGTTGAATCAGTTAACAAGCATTTATTAAGTACCTGTTACAGAGAATAGTTATCCTGGGTCCTGTGAGCAGATTTCAGGAATTACATAGACTTGAATGGGGAAAAGTTTCCACTATTTTTTTCCACTAAATTCTGATTGAAATTTAGTATTTCTTTCAGTTTTTAATCTTAACAAATATCCTAAGAATGATTCTATAGGGTCCCAGACTTTCAAAGGAAGACATGACACACAAAAAGATTAGGAACTGCTAGGGCAACTAAGTTGTACAATGGATAGAGCACTGGCCATGGAATCAGGAGGACCTGAATTCAAATCTGGCCTCAGACACTTGGTAACTCTGTGACCCTGGCCAAGTCATTTTACCCCAAATTGCCTCAAAAGGAAAGGTTCTGAACCTTTGCCCTACTCTGTGTCAGACTCTGAAACGCACAAAGACAAAAAAGAAATAGACTCTTTATTCATGGAATCCCACATTTCATTGGAAAGTGAGAGAGAATGCACAAGCAGATTCTATACCTCTCTAAAGTAGATAATGGGTTCTCTGTTCCTCTTCATTTAATGTGTGTAGGAGTACTGCCACAATAGGGAATAATGATGGAAAGGAAATAGGGGGCTTTGGGTATAGAATTTGCTTATTTCTCAGTATTGGCAACCTCATTGGATCCAATGGTCATCTTTAAGTGTGGTATAATAATACAGGCTGAAGTTCTAAGTTAGATGTTTTCATGGATGTCTATACTTTTCATGTTTTCAGAAAAAGTCAGTTAATTTTTCCAAGATCTTTTTTTCAAGATTTCTTGAGCAAACTGAGAAATTCACTTTGCTTCTGTATTATATATCCCAAGGCTTCTGAATTCCATGAAAAATGGCACTAGGACCAAATTGTTACAGTGTAGATGGAAGTGTCAGGAAAACTGGTAGGTGGCCAAAGTAAAGACCATTTCCAGACACCTTTCCATCTTGCTATTCTCAGGAGAGAGTCAGCATGCAGGTTAGAGAAGACATGACCTCAAGTAGTCACCAAGTAAGGAAAAGTCTAGAGAAAAGAAGAAGTCTTGGCCAATGAACAGCCAGATGGACAAATCAAAAATGCCCTTATTAAGCACTTGTAATGGATCAGACACTGTGCTAAGTGCTAGGGATAAAAAAAACAAACAAACATGAGAGTTCCTGCCCTCAGGGAGTTAATATTTTAATAGAGTAAAATATCAGTAAAAGATAAACTGAAGTAGGGAAAGTGGGGAAAGCAGGATTTTGTGGCTCAGAGATACCTGGGAAATGGTTGTGTCAGGCCTGGGATAAGAAAAAGTTAAGAGAAAGTTTGTCCATCATATCTCATACTCCCAGGGCTGGAAGTCTATATGTCAGTGGGAAGAAGAGGTAGCTAGAGTATAGGCAGTATCACTCAGAGATGTCCCGGAAGAGGAGGTCAACAGATTCCTTTCAGAGCTCTAACCATTTAATTTGCACAAAAACTTTTCTCAATGTACATAAGACCAAAGTTCAACTTAAAAATTAAGTTAGCATTGAGGATCTAAACATCCATCAAGCTACACCCAATTTTTCATCCAGCTGCCTCTCACTTTGAGCAGTTCCATAAAGAATTGAATGAATTAAACTAAAATTATTTGTTGTTAGCTTGGCATAAAGTGAAACTTACAAGCAAGTGACCACTTAAAAAGTTTGTTGGAAGGATTTCAACTGCAATTAGAATTGGGTTTTCCTTCCTAATTTTCTTCTTCTATCACTAGCTCTTCTAGATAAATGAAATAGCGTTGGTCTCCACTTATAGTTGCAAATAATGAAGGTTTTTTCTCTCTCTTTCTATCTCTCTGACTTTCACTCTCTCTCTGTCTCTCCCCTCTTCCTCCTTCTCTGTGTGTGTATATATATATATATATAAAATATAATATATTCATATGTGTATTGTGTACATATATGCATCTGTATAATATGTATATGCATGTATATCTATATACATGCATAAGTTGATATATTGATGGATGGATGAATAATAACTTCATTTACAAACAAAATATGGCATCAGTCAGAATCTTTGATGTGTATCTTCAAGTATCTAGAACTATAACTAGAGTACAGTAACTGGGGTTTTACTTCAAGGCACGGACATTTAGAGGGCACAAAATTTAAAATAATGATTTTTATACACTGTGCAATTTAAACATTTGGTACATTTACATATTAGCAAAAACCTGTCCTTCATTGAGCAGCATAGAAACAGCTGAGCTGAGTCCCTAGTTAGCAAGAATAATTTGTTAAAATAGGAGACTACCACATGTCCCATTTTTTCTTCCCTGGTCCTCTTTCATGGGCTGGCCCTACCCAAAATGGCTTCTTTCTGTGCCAGGGTCTCCCCTCCTGCTCAACTGGTTTTCTTAATTCATTCTTGCATATTCTCAGCATGAATTATCAAGTTGATGAGAGGATGCCAGTCCTGGGCACCCAAATTACCAGTTACAGATCATTTAGTACCAAGGCTATCCCTAACACGAATGCTAGCATAATGTGACCCAACTAATCCCGTCTCTTCCCCGCTCATCTTACAGTGCATCCTTATCCATTCTGGTCTGTGTTGCTCTACACTTCAGCACTCACTTTTTCTTGGATAGCAAGGATAGCAAAACAGTTAAGAATCCAAACTAGATTTGAAGCTGTCAGAATCAGTATAAGCCTATACCCTTTCATCAAACTTAGACTTACCTAACTAATTAGAATGGAATTAAAAAACTGAATGTAAACCCCTTGAGGTCGGAAACTATTTCATTTTTGTCTTTGTGTCTTGCATGCCTTACACATAGCAAGAACTTAATAAGGGTTGATCCAATGGAATTGAATCAGAAATAAAACTTAGCATGCACCCAGAGATGGTCACTGTAAGGTGATGTGCTCTCTGAGAGTTCAGAATATAAAAGCAAAGCTAGTTAAGGCTGTATTCAAATGAATTTTTCATCCTATACCAAACACACAGCCTTCATCACCCCAATGATGCTTGTTTAAGTGATATCATGCTACTGACTTTATCTAACTCTCTGTTTCCACTCATTACTTTGGATCAATTATTCAATTCTCTCTTAGAATGCAGGTGGTATGCGGGCTACTGGGTTGTGAAATTGAAGCTGTGCCACAGTTATTAGGAAAGGAATGTGTATTTATCCTGAGGGGGAGGGGGAGCATCCTACCAAGAGCAGGGCATGTTTCAGTTGATGCTGGGGTATTGTGATCATTGTTTGATTTTTTTAATAATAAAAAATATCCAAAGTTCTATGGGAATATCTACTGAGAGGCAGCAGGTAAAATAGGAGGTGGCAAGAACTAGGTTCATAAGTGTGCTCAGATGCAAACCAGAGACTAATGTATTGACCAGTGCCTTATACACATATTTGCTAAATATTTGCTAAATGATTGTTTGCTCGCTAGATGCATGGACTTGGAAAGGTCTTACTTTCCTCATTTATCAGGCAGTTAGTCTCCAGACATTTTCTCTGGCTGTCTTCCATGTCTGGCACACTCTCCCTCCTCTTTGCTGACTACTGACCTTCCTGGCTTCCTTTAAGTCCCAGCTAAGATCCCATGTTTTACTGGAAGCTTTCTCCAATCACTTTTTATTTTTCTCTGATTATTTCCTATTTCTCACACATATCTGTATATCTGTGTATATATACATATATGCAATATATTTATATACACATATGCATATATACATATATACACATATATGTATACATATGTGTATATGTGTGTACATATAATATGTTGTCTCCCCCATTAGATTGTAAATGCTTGAGGCTAGGCATTGTTTTTTGCCTCTCTTTTTCAATCCTTGCCCAGTATCTGCTACATTATGCCCTTACAATGTGCCCTTAAGCCCTGTACTAAGTGCTGAGGATACAAAGAGAGTCAAAAACAAACTGTGCCCTGAAGGAGTTTATATCCTAATGGAGAGATGACATACACATAATTAAATTGTATAAAATATGTATCTGTATAAATATAAGATAAAAACCATCCATCCATCTGTGTGTATGTATACACATACAAGCATATATACAAATATATGCACATATATGTGTGTGTATATATATGTATATGTATGTATTCGTATACATATATACATATACCTAAAGTTTAATTTTGTTTTAAAACTTTTGGGACATCATGAAATATTACATATTACATACATTTTTACATCTCTGTATATGCAGGATATAGCACATACCAAGGAGAAGAAGCTAATATTAGAGAGGATAATTGTAGCGTTTGTCCTGAAGAAGACAGTATTGGAGCTGTGTCTTCAAGAAAGTCACAAATTTTACTAGTTGAAGATGAGAAGTGACACCATTGTAGATATGAGAGACAGTAAGTACAAAGGCAAAGAGTTAAGAAACACCAGGTTGTGTTCAAAGAGTGGTGTGTAGACTTGGATCATAGAAAATAGGGAAAGGAGTCAAATGTAAGAGGATCGGAAAGGTAGGAATGGGCAGGGTATGATGAGCTTCAAATGTTGAAAACAGAGTTCATATTTGATCATAGAGGTAATAGAAAGCCACTGGAGTTTCATGATGGGGTCAACGGTGATATGGTCAAATTTTATTAGAACAATAGGAGCTCTAACATCTATAATACTTACCTTGTGGGGTTGTTGTGAAGCCCTAATCAGATAAAGTCCTTCATAAACTTTATTAAACACTCTGAAATATATACCAATTAATTCACTCTTGCAGTGGTGTTTCTGCAGTGGGCCAGTATAGCTCCTAAATTATCTGAGCAACACTAAATATACTTGGAAAAGCAGTCATGAGAAACATATTGTTAGGAGTAAACCCCATCATCCTTAAATATATCAGGAAGCATTAAGCACTGTTTTGCATATGAATGGAGAAAATACATGAACTGACTGAAAGAAATCATACCCTACTCCAGCCTTCACCTCTATGGGGGAAAAGAGTACTTATTCTGAAGTCAGAGGGTTTGTGTTCAAATCTTATCTCTGATGCTAACCTGTGTGGTCTTGGACAAGTTATTCATCATCTCGGGTCCTCTACTAAATTTGGGGGTTGAACTGGACCTCTGAGGCTCCTCCCAACACTGTATCAATAATGCTCTGTTCAAAAAGAATGGTGGTCCCCTTCAGCAGGAAAAAGAACCATAAAGGCAATGTGTGATAAAGGATAAAGTATTGAATTTGGAGCCAGAGAATCAGGGCCCAATCCTTCCTCTATCGTTTGTTATCTGGAGGATGCTGAACAAATCACTTCCATTCCCTGAGTCTTAGTTTTCATATATTAAATTAAGGGGCTGGACTATGTGACCTTTCTGACCCTAAATTTGTGAGCCCGTGATTACATGAGCTTCAGTTTCCTTCTCTATAAAAATGGCGTTACCTTAGGTGACTTCCAAGGCACTTCTAAATCAAGAGCCAGTAATCCTGTCACTTAATTTCTCTAAGCTTCAGTTTACTCACCTGTAAAAAGATGCGATTGGATTAGATGACCTCTAAAATCTTTTCCAACCCTAAGATTCTGGGATTGTTTTTTCAGCTACAGTAGGTCTTGTAGACCATCCACTAAGATACAGAGGGAGTACACTTATGGGCAAAATTATAGAAATATTGAAGTAATACCCTCAGGATTCTCTCTGAGGACCTAGGGCCAGAGATGTTTTTTTCTCTGACTGGAAAGCATAACTTGATTTAAGTTTATAGTTTTTAAGAACACTCTAATCCCCCAGAAGAAATGTGGGGGACGGGGTAAGAATTCACCATTTATAATTAATCCTTCAACACGTATGCTGTGTTATATATGCATTTTAAGTGAGGTACATTGTAATCTGTGAGAGAAGGAAAATGGCCTTTGAATTTCACCCTGAGTTTCACTGAATGTAGCCCTATCAACCACAGGAATCCATTTCACTATCCATAAAATTTGTTAATTTTCTATTTAACACTCTGTAAATATATCCAAGTTAGGGTCCCCACCCTGAAAAGTGTCTTTTAAAACATTCCTTGAGAGCTTGGAGCCCAAGATCAGTGTCCAGGTGGATAAAAGCACCAGTTTCTGAGAGCTTCATGATCATGCTGTTTCAAGCACCAGCTCTGTGATCTGTCTTCAGTTCTCAAAAGGTGAATTTAGCTGCTTGACCATGAAGTGCTGTCCATGGTACTCCATCCCCCAACTTCATTGAGAACTGTTCTCATACAAGAGGACTGCGGCTCTGAAGTTGAAAGGATTTGATTTTAAATTCCACTTACTATCAATGTCACTTTGGACAAATCGGTGACTCCCTAAGCCTCAGTTTCCCCAACTGCAAAATAAGGTGGTTGGGCTAGATGGCCTCTGAGATCCCTCTCAACTCTAGACTGATGATTTATCTGAATAGTATGGCATATTGTCAGTCCTTATTAAAGATAGAAGTCCTTGGTGGGCTTCTATTGTTCAGTCATTGAGTTGTGTCTGACTCTTCATGATCCCATGGACCATATTGTCCATGGGGTTTTCTTGGCAAATATATTAGAGTGGTTTGCCATTTTCTTCTCCAAAGGATTAAAGCAAACAGAAGTTGAGTGACTAGCCCAGGGTTACACTGCTAGTAAGTGTCTTCTTCCTGACTTCAGATCCATACTCTATCTGCTGAGCCATCTAGCTGGTGGACTGCTACTTCATAACAAAAAATGGCATATATTTTTACAACATCTATTTTTCTAGAGCAGAGACACTTGCCTTGATGTCTTTCCAAAGTATTAAATATTAGATTAACAAATCTTAGTGGAATACAGTGCAAAAAAGACCAAGGCCAATGAAGTCAACAGACCTAGGTTCAAGTGCTGCCCCTGATGCTCATCCTCTGCCTGGCATGGGGCAAACCATTGGAATTCCCCAGACCAGGATTTCCTTACAAGTAAATAAAAGGAGACTGGACTAGAGAGTCTCTGAGGCTCCTTGCAGCCCTAAATCTACAATCCTATGACATCATTTGGGAAGCACATCCTGACATTTATTTCCTGCTTGACTTTAAGCAGGTCCCTTAGGTCTCTGGGCTTCTGTTTCCTGATCTATAAAATGAGGAGATTGGGCTAAATGGCCCCTAATGTCCTTTCTAGCTCTATACCTATAGAAGTCAAAGTCTCACACAGATGATCTGAGTTAGGTTAGCCATCCCACAGAAGCTCCTCTTAAAGCTACAGCAGATGTGGCTTGATTAGAGCCTGGCAGCAGTTTCCTTTTCTACTTGGACTCCATTCACATTTCCTTACATTTAAAACAAGTATGATGGCACTGGATCTCTCCTCTACTGAAACTGTCAAAGAATTAATGAGGTCTATTAAATTCTTTCAGTTCCTGAAAGAAGGAAAGCTATAAACACTGTATTAATATTTTATACAGGTTAACATTTTATGGTTACATAAAATATTGCTTTTTCCCTGTGATCAAACATGTTGCCCATCCCAGAAGGACTAAGGGTTTTTTTTCCTTCTCCCCTTGTACCTCCTGTTTCCACTTTCTCTCTAAATATTTCAGCTAGCTTTCTTCTCAGGGATAGGAGAGGGCATGCTACTTTAAGCAAACATATAATACAGAAAGGGAAGCTCCTTGAGGGCAGGGAAAAGTCTTTTTTTTTTTTTTTTGCCTTTGGATCTCTAGCACTAACTCAGGGCCTGGCATGTAGAAGATACTTAGTAAAGTCCTGTGCAAATGCTGCATCTCCCAGTGGAATGCAAGCTCCCTTGGGACAAGAAATATTTTTCACATTGCCTCTGCATCTTACAGCCTTGTGCATAGTAGGTGCTTAAATCAATGCTTGTTAAATAGAATCAAATAGTGAAAACCAGAAGTATCCAGTGGTTTTCCTTCATGCACTCTGGAGGTGATTATAACGTACCCAGGAAGAACACTCTTTATCCCCTGTGGATAGTATTTCATTAGCTTTTTGTTCTTACCAGACTGGCTTGCTCTTCCCCTAAATTGACATTTCTATCTTCCATGCCTTTGTAAAGGAATACACTCTGCCCCCTCCTCTCCCGTCCCCTTCTCTCTTCCCCTCTCCTCTCTCTTTCTTGGAATTTTTGTTTTCTTCAAGGTTTTTCTCTTTCACGGGCCACCTCCTGCCTTTTCTTGCCTGCTCAGTTGTTGGTTTCCACTTCCTCATCATATTGTTGCATACAACCATATCTATAAGAGAACATCAGTTTCTAGCCGGTCTATATTATTGGGAGCATGATGTACTGGACGGAACCAGGAAAACCCTATCTCTTGCCTCTGCTGAATATTTCTAATTTATTCTGCATATACCTTTTTGAACATAGTTGTATCTATGCTCTCTCCCAAACCCTGGCTCTTCCATTTGTTCAACATTTCCAATTTATCCTATTCTCTATCTTGCTTGTATCTCACCGTTTTCCTGCAGTCTTCCTCAGACTGTGAACACTAAGAGTAATGACTATCTTTTACCTTTCTTTGTATCCCAAGAGCTTAGAACAGTGCCTAGCGGATGGTAGAAATTTAATATATGTTTATTGATTAAGTGCCACTTGCTTCTTGTATTACCTTGGGCAAGTTACTTAGACTTCTTTGGCCTTATGCGACTCATTTATAAAATTTTTAGATTTGATGATCTCTGAAGTCCCTTTTAGGTCTAACTCTATAATGATACACTTTTGTCATATATTCGGTCCTCAGTATTCATCACATTTCTTTCCACATTACTCAGATGCTCAGATGGAGCTGGAATCTATCTCAGTGATTCAGGACTTCCTCCAATAAAACAGATCACAAGCAAACCTAGGTGTTTAACCAATGCTTGTTGAATTGAACCTGTTATATATTGAATTCTTTGTTGTTATTTGGCATTATGTCTGACTTTGCTCCCATTTAGGGTACTTTTTTTTCAAAGATAATGAAATGGTTTTCCATTTCTATCTCCAGCTCATTTTTATAGATAGAGAAAGTGATGCAAACTCAGTGAAGTACCTTGCTTAGGGTCACATAGATACTAAGTGTGTGAGGTCAGGTTGCAACTCATGGAGATGAGTCTCCCTGACTTCAGGTCCAGCATTCTATCCACTGTGTCACCTAGCCACTCTTCTTGAATGTTTCTTCTCAGTAAAATGCAATCTCTTTGATACACTTAAATGCCAGTTGATTTTAATTCAATTACATATCCTAGTTCCTTCAGTATCTCTCTTACTCATTATCAACCAATGGCAATTGACCCCTTCCCTTCCCACATGGTGAGAGGTAAGTAAAGGCAGTGTTTCTAAGGTGGAATGGATTCAAGCAGATATAAACTAACCTACTTAACTCGGTAGATGCTTGGGTGACTTTCTAAAGTATAGTCATACCATGTGACACATATGTAAAGGAAGGGAGGCATTTCAAACTTCACTTGTGGGACAAGGCTGAAATGAAGGGGGGTGCTGGGAAGCCATGGTAAGTACAAGTAGTTAGGGTGAAGTAGAAAAATAAAAGGATTTTCAAGTCTCTGTTCCTTGTACTATTGTCTCCTAATTGCCTTCTCTGTTTCCAGTTTCTTCCTTACACACAACTGTCAAAAAAAAAATCAAAGTCACAGGTTTGACCATATTACTGTCTGGCTCACATATTTTTCAGGCATAAGCATTGCCTCTATAACAAAATACATTTTTTTAACTTTGGCTGGCATTTGAGGTCCCCCATATATTGTTGACAAACTATTTTTCAAGCCCCATTTCATAGTAGTATTCCTTCACCAACTTCAGGAGGCTGTCAACCTTGACTGATACTAACCTTTCAAATTGACCTCCCATCCCCTGCCTTCAAACATCCTCTGAAGTCATCTGGACTTTTCCTGGCCACCAGCTCTAAAAATTCTCTTTTCATTCTGGCCATCTCCTTCACCCCTTCCTTGCTAGAAATCCAGTCTATGAATTACGCTGCATTATTTATTTGTTACCACTTTGCCACCAGAAAGTCAGAGTCTACAGGATCACACTGTAGGTGATAGGGGAACTTTCGCTTTACCTGCTCTGAAATCAAATTGTCACCTTGATTTCTACCCATTGGTTCCAAAATATGTGCCTGGTGCAGCTGCCCCCTCCCCACAACTTCCTATATGTATTTCTTCTACCATTAGAATGTAAGCTTACTGAGGGTAGAAATTTCTTGCTTGCTTATATTCATATCATCACTTACCACAGGGCTGTTCTTATGAATGGAAAGCATTTATTAAATGCTTTCTCTTCCTTTGTCCCTCCATCTCTATCTTTCAATCCATCTGTCTATCTTTCTCTCCATCTTTCCTTTTCCCCCTCTCTCTGTAGCAACTTCTCTCCTCTCTATCTCCATTTCTCTTTCCATTCTCCTTTCCTCTTCTATTTCTGCTTCTTACTCTCCTTCTCCCCCCATTCTCAAACTCCCCCTCCAAACTAGTATTTTCTCCCTCCTTGATGCTTCTTTGATTTGTTTTATAACTGTTATATCTCTCTTTTGTCCAATAATTTCAGTCATGTGTGATTCTTCATGACCCCATTTCAGGTTTTCTTGAAAAAGAAAGATGATTAGAGTGATCAGCCTTTTCCTTCCCATTTTACACATGAGGAACTGAGGCAAACAGTGTTAAGTGACTTGTCCAGGGTCCTACAACTAGTAAGTGTCTGAAGTCAGTCTTGAACTCAAGATGATGATTCTTCCTGACTTTGGGTCCATATATACCACCTAGTTGTCCTTTATACCGCCCTAGTATCCATAACATTTAGCACAGGCACATATTAGTCACTTAATATTTATTGAACTGAAATTATTAATTTAAGGATGTTGGGGAAAAAGGAGATTTTGAAAATACCTCCTAGTTGTATTAGACAGAATGGACCTGCCTTGGGAAAGGGGACAATGAAAGAGGAGGAGCAAAACTTTCTAAGGAATACATCTGTACCCCTACACCTCTGCTTAAGGCAGAGCTCTTGTTTGGTCCTTCCCAATTAAGACCTGAAATTTTGCATGTAATACTGCATCCCCCAGCTCAGTTGCATACCTGCCAATTTTGGTATGATGTAAACATTTAGAATGGGAGGCTTTTTAAAAATCATTTCTTAATAGAATAAATAAAACAATATTTATAATAGACATAAGGATGAGAAAAGGTGCGAGAACCCAAAGTACTTTCCAGGGCTTACTCGAGCCATCTAGTCACAGTGGAGAAAATCCATCCCTGTTTGTGATTTTGCTTCAGTCTCTGAATATCGACAACTCTGACACAGACAAGAAATTAGTATGTCAAGATATTCTGGCCTGGGTGAATACGTTTAATATCACATTGAAAACAAACTCTTCCCAGATTGATCTCAAAGTACTCTCCCAAATATACTCAACACTCCAGGCAAGCAGAATGGCTCGTTGCTCCTCAAACCTATACAGCAATTTTGTGTCTCTGCTATTTTGATCTTGAAGTCCCTTAAGTCTGAAACTTGCACCTTGTCCCCTCTCATCCCCTACACCTGCTGAACTTCCTCTATCCCTTAAATGCCTTCTAATAACCATTGGTGCAAGGCTATGGATGGTCACTGAACATGGCAGACAGTGATAAATGAGCAATAGAAGCCAAGCCAGGTTGGCAGGCAGAACAATCACATGGTGGAAGGGAAGAGGGGAAAGGAAGAGGACAAAAGGGGAGAGGATAAACATTTATATACATGTGCTAGGCACTATGTGAAGCATTTTTAAAATATAATCTCATTTGGTAAGATGGATGAAATCCAAAATGATAGTGTGTACAAAAGTGGGCATTCTGAAAATAGCACTGAAATTGGAAACAAAAGATTTGACTTCAGATCTTCGACCTTTTCCTGACTATCCTCTGGGACCTTGGGGAAGTCGTGGAAAACTTAACAGGAATACCAAGGCTGGAGAAGAGCAAATACTGCTTTAATCTTCAAAATAAAAGGAAAGAAATGCAAAACTTCAGATCTTTATTGGGAAGGACTGAACAAGAGCTCTGCATTAAAAAATTCTAAGAGGAAGGAAGGAAAGGAAAGGAAAGGAAAGGAAGAAGGAAGGAATGAAATAAATAAAGAAGTAAAGAAAAAAAAGAAAAAAGAAGGAAGGAAAGAAGGAAGGAAGGTGGGAAAGGAAGAAGGGAATAAGGAAGAAAGAAAGAAAAAGAAAAGAAAAACAGAATCTGTAATTTTGTGAGCTTGATTTAGATTCCTGGGAAAATCTAGAACTGATCATGAAAGTGATGATTGGCAAATATTTAAAAAGTGAAATGGAGACTACAAAGAGTTATATAGCTTCCTCCCTAGAAGCAGGGGGATTAGTTAGAATTATGTTAGGGAAGTCTAGGCAAGGGGTAATAGGAGTCGTGCAAGTAGAGAGAAAGGGACACTCCCCAGTGATGGTATGTGGGTAGCATCAGCAAACCTAGACAAATGACTGGATGATACAAAGTTAAGGGAAACTGATGTGATCTTTTGCGTTTTGTAATTTATTGATCATCACAATCTCACATCCTAATTTAACAACGCATCCAAAACAGATGGACTTATGTCATATGACTTTGATGAGTTTAATCCATATTTATTTAAGAAAATGTTATTATGAGTTAATTAAATTAATTAAAATATTAAAGTAAGAAAAAGACAGCTATACTTGCTGAAATCATCCAGTGTATGTTTTGAAAGGATCTAGTTAAGAGAAATATTTCAACTTTAGGACTCTTTGGGGAGAATATCTGCAGCGACACTTTTGCTTTGGAAAGTAAGTGAATTTCTTGACACTGTTGATATCTTTGATTGGCATTAATGATCCAATGGAAAGAAACCAAACTTTTCTGATTAATTGGTCTCATTTTTTCAAAGCTGAGAGAAGTTAAAATGAGTTCTCCATGGGGCGAGGAAGTCGTCCCCAAAAAGCTTCATCTCAGTTCTGTTTTGGTGCATCCTATGGACATAAATGTCTACATCTGCCTGTTCCATTCACCTTTGTCAAGGTTATAAAAATAGCTTAAGGTTAGTCTCTTAGTTATTTGGTTGTTTTGTGAATTCTAATTTATACATATTCAAAATGAAATGATGTCTGTAAAGAGCTTTCCAATCTTTAAAGCAACATATAAATATTAGTGATAGGTATAATAGTATGTTTTTGACTCCCTCTGTGACTCAGCTCAAGTTTGACCACCTACAGGAGTTCTTGTGCATCCCCTTATTACTTTATGCACATTTTCTATTTACTATCTGTGCACATGTTGTTTCTTATTACAATATAATTTCCTTGAAGTCAGAAACTGTTTTATTCTATTGTTTTTGGTCTGTTTCCCTAAAATCTAGCACAGCATTTTACATGCCTTTCATCATGTTTAATAAATGCTCCATAATTTACTAAATTGAATTGACTTAATACCACAATGTCATAAATTATACAAAGAAAGTTGTGTGTTGCCATGTTCATCTACTTAGTTCATTTACACAAACTCTTTGGTCTATAAGATGCCATAGACTGCATCTCCTGTCATATAATAATGTTGACTATGACAATGATGGATCCTCTTGGGATGAGTCTCGTTCCCAATGGCCCATCACTGTGATTACCCACTGTGACTCAACATTTCAAGTAAGCAAATTTGGAATGATCATCAAAACATCACTACCATTTCCTGCTTGTCAATTAATTATGAGATGTGTGTGGTATAATGGAAAGAAGATTGGCTTAGGAATGAGAGGATGTGGATTTAAATCCAGTCTTTAGTATTTACCACTTGTGTAATTTAGGGCAAGTCACTGACATGGTTGGGCTTGATAGTTTGTGATGTCTCCCTTAAATCCAATATAGTGGACTAGTCATATCACTTCTTTCTACATGGAATTTTCTACATTTGCTTGACAAATGATATATTTGAAGTCAGAAGACCTGGTTGGAATCTCTGTTCTACTATTTACCACCTCTGTCATCTCAGTTAGTCATTTAGTTTCTTTGAGACCTCGGTTTCTCCATCTCTAATATGAAGAGTTTAGCGTAGATGACTACTTCAAGATGTCTTCTAGTTCTGATGTTCTATGAACATGATCATTTGATTCTATTACTACAGGTCTTGTCTGGACCCTAGGAATCTCTCACCTAGATTACCATAGCCCTCTTCTTAACTTTCCAAAACTTCCAAGCCCATACTGCTCATCTTTCAACATACCATTCTTTTCCTCTCTAAAATACTGTTGGCTTTCTAACATATTGAAGATTAGTTTTAATAGTCTCAGTTTCAAAGTCTTTCACAAGGATATTTGAGATGAATTACCTTTCCTTGTCTCTTCTTATACCTTAGTATGTCCCTTCTTCCTGCCCTAGGCAGAAGTGCTAAATTCCTTTTCCCTATTCAGTTTAACCCCTGGCTGAGTCTTCTCCAAAAAGCACATAGGTCTGGAGTAGCATTTCCCACAAATCAGTCAAATCCTTGACTAGTTACTATTAAGAACATATAGCAACCCAGATTCCACATGTTTCACAGAACCTCCCTGGATTAGGCATAAAGAAAGTGAGAACTTCCTTTCATATACTGTCTTCTGGTATGTAGAATTACAGGAGCAAAGAAATCTAGTGTTAGAAGGGACCTTAGACAGCCTAACATCTAAGCAAACTCAGAGAGATAAACTGATTTCTGCAAACTCATCCAAATTATTAACAGGATAACTATGACTTGAATGCAGATTTCCTAAGGCCAGGTCTGAACAATTCTCTTTGTCAGGTATCATAGACAGTTGTATTTGATGGTATATTTTAGACATATTTATGATGGTAGCAGAGAGTAAAGTGTAGAAGATCACATAGGTCCTAATCGAAGACACTGGCTCTTATCCCTTGGTTTCCCCCACGTTAAAACTTCTCCCTATCTCAACTTCCTAATATGTAAAATGAGTCTCTTGTGCTCCATGACTTTACCCTTCCTTCCAGATATAAAATGATAAAAAGTTCACTGTTACTTTTGATTTTATATAAGTGACTCTTCCAACAATTTCTGCTTTCTGGAACTGAAATTTTCTCGGTGTGATAAATTCCCACAGTGGAAACTCCCTCCACCAATGTGGATAGGCAACTCATGTATAACATATAACTTTGAAAGTTTTTCTCAGGCAGTGTGACTTTTAAGTCACATGTCCTGGGTCATAAAGCAAGCATGCATCAGAGGGAGACCATAGACTCAAGCAATTTTGTCTCTTTTATCCTCTGTCCCATATCACCACATATCACAGTAAACATTTGAGATAAAATAATAGCTAAAACAATCTTTGTGACACCACCATGGAGGGATTTAGGACTTCTCCCACCACCACCCCCCCCAGTTATATTTAGGAAATTCCAGATGTGGAAACTTTCCACAAGTTATAGTCTACTTAGGAGTCCTTGACCTGTGGACTGTGGACTTATTTAAAAACAATTTAACTCTATTTCAGTATGGATAGCTTATGGCACAGTGGATAGAGTTCTGAGCCTAGAGTCAGAAAGACTCATCTTCTTAAGTTCAAATCAGGCCTCAGACTCTTACTAGCTATCTGTGTGACCCTGGGCAAGTTACTTAATCCTATTTGCCTTAGTTTCCTCATCTGAAAAATGGACTGGAGAAGGAAGTAGCAAACCACTCCAGTACTTCTGCCAAGAAAAACCAAAACAGGGTCATGGAGAAGCAGACACAACTGAAAAGTCACTTAACAACAACAGAATTTCTCTATAATTGGCTCCTTTATAATCCCATGTGTTTTATCTCATACATTTAAAAATAATATTCTGAGTAGCTCATAGGATTTACTGAACTGCCAAAGGAGTCTGTGACACAAAGAGGATAGGAACTATTTTGGAGAACCATACGGGTGAAGGGTGGGGAATTTGCAGGCTCGAGGCCACATGTAGCCTTGGGAATGGAACAAATCCTTTTATTAAGGGGATTTATTCTGCGAAATTTGAATTCAGTTAAAGAACCACACTTGAGGACCTAGAGGGCCACATGCAGCCTCAGATTCTTGAAACTTGGTCAAGGTCATGAAGAGGTTAAATGTCTTGGCCATAGTAATACAATCAAAATGTATCAAAGACTAGATTTAAACCCAGGTATGCCTGTCTACAAGGCCATCTACTACAACATGCTACCTCTTGTGCCTACTTATTTTCCTATAAATAAACTACAGACTCTCAAGATATGGATTTATCCAGATGTCTCTAATGGGAAACTTAAGGATCTCTACATAAGACAATATCATGAACTTGTACTAATTCTTTAGCACATGTAAACTGGCCATTCTTGGGATTCTTCCCCCATCATTCAGGGGTGGAATGAAGCATACTTATAAACACAGATGAGCACTAAAGTGTTTTTCCTCCCTGTAACTACATAGTCATCAGTCCTTTACAATACTATAGAATAGTTAGAAGTTATCAAATTCCAGGTGGGTTTTATCTTATGAGCCCAATCCCTAGCATCTTTAAAATGCCCCTCACATAGTTGGTTATATTACTGAAAAAGTTCAGATTTCAGTTGGCTGCCTGCACCTTGACATGGATCCAATGGATCTCAGATCCTGGATGTGGTGGAGAGGTTGGGGAGAAGAAAATAGCCAACCTCTGGAATGGAAAATGGTGGGAAGGCCTTAGTACCTAGGAGCAATCCTTTCCATATGGCAGTGCAATGCTTTCTTGTTGCCAGAGTAAATGAACCCTTTTGTGATAACACAGAGAGATCAGATTTGAATCAGCAATCAAAAGCTCAGATGGCTACCTGTGAAAATTTGTGCATTCTTTGAGTTTTCTAACAGGGTTTCTTAAATTTTTTCCACTTGTGACCACTTTGCACATTTCGGCAGCATTTGTTGGCATTGTATGGTTTGATGGAATGCATAGCGCAAAGTGCACATGTTGTGTGTTAAGAACCAAGGCTGCAGTGAAGTTGTGCAATGCATTGTTGGCAAGCACTGCCAGAAACAACTCGAATTTATTATATATATTTTAAAATTAATTTTTGACTGTTGTGCATTCAGAAACTCCTTACTATTGCCAAATATTTTGTGACCCCTCCACATGGGGTCAGGACCTACAGTTTAAGAAGTGTTGTTAGCAAACCTTTCCTTTAGGGGTAATCCAATCCAGGTAAATGCCAAGTCAAAAGAATAGTGGTCTACTTTTCTATACCAGGTTCACACAAAGTCCCCTTATTCCAACATGTCATCTAAAGCACACACACAGACATGACCAATTTTATCCTTCATTGTTACTTTAATGAAATACGTGTGAAATTTGATGAGTTTGTAAACCTTTATAATGGCCCAGTTGGAACCAACAAAGTTATCCACAGCTGGAGGTTTACAGCTTCCCATCACAAACTTTATGCTCACATTTAAGAGTCTCTTTTTCACGCTTATTGTGGAAACTTCTGGTAATTCATTGTTCTCTTTTGCCATGGCCTTCTCTCCTGCTGTGCCTGTTCTCTTAAATAATGCTTTGTTTTGAAGTAGCATACTCAAACAATGACATGCAGGAGCTGCGCTGGCACCATTAGACAATCACACAGCTGGTAACTTTGGGAACTCCTCTCTGAAACTGTATTTTCCCAAAATGTGATAAGAGTTGAAGGTTTTTACTTGTTGGCATAAAAGAGAATATGAAGGGATATAATTCACTCCTGATTATTTAGGAGGAGAGTGTGCTGCTATTTGGTTGATTAAGACCTCTGAATCTCTTACTCATAGCTGCTCCTATTTTTGTCATTCTCTTTTTTAAATTAATTTATTTGTTTTCAGTTTCCTACAATCACTTCCATAAGTCTTAGATTTTCTCTCCCTCACTGAGATGGCATGCATTCTTATATAGGTTCTACAAATACATTCTTATTAAACACATTTTCACATTAGTCATGTTGCATAGAAGAATTAAAAAACATGGGAGAAACCCATGAGAAAAAACAAAACAAAACAAACATAACACAAGAACAAACATTCTGCTTCGTTTTGCATTCCAATTCCATGGTTCCTTCTCTGGATGTGGATGACATTTTGCCTCAAGAGTCCTTTGTGAATATTTTAGGTCCTTGCATTGCTGTGAAGGGCTAAGTCTACCAGAAAAATTCCTCGCACACTGTGGTTGTTACTGTGTAGAGTGTTCTCCTGGTTCAGCTCCTTTCACTCAGCATCAGTTCATATAAGTTCTTCCAGGCCTCTCTGAAGTCTTCCTGTTTATCATTTCTTATAGCACAATATTATTCCATTATATTCATCTACCACAACTTGTTCAACCATCCCCCAATTGATGGATATCCTCTTAATTTCCAGTTCTTGGCTACCACAAAGAGTGCTGCTATAATTTTTTGTCATTCTTTACTTATTGAATCATAGAATGGGAAGGAACCTTAGAAGTTATCTGGTCTGGATATCTACAAATGCAAGAATCTTCCACCATCAAATAATGTGGAGCTCATTAACTTAAAAAGAATTCTATTCCATTCTGAGATAATCTAACTGGAAGACAGCAGTGACCCGTGACCAGCAGTGATATTTTCAGAGGACCAATGATGGAGCAAGCTACCCACCTCCTAATAGAAAGGTAATGTACTCAAGGTTCAGAGTAAGATATATTTTTGACCATGACCAATGTTGGGCTTCATCTTGCTTTACTCCATTCATTTGTTAGGAGGCTTTTGTTTCTTTGTTCCCCACAAAGGGATGTTGAGAAGAGAGAAAATGAAATTTTGTTAATTGAAAAATAAGTTTGTCAAATAGACTAAAATCTGCCTATCTCTATCTTTTCCTCACTGGTCATTTTAAAAATTAAATAATGCTTATATTTTATATTCATCCTCCAAAACTTGCTCTTGCTTTGATCTTTTATAAACTTTTAAAATTCAATCAATCAATAACCATTTGTTAAGTGCCTTCTGTGTGCCAGGCACTGTGCTAGGTGTTGAGAATATAAAAAGAGGCAAAATATAGATAGTCCCTACTTTCAAGGAGTTTACAATCTAGGGGAGGAGACAACATTCAAAGAAATCCATACAAAATTAAAATTGGTTGATGAATTCCTGTGCATCCACCTTTATACAACCTCTCTCCTTTGTTTTTCATCATTTTTTTTCTCATTGTGTCTTCATAATCCTTTTTGAGACTTTCCCATCCCCATGCATCCTTTGAAATCTTTCCCAAACTCTTTGGTATTATTCAGTTTAATTCAACAAAAAATACAACAAGACATTGGGGATAAAAATAAAAGAGTCCCTGCTTTCAAGGAGTTCATGTTCTACTGAAGACCTTTCATCATTTTCTCTTTATTTATCAAGATCTCTCTTAAAGTATGACATCCAGAACAGACCACACTACTCTGCATGACTGGAGAAGAATACTGGATGAACAGTCTCACCTTTACCCTATCTTGTTCTAGTAACGTAGGCCTGAATAACTCCCTCCTACCTCAACATTACATTTTGTTGTTCTGTCATTATTTTCAATAATATCCAACTCTTTGTAACTCCTTCTGGGGTTTTCTTGTCAAAGACACTAGAGTTGTTTGCCATTTCCTTCTCCAACTCATTTTACAGATGAGAAAACTGAGGAAAGCAGGGTTAAGTGACTTGCTCAGGGTCATATGGCTAGTAAATGTTTGAGTTCTGATTTGAACGCAGGAAGATCAGTCTTTCTGACTCCAAGACTGGCACTCTGTCCTCTGTATTGCCCAGCTACCTTAACATTACATTACTGCTTTTTATTGACTTTGTAGATGACAAAACCCCTTAATTTCTGTGTGTGCATGTGTGTGTACATGTATATTGTGTCATGTGCTTCCACATTGACTGTTATTAGGCCAGTTTCTGCACACACATCATGCCCACCAATCTGCAGATTATACAATACCTATTATTTTTCTTTTTGAACATCATGACAAAATTTGACCATATCCAATTTTTTACCCCTCCTCTCCCCTTCTCTTTTCCTATGTTGGGAAAATACAATCAGCAAGCAGAGAAGTAAATACAAAATGAACGCAGCATCCTATGATGGCACAAAACCACCTGAGAGTAATTCAGAGATGAGTCATTTCCTGCCTTGTGGATTAGGGTGATTCCCTTCGGTTCTCTAGATTCCAGCCTCCTTATCCATAAAATTGAGGGGGAGTGGCTGAGATGTCCCCAGATACCGTTAGCCATCAGAGCAGATGATCCCATTCTAATTCTGTAATCATTTGGCCCTATGTCTTCAAGTTTTTTTCAGAACCTTGGAATATAATCCTTTTGAGCCAGGATATTTGAACTCATTTAAATCAGCCATCTTACTGTATTTTCACCATGATTTGACTCCAATATTAGTTACCAAGGGCACATTCAATATCCTCTGAATTTACCTTACCTGTGGTGATTTATGTATGCCTCTCACATTATAACATAGGCTTCTTAAAGATGGGATTTGTTTTTCTTTACAACCTCAACATCAGTGTTGTATCTTACATACAATAAGAGCTTAATAAATGCTTGTTTTTTATATTTTCCAGTTCCTTCTTTTAGAGAAAAACAAACTGTAGAAGGGAATGAGTAGTACTTTGTCATTGATGACCGTTATATACTTTCTTCCCCAAGATAGATACTTCTGGCTCAACCTCACTAAATGTCACTCACAAATACTGCCATTCTGATTTAGGCACTTAGCGCCTTTTTACTGTCTATGTGTCTCTGAATCGGTCTCCTTCCCATCCATCTTTATTTCCTCCGATTCATTTTCCATGTAGTTAGTCCAATTATTACTCCTAAAAAGGAGATACGACTGTGGTACTCTCCTGCTCGAGAAGCTCCCGTGCTTCCCTGTTGAGAATAAAATAAAATACAAACTCTCTAGTTCAGTTTTTAATCCAAGTCTCATTCCAAACTGCGTTTTCTGACTTCACTCTCCTTCCTGTCCTCTAGGTACTCAGTAAACTGCTTTCTGATGTCTATACACTGTAAGATATTCTGTCTCCCCTCTCCAGTCCTTTGAACGAGTCTCTACTGCCTGGAATGCATTTACTCTTTACCATTTTGTAGCAGAATCCTTAGCTCTTCTTGAGTCTCAGTTTAAATGCAGCCTCCTAAATCATGTCTTCTCTGATTTTTTCAGTTGTCAGGGACCCTCCTCTGAAAATTTTTAAAACATATTTTGTATTGTCTTGTCTTTCTATTAGAAAATCAGTTTCTTTTGGGTAAGGTCATTTTTACCTTTGCATCCCCAACACCAAAGAGAGTTCCTTGATCATAATAAGTGCTTTGTAAATGTTTGTTAGGAGAAAAGCAATGGAATTGAAGGGACTTGTTCAATTTGTCTATTCTTTTTTTTTTCTTTTTAGTTTTAGCAGAAGTTGCAAGTTGAAAAGATTGGTTGAGTCAAACTAAATGAAATTTGGTGAATATCACCAATTCTCTTCACCTTATTATTTGTGATAACAATAATCCTTAGCATTTTTGTAGCTATTTAAGTTTTGCAATGTTCTTTAAAATGCTAATTCATTTGGTGATCACACCAACTCTGTGAGATAGTTCTTATTGTAAGTCCCACTTTATAGATGAGGAGATTGAGTGATAGGGAGGTTAAGTGACTTGGCCAAGATCACATAGCTAATAGGTGTCTGGAGGAACTCAAGTCTTCCTTCTTCCAAATATACCACTCTACTCACTGCACCACCTAGCCGCCTAAGAATGAACTGATTGATTAACAAAAGTCTGTTCTCTATAATGTCAGGCTTTCTTTGTCCCATATCTCTTAGCTCAGTCAAGAACGGGTCTTCCTTTGAAGTAAAAAGAAATTCAGCAATGATTTATCTCTCTAAGGATCAGGAGAGATAAGATATCAATCCTGACTTTTAACATTTACCATTTTCTTGTTCTAATTTCTATCGTTAGAGAAATCTCTGAAGATATATATATATATATATATATACATATGTGTGTAAGTGTGCATGCATATATCTATGACAATCTTCACAGATTTCTTATATATGTATCTGTATATATGCATATATGTGTGCATATACACACATACTATATATATATGTATATATACACATATAAACATACATACTCTATATTTACTGTATGTATATACACACAGCATATGGATATAAATCAGATGGAATTGGGATGAGGAATACAAGCTGTCAATTCAGGTGGACTTTGTCTTGGGAAGAAAGAACAAATCTAAATGGCTGGAGAGTTTTCAAGGAGAAATCTTGAAAGAGGTCTTAACAAGGTCTGTTTTTGACAGGCAGGAGTTTCTTCCCTCCCAGTATTTGCACACTGCCAAGCCCCACCCCCTCCCCAATGCTGACTTGCAGGCAATTTACTTGGCTGGTACAAGGGGCTAATTGGCAATATTGTTACACAAATTCATGTAGGCAAAAAAAATTATGCCTGTCTTTTAAAAATCTGGCCTTTCGTATTTGAAGATAGAAGTGCAGTGCCTCAGGCCTCGCAGGAATTCATCCGGCTGATGTCAGAATTAATGTAGAAAAGGGTGCCTTAAGTGTGAGGATAGATGGAACGAGAACGCATTAAAGATTAATAACATTAGGAAAGGGGGATAGCCAAATTTTCTGATGATCAAAGGCACTGGGGCTTTCATCTGCAAATGCCTGGGAGAGACAGGAGCATGGAGGAGCTTGTCATAGACCCTTTAGTTCAATTTCAGCACCCTGGGGATGCACCCTGAAGCTTTAAGGTATATTCTTCTCCCCTGCTAAGCAAGGGAACACCATGTTAGCAGGTCTAGATTTGGGGTGTGGGGTGGTGTAGGAGAGACAGGGAGAATGTTAAAAACAGGAAAATTTTAAGACACTGTTCAATGGCTAGATTTTTAATGCAAGTGTGGATTGTAAAAGAGCATTGACTTGGCATCGGAGGACTTGGGACCAAATCCCAGTTCTGCCATTTACAGCCAGTCAGACTTTGGGCCAGTTATTTTGCTTCTATGTGAAATTATAGGATGTCCTATGAAGAACTATAAGGTCATCTACATGATTCTGAGTAAATCATTAACATCCCTGGCCTCAGTTTCCTAATCAGTAAAATAAGAGGCTTAAGTTTAGATGGCATCTTAAGTCCTTTCTAACTCTAGATCTATGGCTTTTTTAAATGTAATTCCACAGGCAGGAGTGTTAGTGTACAAGCTTGAATCTATGAGGTCAAATTGTGTGGAGTCCAGAAGTCATGATTGGAATGAGGAGGTCTGGGCTTCAATCCCAGCCAGGCTGCTAATGGTCATGTGAATGTAGGTATGTGTTCTGAACTAATGGGAGTCTTGAAGACTTCATTTAAAACTGTGATAAAACTTGTCACTAACTCACCTTCCAGAATTGTACTAAGAAAGGAATTTTGTAAAAAGTTTAGGGTTATAATAGGTGAGTGCTACCATCGCTATTTTCTGGCTTCTGAATATGACAGAAGAGAGATAATTGGAGGGTGAGTCTTGAAGTCAAGAAGACGGAGGGTCTTATACCTCCTGTGATGCAGCCTGTCTTTTTAACCCTGAGAAAGTCTCTTAAATTCCTAGTGCTCAGGATACCTGTCTAGGATTTTATGTTACCTACATTAATGGAGGGAGTTTCTTCACCTGAAAGTTCTCTATATCACTGAAATTGTAAACAAAATCCCTGTACTGTCCTTATCCTTGAAAAGTACCAGAAGGAATCTACTACCAGAAACCAAAATGTCCATGCTCCTAACTGATTCTTTAGAAAGAGTGTTTCACCTACTTACTCTGTTGTCCCTCCAAAACAACCCTTATACAGCTGGTATATTTGTTTGGCCACTACAGGTATTTTCATTATCATTGAGACATCTTAGTGTGTATGTGTGTGTGTGTGTATGTATGTATGTATATGTATATATATATATGTATATGCATATATGTAGGTATGTATATATATGTATACCCACACACACATATAAATTTTTTGGTGGGGGAGCTTTCTTGGGTAGTCTCTAAAGGGATTTCAATGGAACCTAGATAAACAATTTGACCTTTGATATGAGTTAGAAGATGTTTTCTAACCCTGAATCCTATAGTTATCTGAGCCAGGGACTTCTATTACTGTAGGAGAAAAGTCATAAATTAATATACTTATAGGATGTACAGCCATATTCTTATAATGTATAATAGCCTGAAGCTTCTGTTGGTTTTCTGTCTGGGTGTAGTGGCTCATAATTTTAGATTATACATTAAGAACTTAGCCCTCTCCTGAAAGGGAGATACTTCCTAGAAGGTGCACCCTAGCAGATGGTGGCCAGAGATAAATGTCAGAGATAAAACCAAGTAGAAATGCCCAGTGGAGGGAGGGGAGCATGACTCCTAGCAGAAGAAAATACCATGTCCAGCTGAGACAAAAATTCCAAGAAAAGAGTGGCACCGTTACATCATTAGAAACACCTATTGCTCTGGAGCACCAAAGGCCGTAATATTCTTACATGTGTGCCCTTCATGAATGTACCTTAGATATGACTATTTCTAGTGTTTGTATCCATTTACCTTTGTAGATTGAGCACATGTATTTTCTATTTGTATGGCCCCTATGCATGTTCCCAAGTGTGCTTATTTCCACTGCTGTTATGATAATCTGTGGATATCTGCCATAATCACTAAGGAAATCTTCTTTTCACAGGTTAAATGTCTTTTGCTTTGAAATAATGTTCTCTTTCTCCTTTATTAAGCAGATTATGTCCCTTAACGCTTGGCAATTATCTAATCAGGCATGCTTTACCTCAAATATGTTGGAACACAATATTCTTGGGTCTAGTCTTGTCTAACAAAGTATCTAGAAACAACATAAAGATGCAATAATGAATGAATGAAGGGTAATTAAGGAGAAGTTGCAAGTAATAGATTTGAGAGTTTACTTCTTGTTGGGTTTAAAAGGACTGAGGACAATTTGAGGTGGAGTATAAGTAGGAGACACTGCAGGTGGCACCATCAAAAGGGTGTCAGGCCTGGAGTCAGGGAACACTCATTTTTTTGAGTTGCAATTTGGCCTCAGCCAGCTACTAGTTGTGTTACAATCCTGTTTGCCTTAGTTTCCTCTTCTGTAAAATGAGCTGACAAACTATTCCAGTATCTTTGCCAAGAAATCCCCAAATGGAGGCCCAAGTGGAAGTGATGGCTAGATTTAAGAGATGAGCTCTGATAGATAGAGTACCTGAAGAACTGTGGACAGGGGTTTACCATATTGCTCAGGAAGCAGCAGTAAAAACAACAGCCACAAAACATTCAAAAGAAGAGCAACAAAGAAAAATGACTTTATAAATAGCTGAGGAAAGAAGGAAAGGGAAAGGGAAAGAAGAAAGGGAAAATATACCCAACTGTGTGCAGAATTTCAGAGAATAGCAAGGAGCAATAAAAAGGTTTTCTTAAATGAGCAATTCAAAGAAATAGATGATAATGATAGAATAGGAAAGACAAGAGGTTTCTTCTGGAAAAGTAGAGATATCAAAGGAACGTTTTGTTTTGTTTTGTTTTTGCAAAACTGGGAATGATAAAAGATAAAATTGGTAGAGATTTAGAAGCAGAAGTGATTAAGAGATGGTAAGAATACACAAAAGACACTATGTGAGAAATATTTTAATATAACTAATAACCATATTGGCATGGATTCTGGTTGAGAATCAGACATTCTGGAGAATGAAGTCAAGTGGGCCTTATGAAGCATTATTAATAATAAAGCTAGTGGCACTGATAGAATTCCAATTGAGCTATTTAAAATATGAAAAAGTGATGCCATACTCAATATACAGCAAATTTGGAAAACAGCCCTCACCATTGATTTGGAAAAGGTCAATTTACGTCTCAATCCTAAAGAAGGGCAATGGTAAGGAATGTTCAAGCTACCAAACATTTGCACTCATTTTACATGCCAGCAAACATGTTTAAGATTCTGCAACTAGACTTCAGCTATATGTGAAACTGAGAATTACCAGAAGGTCAAGACTAGTTTTCAAAGAGTCAGAGGAACTAGAGACCAAATTGCCACTATTTCCTGGATTATAGAGAAAGCCAGGATGTTTAATTCAAGCAGGTCATAATGAGAGCCTGATAGGATTGTAAATGTGTGATAGGATTATAAATAGAGAAAAAAAAGTGACATTTGGGAGAAGCTGAAGAAGTAGAAACACCAAGACTTGGTAGTATTTGGATATGAGAGAAAAATATAAAGGTAACAGCATGGATTTGGAACAATTGAAACTGGATGAATGGGGCATTACTGGAGTTGTGAAATTAGCAGGAGAAATAAATTAAAGGTAGACTTTTAATTTTGATCAGAATCTAGGTATCTAATTCATGAATAACTGCTGGGGATAAAAGATGAAATATTACATGATATCAACTTTATTCAGGAATCATCCTGTTTTTGATTGTGTCGGGATTTATTTTTTTTATTATGAATTTAATCCCCATCAACACAAACATTTCACTGTACAAAAAAGAACACAAAAGAGCATTTTATAAGAAACTTGAAGTTTTTAAATGTACAGTTTGTTTTTTAAGAAATATATATAGATAGATGTATATTCACACATATGTACATACATCTACATGTAAATATATATACATGGACATATACATACACATATGCATATGCATACATATATCCACAAATGAACAAATTAGTAATGCAATTATTCTGTTTGTATTATCTTCCTTCCATTAGAAAGAGCTTTTCTTCTCACAGTCTGAAAAATTGCTTTCTGGACTTGAGGGTTCCAGGTTTTCCTCTATCCATTCACCAAGTAAAAGTGATATTTTCCAACTTATCCATGCTGAGCCTATGTCTCTGTGGGAACTTGGGTGCTCTCTCATCAATTCTTTTTTCCAGGGAGATGTAGCAGTAAGCCCCCTGACACATCCATGATAGCCTGCTAGCACAGACTCTTTGATCTGCTTCTCAGATCTGGGTTTTCAAAGATGAGGGAGGGTGCTCCTTAACAGCTACCCAAAGTCTCATCTGGCACACACACCTTCTTCCAAAGAATAAGCCTCCCTGTGTTAGAATTTATAATGGTTTTACTACTGAGTCTGGTCAGGTCTGAAATCTGGCCAGACTACTGTCAGCACACAATGCTCTCCATGTCCTTTCCTAAGCAAAATATATCCCTCAAAAGTTGGCAATGCTCTAATCAGACCCTTTTTACCCCAAATCTGTTGGAGCCCAATATTCTTGTGCTTATTCTAGTCTAATGATTTCTGGAAACTGAGTCCCACAAAGTAAAGATGTGATTCTGAATGGATGAATGATAATTAAGCAGAGTTTACAAGTAATTGATCAGAGAATCTAAGTTTCTTGTTGGGTGTAAGAGCCCTCAACACCTTGAGAATGAATCTAAGCAGGGAGGTGTGAATGTATATTGACAGAATGAGTACATGAACTGAAGAGTGAGAAGGAAGATAGGCAAGTACTATGTATTAGAAAGAATGCTAGTTTTGTGGTTCAGAAGTTCTGAGTTCAAATCCAGATTTGTTCTTATTAGCTTATACAAAGAGGATAAGGACCTACCCTGTGATTTTCTTGGTAGAGGGAAGCTCCAGATAAGGAAACTCCTTCTACTAATTCAAGTTAGCACTTTACAATTTAGAATTTTAAAGATTTGCCTAGATCACTGACTGGTTAAAGGACTCACCCAAGGTCACATAACAATTAGATGTAAGAGTTGGGATTATTTTCTTAGCTTTGAGGCCAGTTCTTTATCTCATATGCCACACTGCCTCTTGTTGAACATTTCCTAATGACACTCTTCTTTTTGTCTGTAAAATAAAAGAGATTAGATGATTTTAAAAATCTCTTCCTCCTAGGTTCAAATATTATGAAAAGTAGAGAGATTAGAAAGCAAGATTTTTCAAAATAGGATGATGTATCTATATAATAAAAAATCAGCTGATACTCAAAAGTTGATACATAGAAATGTCAATGACAATAATTTGATGATACATTAGGTTGAACCATGGTAAGCATAAAGATATTAGAGAAAACTACAAATGAATGGCCAAATACTGAAGATCTCTACACTGAACTGAGAACTTTGCTCAACCCCCATTGCCTCTGAATTTTTCCATTGTTCCCACAAATTTTCATTTGCCAATGGTTAAGATTCAGTCTTGACATGCTCCTGAGGTTCCTGATGGCAGCCACTCCAATCTGTGAAAGTATTTTTCCCTTCAAGTTCCCCTCATTAAAGAATTAAAGAGGAGAAGCAGTATAAGGGTTGCTATCAGGAGGTTTGTGAACAGAAAGGGATGTGGACAACTCACTTATTGAGGGCAAGGGATGTGATGAACAGGCCATGTGCTCTGCTGGTATCCACACAATGTCAAGAGATCTAGAGGAAGGCAGCCAGGATGTTGTGTGCACCCCAAGGGAGGCCTTTATGGAAGGACATGTGAAAGAGCAGCAAAGGATGAAGAGACATGGTTGGAACAAAATCTATGCCACTCAAGGGAAAACTCTCAATAGTAAGATCCTAGATCTAAAGAAGAATTAAGGTGCTTAGTGATTTACACAGTCAGTGTTCTCTGAAATAATGCCTGGCCTTTCCTTTGGAGAACTAGATAGCAACTAGTTCACTTTGTATTTTGTCAAAAAAAAGTTCCAGGAATGGATTGAACAATAAAAATTACCTTTCCAAATTCAAAACAAACACATGATTAAAAACATAGACCCCGCCCAGGTATGTCAACTTTTCTTTTCATAGATGTGTATTTGACTGATTTGATATGGTTCATATGTAATAACTTCATATGTTTTCATGGCTTTGTTTCTTTTTAGCTTCTGTGTATTATTGGGGTTCTTCAAACTTGAAATAATATTTTTAAAAATCAAGATCTTGGTAGCACATGTGATCTCATTTCCCAGAATCTGATGAAAAGAGAAGCAATTTTCCCTATAACAATGACCAGGACTTTGTGTAACTAATGTAAAGCTCAAATAATAATTTTATTTGAGGTGTCTATTCTTTAAAAAAATTTTAGGGAGAAATAATCCTGGCCATTTACTGTTTTTGTTTGAAATGTTGATGACAATGTAATCAATTATGTACATATATTATGCACACATATACAAATAAATATAAAACATATATAGAATATGCTTATGTGTATATATATATAAAATAAAATATATAAATATATATTACCTAGTATATATCTATCTATCCATCTATTACCTATCCATCTAGTTATCATTTTTCTGCTTGTCTACATATCTCTCTGTCCATCCATCCACACCTGTCTATCTCTTCATCCATCTGTCCATTTGCCTATATCTATCAGTCTACCTATCCATTTATCTATCTCTCACACCAAACCCTGAGACAAATTTACATTTCCCTTGATTTTATTTTATTTATATAAGAGTAGAAATAAGGAGTTGTATTTTATGTCAGAACAGTGTCTGGCCACATCAAGATGCAGCCACCAATGATGTAAGCTAAGACTTTTCCAGGAATGATGCATAACTTCATGGTAGCACATCCAATTACTGCTTTTGATTAAGGATTTTGAAACAGAATTAGGTGGAGGAAACCTAATTCTGTGTGCAAGGTTAACCTTTCTCATAAATGAATGAGTCAGTATATGAGTATGCTTTTTGCCAGTTACATTACTTAAACATTTACTAAAAATTCTGATGTGTCCTTTCGGTTAGAAAGTGAGATTGCTTTTTGTTTTGATAAATTCAGTTGGACATTCAACAAATATTTATTGGGCACTTGCTATCCTCAAGATATATCTTGTACTTCCTTTTCCCCCTATAGAATTTTGGCACTTAAGGCAAATTCACCCTGTGGGGAGGTCATACAAGGATGACACTGGGTGCAGTCGCCCTAGGAGAAAGACTGGTTATTTGTCGAGGAATCTATTTCATACCCATATGGAAGTTGAGGGTATCTGTTTGAGCTTGAAATGGTGACATTTGATTGATGCTTGGGATTGGTGGTCTGGGATCAATTTTTCCACCAACCAGCATGGACCTGAATAGGGCAGTAAAGAGACACTTGGGACTACTAGTAGAAAGTTTATCCCCTTTCCAGGGACTAAGTTGCTATCTTGGGGCAAAACCTTTTTGGTTCCATAGTGGTTATGGCTTTGCATGAGCAAAAAAAAATTTAAAAGGAACCAGGTCTCTAAACATCAAAATATCCTATGTGAAAGGAAACATGGATTATGTGTCAGTTCCCATAAACTAGCTAACATTTTAGTTGCTTCTTGAAATTGGAAATACATAAAGTGAAAATGGGAGAAACTGTGTATTAACAACTTTGAAATCCAGCCCCCTACAGTAGTCCTTGAGATGTAGTTGAGTGATCATTATTCATTTTTAAAGCTTGTGACTTCCTGTTTACTTATGATAGTAAAAGAATACATGCAAACATATGTGTGTATGTGTAAATACACTACTCACTTTTACCATGGTCTTTTTTTTTTTTTGGTTATTGTTCTATGTTAGTCAAGTTTAGGGAGGGAGGTAGG
Organism: Bettongia penicillata ogilbyi; assembly: GCA_023548195.1. Taxonomy (NCBI): domain Eukaryota; kingdom Metazoa; phylum Chordata; class Mammalia; order Diprotodontia; family Potoroidae; genus Bettongia; species Bettongia penicillata. Next base: position 2,648,495 of record JAJHZJ010000449.1, read on the forward strand.
TGGGTCAATAGATGGAGTTCAGGCCCGATATCAGAAAGACCTAAGTTCAAATATGGCCCTAGACACTGACTGCATGACCCTGGGCAAGTCACTTAACGCTGTTTCTGTCACTTTCTTCATCTGTAAAATGAACTGGAAGAGGAAACGGCAAACCCTCCAGTATCTTTGCCAAGAAAACCCTAAATAGGGTCACAAAGAGTTGGACACAACTGAAATATCTGAGCAACAAAAAGAGGACAAAACATATGGGTTCTCTAATTCACTGCCAAGTCTGGTTACTGGTTACAAGTAACTGGCAATGGTCTGGTGTTAGGGAGTGAAGTCACATTTGGCACACGGTGAATCTGTTGGCTGGAATGGAATTGTTTGTCTTGTACTCATGTACTAAAGAAGAGCTGAATATGAAGGAGGCAATGTTGCTTCCCTTCAGCTGGAGGAGAAACTGTCACAATAGGTGATGAGTAGTTCTGGGAACAAGAAGGAAGCAAATACATGGAGTTTTAAGGAGGCCTCTCCATGGTGGAAATGGGACCATGGAAGGGAGGTGGAGGAGCCAGGTAGTCTTGGACAACACTCTACATGTTTCTGTGCTACTGTCACACAATACTGGGAAGAACTAGGTTAATTGGAAAGTCAAATAAATTAACAAAATGAGAGTTAAGAGGAGAAGAAATGGTTTCTGGGGAGCAGAGTAAAGAAAGGTGGTCAGCTAAGATGGGAGTGAGAAAGACAAACTTCCCCTCAATTGGAACTCATGCACATGCTAAATTGTCTTGTCTCCTCTCAACATTTTTGTACAAGATGATATTTGTTTAGTCTTATTTTTTTTTTTAGTTCTTTAAGTTTACTTCTATTTCCTGAATGAGGGGATTCTCAGCTGCACTTTCAGGGCTGTGTGGGGGAGATGTCAACTTGCTCTAGAAATAGAACCGATCTGTGAGGGTAGGAGTTGGGATAAGGATCCTTAGAGTGATGCCTGCTTTAAATAGTGCTCCAACAGGGGCTTATTCAAGAGAAAAAAACCACACCATTGATAAGAATTGTTTTTATTTGTGTGTTTTATTACTTACAAAAAAAGTTGCAAAAGGGAGGAATAGTGATTGGTCTTAGTATAGAGATGAAAGTGATTTGCCCATTCATGTGAATGCCAAGTGAAGACTTGTGAGCCATGGGAGAGAAAGTGATTGTGATTTACTTTTTTAAATAAAAACCCTAAAGTGAAACAAGCTGGGGCAAGGGGCAGAACTTTTGCCCTAGGCAAACTGAGTCCATTTCATTGTGATGGGGAAAAGGCAGGTCTGGTAGGTCAGGTTCCCTTCTCTGTTTCTTCTAGTACCTCTCTCTGAGATAGAAATCACTCTAGGCAGGATATGTCCATGCTCCAAGGAGACAGCCAGGGCAGGGATGAGTACCCCTCTTTTAATTTCTTTTTTTTTTTAATTTTATTAATTTTATTTATTTTTACTGTTCCACAATCACTACCATATAACTTAGGTTTCTTTTTCCCTCCTTCCCCACTCCATTCCCCTTCCCTCCCTGAGACAGCATACAATTTTATATTAAGTTCTACACATGCATTGCTATTAAATACATTTTCACCACAGTCGTGCTGCATAGAAGAAATGAAATGAATGGGAGAAATCATATAACAAACAAAAACATAATACAAAAGAATATGATCTGCTACATTTTGCAATTGAATTCCATACTTCTTTCTCTGGATGTGGAAGGCATTTTGTCTTAAAAGACCATTGGGAATTTTTTTTTTAAGTCTTTGCAATGCAATGAAGTTCCAAGTCTACCAGAAAAAACTCTCGCACGCTGTGGTTGTTGCTGTGCACAAAGTTCTCCTGGTTCTGCTCCTTTCACTCAGAATCAGATCATATAAATCTTTCCAGGTCTTTCTGAAGTCTTCCTATTCATCATTTCTCTTAGCACAATAGTATTCCATTGTATTCATATACCACAACTTATTCAGCCACTCCCCAATTGATGGGCATCCCCTTGATTTCTAGTTTTTGGCCACCACAAAGAGAGCTGCCATAAATATTTTTGTACATGTGGGATCCTTTCCCATTTTTATGATCTCTTGGGGATACAGTCCTAGGGGAAATATTGTTGGGTCACAAGGTATGCGTATTTTCATAGCCCTTTGGGCATAGTTCCAAACTGCCCTCCAGAATGGTTAGATCAGCTCCCAGTTTCACCAACAATGAATTAGTGTTCCAACTCTCCCACAGCCTCTCCAACGTTTATCATCCTCCTGTTCTGTCATGTTTGCCAATCTGACAGGTGTGATATGGCACCTCAGTTTTGATTTGCATCTCTCTAATCAATAGTGATTTAGAGAATTTTTTTATATGACTATAGATATCTTTAATTTCTTCCTCTGAAAACTGCCTGTTCATATCCCTTGACCATTTATCAATCCCTCTTTCAATTTCAAAATCCATTGTATAAATCTTCAAATGCAGACAGTAGGAAGGCAATTTATGCAATATAAGGGATCACAGCAAGCCAGATTGGTCAAGGCACTGTAAGATCCTAAAGACTCACCAGTGCTGTCACTCACTCTGACAATGTATATGGGGTCATATGAAGGGAGGGTACCAATCTTAGAGGAAACAGATAAAGCTAAGTACATGATGGACATATGTCTTAGGGTTAAGAAGTTTCACTCTCTGTTAATCATGTCTTGCTTTAGGTGGCTCTACTGACATGGCCAATTCCTCAGAACTAGAAGAGTAATCTGAGGGAATTCTTAGTCTCTTGCCCCAACAAAGGCAAATTGAGCTAAGACTTGGTGATATTAACATACCATAAGACAGGAGTGAATTTTAATAGTATTGTCTACTACTTGTGTGACCCCTGGGTAAGTCATTGAATTTCCCTGAACCTGTTGCCTCACATGTAAAATATGGGAGTTAGACTAGATGGCTTCTAATGCCACTTATAGCTTTAAATGTGTTCTGTGATTTGTCCCAGACTTACCCCTGTGTCTGAAATGCTCTTTCCCTTCTCCTATACCTCTTAATAATCCCCCCACAATCAACAAGCTCTCAATTCCTAACTGCCTTCAAAACTCACCTTTTATAGAAAAACTTGTCATATGCCCATTTCCCACTTTTTAGCACCCTTCTTCTGAAACAACTTTGTATTTACTTGGCATGTACTTTATGCAAATTTTGTTCCTTTTTTTCCCTGAGTTGAATACAATATCATTGAAGTCAAAGACTATTTCATTTTGTATTTATATCCTCAATGTGTAGAATAGTGCTCCTACATTGTAGGAGCTGAGAGCTGTGGGTTGAATTGAATTGAATCCTACATTCCTTTGACTGGGGACAATGAACAAAAGCCCATGATGGTGAACTTAAAATGGTGACAATTCAATTCTATACATTTTTGTAAAGCTCTTATTGTATACAAGGCTCTAGGCTTGGGCACTAGAGATATAATGACAAAAATTTAACTGTCCTGATGTATTTTCTTATGTTTCAATTTATTTTAGGAGAACATGTAAAGCTCAAGCAAGAGGAAATGGAAAATGTGTCAACAATAAAGGAAGGTGTGTCTGGAGCTTTAGGGTAGCTAGTTCAGATGTGCTATAGGTAAATCTGGTTTCATTTTTCTTTTCAAGGTATTGGTTAAGATGCTTCAATTTCATGTGTCATTAGGAATTAGCTCATATATCCCAGATAGTAAAAAAGAAGGATTTAGATCTAGAAAGGATCGTGTAGGTGATCTGAATGTTAGTTGGATATTGTTCTTATCTAGGCACTAAATCTTTAGAAGGACACTGATCATATGGAAGGTGTTCAAAGGGTTGACCAAAGAACTAAGGGATTTGACTGCCAGGATATATAAAGAATGACTAAAAAGACTGGAAATGTTTAGATTGGAGCAGGGGGGAAAGGCTTCAAACAATTTAAAAGACTGCCATGTGCACAAGGAATTGAATTTTGCATCAATCTGGAGGGAAGGACAAAGAGAAGTGAAAATTCTTATCCATGACAGAAAAAAGGTGGTGTCTGAACAATTAAAAGTCCATAATTATCCTAAGCTAGCCAAAAAAAATTTAAGTAAAAAACTTATGACTTCATTGGTATAAGTATTTGCTCACAGAAAATTATTTCTATCCAAAATGGTAAATGATCTCAAAGAGTCAGCATAACTGAAAAATTAACCATGCCTTCTCTAAACTGGAAGTTAACCTCTTAAATTTAACTAATCTAGTTTTAAAGCAATAGATACATGTAGTTGTTGAAGAAATAATTCACCAGTAATCTGCTAACTCCATGGAAAAAGGTATATTTCCTTCATTGATTACCTGTAGCTATGATGAAAATATCTACTTTATAGTGAGTCTGGTCTGAGCAGGAATCTCTCAGAAAGGTTGACTAAAACAAGGCAATGTGGTATAGCAGAAAAAAAAAACAATGGTTGTGGGGTCTGTGACCTTGGACAACCTACTTAGCCTCTTTGGGCTTCATTTCTGTCATCTATAAAATGAGATGGTAAAATGAGATGACCTCTGTGGTACCTTCTAACTATATATCTTATGATGCTTAGAGAGAAGAAAGAGATGGACAGACAGAGATAGAGAGAGGAGAGGTAAAGAGGGAGAGAGAGAGAGAGAGAGAGAGAGAGAGAGAGAGAGAGAGAGAGAGAGAGAGAGAGAGGAAGAGAGTCAATTTTTTACTATATGTATATGTTGAGGGCAAAGTTTTGGTAGAGCATGATTCAGGTGTGAAAGAATTCACTTCAATGTCTTTTAGCCAATGGGAGATTTTTATTTTACCTGTAAAAGCATCATGGGCTTCCTTCTCAAGAAAGCTAAGTGAGACCCCCCATATTTTGGGGGGATTATTCTTATATGGAGGTTTCAGAATGATGATGCAGTTTTAGAGGTGATTTTTTATGGAGGTTAAAGATTAAAGACCAGACAAGAAAGGATAGGATGAAGAAGACAAAGGGATTCTTTATAGTCTAAGGATAGGGCAGAAGGATGCAGTTTAAAAATGAAAAAATGCGGGAACATAAGATAAGGGACACAAAAGCAATTCTTTTGGTACAGGTTCAAGATAAGGGGGAAAAGACTTTAGGACACCTTCAAATTACAGAATAAGCCACAGAGCTTCACAAAGTATTGGAAAAACAATCTTCAATATTATTTTTAACCCTTAGGGTACCATTTGTATACACATCTTATAGGACTGGCACTGTGCTAAGAGATGAGTACTGGGAACAAAAATATGTGAAATGAAATAGTCCCTATTCTCAAGAAGCTAACATTTAATAGGTGGGGGGAAGACAACACAACAAGGGAACTAAAAAGTTGGAGGGAGTTTACTCACATGGCAGTGAGGAGCTAGGGAGAAGGATCAGGCAGTGCTGGTAAGATGAAGTGACCATGACTGAGGGTCCTTAAGATATGGGAAAGCCAGTCAGAATTTTAACTATGCAGATAGGTCACAGGGCACTGAAATCTACTAGACTGTAGTATCCACAAAAGTGTTATTGTAATAAATGAATACATTCAAAAGAGGACTACTGATACTTAGCAAAATGTTGGTGAGCTGGGGGAGGACCCAAGATGGCAGAGTAGAAAGACTCACGTACGCTAGCCCCGAATCCACAGCCCAGAAATTTTCTGTAAAAAGAACTCCCCACAAATTCTGGAGCACTGCAAGCTGCGCAGAAACATAGTGGAAAAGATTTCCGTTCCAGGGAGCCCTGGAAAGCCATCCCCAGGGGTTCGTCACTCTCTGGACATGGAGCCCAGCCCTGCACTGCCCTGGCCTCATGGCCCCAGAGGAGCAGATCCAAGCAGGCTTCAGGGACGGAACCTCTGGCAGCCGCGAAGGTCCCTCCATCCACAGGCACTCCAGGTCAGTGAGAGAGACTTCTGGGCTGGCCGAGAGGGGAGCGGGGTGTCTCTGTGACTTGGGCCCCATTGGGAGGCAGTGGTGGAGGGAGCAGCAGAGGCAGTGGCAGCCCGGAATTCCCAGAGCAGCAGGCAGGAGCTCAGGTCCATTACCGAAGGTCTCTGAATAAACCCCCTGAGGGAACTGAGCCTGGGAAATGGCCCTGCCCCCACCTGCTCCATTACTGAAGGTGTCTGCATAAAGCCCCTGAGGGAACTGAGCCTGGGAGGTGGCCCTGCCCCCACCTGAGCACCACAACTTAAGCTCACATTGAATAGCATCTGCACCCGCTGCTGAAAGCCCTGAGGCTGGGGAGCAGCATTTGAATCTCAGACCCCAAGCACTAGCTGGGCAGATCTAGGCGGGGGTGGAGAGGAATCTCAGAAGTCAAGTAACTGGCTGGGAAAATGCCCAGAAAAGGGAAGAAAAATAAAACCATAGAAAGCTATTTTCTTGGGGGACAGATGTTCCCACCTTTTAATTCTGATGACAAGGAACAATTCTTACCATCAGGCAAAGATGTGGAGGTCGGGGCCTCTGTATCCCAGACATCCCAGGTGGATGTCCTGTGGACTCAGGCCATGGAAGAGCTCAAAAAGGATTTTGAAAATCAAGTTAGACAGGTAGAGGAAAAACTGGGAAGAGAAATGAGAGAGATGCAAGAAAAGCATGAAAAACCTTGCTAAAGGAAACCCAAAAAAATGCTGAAGAAAATAACACCATGAAAAATAGGCTAACTCAATTGGCAAAAGAGGTTCAAAAAGCCAATGAGGAGAAGAATGCTTTCAAAAGCAGAAGTAGCCAAATGGAAAAAGAGGTTCAAAAGCTCACTGAAGATAATAGTTCTCTCAAGATTAGAATGGAACAGATGGAGGCTAATGACTTTCTGAGAAACCAAGAAATCACAAAACAAAACCAAAAGAATGAAAAAATGGAAGAGAATGTGAAATATCTCATGGGAAAAACAACTGACCTGGAAAATAGATCCAGGAGACACAATTTAAAAATTATGGGACTACCTGAAAGCCATGATCAAAATAAGAGCCTAGACATCATCTTTCAGGAAATTATCAAGGAAAACTGCCCTGATATTATAGAACCAAAGGGCAAAATAAGTTTTGAAGGAATCCATTGATCACCGCCTGAAAGAGATCCAAAAAGAGAAACTCCTAGGAACATTGTGGCCAAATTCCAGAACTCCCAGGTCAAGGAGAAAATCTTGCAAGCAGCTAGAAAGAAACAATTCCAGTATTGTGGAAATACAATCAGGATAACACAAGATGTAGCAGCTTGTACATTAAGGGATCAAAGGGCATGGAACAGGATATTCCAGAAGTCAAAGGAACTAGGACTCAAACCAAGAATCACCTACCCAGCAAAACTGAGTATAATACTTCAGGGGAAAATATGGTCTTTCAATGAAACAGAGGACTTTCAAGCATTCTTGATGAAAACACCAGAGCTGAAAAGAAAATTTGACTTTCAAACACAAGAATGAGATGAAGCATGAAAAAGTAAACAGCAAAGAGAAGTCATAAGGGACTTACCAAAGGTGAACTGTTTACATTCCTACATGGAAAGACAATATTTGTAACTCTTAAAACGTTTCAGTATCTGGGTAGTTGGTGGGACCACACACAGACACACACATACATGCACACATGCACACACATGTACATGCACACGTGTACACACATACACACATGCATGCACATACAGAGATGGAGAGCACAGAGTGAATTGAATAGGATGGGACCATATCTTTAAAGAAATTAAGGTAAATGGTGAGAGAAATATAGTGGGAGGAGAGAGGGTGAAATGGAATGGGGTAAATTACATCTCATTCAAGAGGTAAGCAGGAGACATTTTAGTGGAGGGAAAAAGGAGAGCTGAGAAAAAAAAACCATGAAGTTTACCCTCATCACATTCGACTAAAGGAAGGAATAAAATGCACACTCATTTTGGTATGAAAACCTATCTTACAATACAGGAAAGTGGGGGAGAAGGAGATAAGCAGGGTGGGGGTGATGATGGAAGGGAGGGCAATGGGAGGAGGGAGCAATTTGAAGTCAACACTCGGGGAGGGACAGGATCAAAAGACAGAGTAGAAACAATGGAGAGCAGGATAGAATGGAGGGAAATACAGTTAGTCTTACACAACACGACTATCAAGGAAGTCATTTGCAAAATTACACATATATGGCCTATATTGAATTGCCTGCCTTCCCAAAGGGAATGGGTGCGGAGGGAGGGATGGGGAGAATTTGGAACTCAAAGTTTTAGGAAAAACTGTTTAGTATTGTTGTTTCTACTAGGAAATAAGAAATACAGTCAATGGGGAATAGAAAGTCATCTGGCCCTACAAGACAAAAGAGAAGATGGGGACAAGAGAAGGGAGGGATGATAGAAGAGAGGGCAGACTGGTGATAGGGAAAATTAGAATGCTTGGTGTATTGGGGTGGGGGGAGGGGCCAAATGGGGAGAAAATTTGGAACCCAAAATTTTGTGAAAATGAATGTAAAAAGTTAAATATATAAATTTTAAAAAAATTTTGGGAGCCATTGAAGTATTCAGAGAATAAGAGGGAATATGAGAATATTCAGAGAAACCAGATTATGAATTTGCAAAATTACCCAAGCAAGCAAACGCTAACTTTTTGCTGTTCTATTTTTCTTAATTTCTTCAAGTTGGCAATATCTTGTCTAACCCTAGGCCTTTATAATAATGTCAAATATGCTAGAAGCACAACTAAAAAGATAGGTCTAGGGTCTTGTTTCAACACATTCCATGACCAAGTCTGTCCTCAAATGCCTTTCTTCCAGCTCGGTTAGACCTTCCAAAGCTTGTGGCCTTTGAAACTATAGAACCCTTGAGAATTAAGAGTTGCCACCAAACTAGGTTGTAGACGTAAGAGTAGGATCCTAGTTAGAGGATTCCCAAGCACTTAAGAAAATTTACTATCACTGTTGTTGAGGTTTTTGTTCAGTCACTTTTTCAGTCATGGCCAATTCTTTGTGATCCCACTTGGGGTTTTCTTTGTAGAGATTCTTCAGCTCCTTTTACAGATGAGGAACTCAGGCAAGCAGAGTTAAGTGACTTGCCCAAGGTCACACAACTAGTAAGTGTCTGATATCAGATTTATACTCAGAAAGATGCATCTTCCTGATTCCAAGCCCAATGTTCTAACCACTTCACCACCTAGCTGCCATTGCAATCATTGGATAATGTTGCTAATAGAAATTCACAATATGATCCTTCATTAGAAGTACATGTCCTGAAAGAGAGTTCACTGTTTTTCTTGGAACTTGATCAAATTCCTCCTGTCTCACGACTCTATATTTTCTCTTTTTTAAAAAAATTACTTATTTTTAGTTTTTAGCATTCAAATTTCCACAAAATTTTGAGTTCCAAATTTTCTCCCCATCTCTTTCCTCCCTCATCCGCCCCAAGATAGCATGCATTCTGATTACCTCTTCCCCCAGCCTGCCCTCCCTTTTATCATTTCCCCCTTTTTATCATCTTCCCCTTTACTTTCTTGAAGGACAAGATAGATTTCTATACCCAACTGCCTGTATATCTCATTTCTCAGTTTCATGTAAAAATCTATTTTTTTAAGAATTTGTTTTTAAAATTTTGAGATACAAATTGTCTCCCTTCTTCCCTCCCCACCCACCCTCATTGAGAAGGCAAGCAATTCAATATAGATGATACATGTGTAGCTATGCAATACACTTCCATAATAGCATGTTGTGAGAGACTAACTATATCTCCCTCAATCCTATTCTACCCCCAGTTATTCTATTTTTTCCTTTGATCCTGTCCTTTTTCAAAAGTGTTTGCTTCTCACCAATCCCTCCATCAATCTGCCTTCCCTTCGATCACCCTCCTCTTATCCCTTTTCCCTCTACTTTATTATAGGGTAAGAAAACCAATTGAGTATTACTCCCTCCTTAAACCAAATCTGATGACAGTAAAACCAAATCTGATGACAGTAAGGTTCACTTATTCCTCTTACCTCCCTACTCTCCCCCTCCATCGCAAAACCTTTTCCTTGCCTCTTTTGTGTGAGAAAATTAAGCCAATTCTATCTCTCCTCCTAATATATTCCTCTCACACCCCTTAATATTATTTTTAATATCATCCCTTCACATTCAACGCATCCCATGCCCTCCCTCCCTCTATCTATCTATCTATCTATCTATCCATCATCTACCTATTTCATCCAACTATTCTAATACTGAGAAAGGTCTCATGAGTTACAAATATCATCTTTCATTGTAGGCATGTAAACAATTCAATTTTAATAAGTCTCTTATGATTTCTCTTTCCTATTTACCTTCTCATGCTTCTCTTGATTCTTATATTTGAAAGTCAGATTTTCTAATCAGCTCTGGTCTTTTCATCAAGAATGCTTGAAAGTCCTCTATTTCATTGAGTATCCATTTTTGTCCTTGAAGAATTGTATTCAGTTTTGCTGTATAGGTGATATTTGGTTTTAATCATAGCTGCTCTGACCTCCAGAATATCATGTTCCAAGTCCTTCAATCCCTTCATGAAGAAGCTGCTAGACCTTGTGTTAACCTGACTGTATTTCAACAATGCTTCAATTGTTTCTTTCTGGCTGGTTGCAATAATTTCTCCTGGACAAAGAAACTCTGGAATTTCTATTCTCTATTTTTCCTCTTTCTAGGAGTTTTCCTTTTAGTATCTCTTTCCAGAGGTGATCAGTGGATTCTTTCAATTTCTATTTCACCCTCTGGTTCTAGAATATTGGGGTAGTTTTCATGGATAATTTCTTGAAAGATGATGTCTAAGCTCTTTTTTTGACCATGGCTTTCAGGTAGTCCAATAATTTTTAAATTATCTCTACTGGATATATTTTCCAGGTCAGTGGTTTTTCCAATTAGATATTTCACATTGTTTTCTATTTTTTCATTCTTTTGGTTCTGTTATATATATATTTTTTGATTTCTCATAAAGCCATTCCCTTCCATTTGATACATTCTAATATTGAAAGAATTTTTTTCTACAATGAGCTTTTGAACTTCCTTTTCCATTAGACCAATTCCACTTTTAAGGCATTGTTCTCCTCATTAGCTTTTTGGACTTTTTTTGCCATTTGGGTTAGTTTGTTTTTTAAGGCATTATTTCCTTCAGTATTTTGGGGGGTTTCCTTTAGCAAATGGTTGACTCACTTTTCATGATTTTCTTGCATCACTCTCATTTTTCTCCTCAATTTTTCCTCTGCTCTTCTTCCTTGATTTTCAAAATCCTTTTTGAGCTCTTCCATGGCTTGTGATCAAGTTATATTTTTCCTGGTAGCTTTTGGTATGGAGGTTTTGTTTTCATCTTCTGGTTGTACATTTTGATATTCTTTGTCACCCAAGTAAAATTTTATAGTCTGAATTATTTTTATTATGTTTACCCATCTTCTCAGCCAAATACTTGATTTTCCAGCTCTTTGTCAAGGTAGGACTCTTTTTCCAATGGGACTGGAGGTGGGGATGGAGGTACTGTCCCAAGCTTCTGATATTTTGTATCAGCCATTGGATCCCCCAGCATCTGTGGGTCCAGAACTCTGTAAAGAGCCTCTGCCATGACTCTTGATGCTGCTGCTGCCACTGCTACCACTGCCACTGCCAGATGCTGCAGCCACCCCCTCCACCCCCTCTGGGGCTGGACTCAGACAAACTGTGCACTCCTCTTTTACCCAGGTCACACAGTTTTTCCACTGACCTTTTCGACATTTATGTGTTTAGAAGTCTGGAAATTGTCACAGCTGCCAATGATTTAGTCCCCCAAAGTCTACTTCAGACCACCTGCATTGGTACAGCCCAACCAGCCTGTGCTCCACTCCCTGCTTGACATGATAGACCCTGCCTATCAACTCTCTAGGTTTTCTTGGGCTGGGGATTTGTTTAGAGTCATTTTTACGGGTATTTGGTAGGCTTTGGGGGAGAGTTCAGGGAAGTCCCTGCTTTTTTCTCCACCATCTTGACTCTGACCAAACCGCCCCCACCACCCATGACTCTACACTTTAAATGAGAGAAAGAGAGTAAGAGAGATGGTGAGGAGATGGAGAGGGAGAGAACTAACCATTAGCTATTAAATTGTGTAAATGACAATATAATATTTCTACCTGGACATCTTATTGCTTCAAAGACTTGAAGCACAGTTTATTGGTCTGTTAACTGTCACTGGAATTAAAAGTACAATGTGGTTGGGCAATGTGGTCCCATGTACCTACCTTCCAGCTCATAGTTAGAGAAATAATTATTCTACTTGAATTTTGCAAAGCGTTGAGTGTGCACTATGGAACCAAGAAGAAAGAGAGCCTTTTTGAGAGATGTCACTGACGATCTGTATTCCTCAAACATTCCTCACTGAAAACAACTCACCATCCACTTCTCTGGCCTGCTATAACTTTTTCCTTAATAGAAAGGTAGAGACCTAAGATCTCACACTCCTGAATTTATATCATCTACTAAATTAAATCAGGAGAAAATCTCCTTAAGAGTGTAAAAAGTAAAGAAAAAAACTGTCCGTTGTCTCAGGCCTGTTTAATATGCTAATGTTATCTTCTCCCTGGGTAGCATCCAGAAAGCCTTCTGTAGGTTAGGCCCATCATATCACAGGAGCATGAAAGAGACAGTAATCCTACACCTCTCCTTTAAGGGGATTGATACAGAGGACTATATCACACCACCATGACCCTTCCTATCTCAGAACAATCATAGCATCTCCAGACTGTATCTCACAGACGGGACTTAATTATCTGTTATTTGTGTCTGTTCTTTAATCCATGTATGTATGTCTTACCTTTTAGGCATAACCATAACTAGAAAATCTGGTATCTAGGGTGGATAGGGTAGGACAGGTAGGCACAAAAGGAATAGGAGACCTTGAAGAGAGAGCTCAGGGAGAGAGCAAGACTGGTTCTGAGTAGGCTCTTTCCCAGAGAGGGAGAAGGGTGAAGCTAAGCCAGGCAGGGGCTTAGTTAAATGGAAGAAGGTCTTGGGAAATTGCATCAAGGGCAAGATCAAAGGAATATAGATCTAGGACTAGAAGAGATCATGGGATCCACACCTCTTCATTTAAGAGATGAGAAGACTAGAGCTCAGGGAAATCAAGTGACTCATCCAAAGTCATTCAGGTGTTACTGTAAAAGGTTGTCAAGATCTGAACTCAGTTCCTTTGATGGGAAAACCATAATGATGTTACTTTGTAGAGTCATGGGTGGTGGGGGCGGTTTGGTCAGAGTCAAGATGGTGGAGAAAAAAGCAGGGACTTCCCTGAACTCTCCCCCAAAGCCTGCCAAATACCCGTAAAAATGACTCTAAACAAATCCCCAGCCCAAGAAAACCATGTATTGTCATCCTGAGAGAAGAGCCTATACAGTTCTAGCCTGAGCTCATACAGTGCAGTTGGTGAACCCTAACCACCCATTGCCAGGATGGGTTAGAGAACAGGCTGCATGTTGGGAGAGCATTGATAGAATGAAACATAGTAATGGACATTTCCTTTGCCACTGTGATGAAGTCAGAGCAGTGCGGGACCCTGGAGCGTAGGGTTGGTGGAAGATCAACAGAGGAGGATGTTTGTTTTCTAAATTGGAACAAAGTCCAAGTGACTCCTTAATTGTTGCTCTCCTCTTTGGAAAAAATGCCTCCAAGGCAGGGGGCCACGTCTACATGTCATCAGAGATGAGACTTCCTGTGCAGGAGGGACTCAATAGACATTTGTGGACTTGACTAGAGTACCTATGAGTTAAGATACAGCTCCAAAAAGCCCAATTTCTTTCCTCTACTCATCAATGGAAAAAGTTCTGGAGAATTCTTCTGTAACTCTCTTGAGGAAGAAAGAAGTACAAGTACAGGGAGAGATGTCTAGAAAGCTGGGATGGAATTCACTCCTACTAGGATATTCTTTCTCATCATGTACATATGTGCTTGTACTTATTCTCTAGATTTTGAGAGAGAGACCAAGATAGATGTAGGGAGAAACATAGAGAGGAAAGAGAGAGAGAGAGAGAGAGAGAGAGAGAGAGAGAGAGAGAGAGAGAGAGAGAGAGAGAGAGAGAGAGAGAGATGAATGCTACAAACCTGAGTGACATTTCAAATCTCTGCCATCAGAGGCTGAGCAGCATTCTCCGTCATTAAATGAACACAACCTTCTTATCCTGTCAGCAACCAACCCTGATGGACACTTTCAACAATAAATAACCATTCTATTACATGAGTGATATGTTTGCAGTACAGAGAGAAAAGAATTATTGGGCTCTCTTGTCTATTTCCCCACACACAACTATGGATTAATTTCTACAATATTCCTCAGAGTTTTAAACAGCCCCAGGAAGGATGCCCCCAATTCTTTTTTATTCTGAAATCATTCTTTATTAGGATGATTGTCAAACTGCCCTTTATAAAAATCTCTCCCAGTTGTTGTGAATTGGAATTCCTCACAACATTTCTACAAAGCTGCCACAAAAATGAAGAAGGGGTGAGGGGGACCCAAAGGCCAACTGTTAACAAGCTACAGCTTACTCCTTCATATTTGAATGTGTTAATTGAAGGTTGTATGTTTTCCAATTTTAACATCTCTGGTATGCAGCCAGTATATACAGAACACATGGAAATTCATGCAGCCTTCACAGGTTACTCATATTTAATCTACTTTCTTCAACAACTGGCCTCCTGTACTCTTTTCTTAGGAAGAAAGCCAGACAAAAATAGAATGTTGGTTTTTTCTTATATAGAGTCAATTTTAATAGATTTTGGATATGTTTAGTAAAACTATCCAAGAAGTGCCAGATCAGCATAGATCACATTAAAATGGGCAGTTGGACGAGATATTTTTTTTTTTGTTCTCCTGGTTACATTTCTGGAGTGGTATCAGTTACTATGATTTCCACCCCTCCTCCCTGCATAGACTATTATAGTATTTTTTGTAATGTTCATGTATTCCCTCTCCAAATCATCTGAGTCTGCGGCCAAGGTTCAGCTTAGGCAGTGGGTGGTGAGGTTGGAAATTATCTATATATGTGATGACTGCACAGCTGTGATGATATATGTTTTGGAGGCAATGAGCATGAATAATGCAAATTCAGCTATTAAAAGAGACTGAATGGAATGACATTTAAATGGGTGGGAATTGTAAGGAAAAGTTAGCATTTTTTAGTTATAATGATGTTACCTACAGAGGGCTGTCAATATCATTACTATACACACTACTAGTTGGGACCCAGTAGCATATCATTAAGGCAAGAAATAAGGTAAAGTCACCCTTGTAAGTAATCACACATTTATTCTTTCATATTATTCCACTTCATGGACTTTTCGTCAAACTGGCTTGTTAACACCTCCCCATACACACATTGCATCTAAGTCCTTTAACATGTATGACCAACATGTTTGAAAGGCATATCGTTTTCTCTGCTTTGTAGAATACTGAGCTTCCTTCAACGTACAAGTTCTACTGCATTGTTCATACTAAGCCTTTCCTTATGACCCCTTTTAGTCATTGCTAGTACCTTTGAAAATATCATTTCATTTGGAAAATATTTCATTTGATCTACCACACTATGAAGTAGGTTCTACTCTTTTCTCACTTTTACAGTTGAGGAAACTGAGGTAGACAGGTTAAATGACTTGCCTAAGGTCACACATCTAATAAGTGTCTGAGGCTGGATTTCAACTCAGGTCTTCCGGACTCCACCCTCAGTGATCTATCTACTGTGAGTCCTAGTTGTCCTAAAAGCTATTAGCAGTTTTTCTGATTTGAAATTATTTTATATTATCTTGTATTTATTTATTTTTGTGCGTGTTGTATCCCTCTCCCATTCCTATCTTAGTAGACAGTAGAATGTAAGCTCCTTGAGGAGGAATCCCATATAACAAAGATATATAAAAAGAAAGAAAGAAAAAGAGAAAGAGGATTACAATTAGCAAAATTCATCATTGAGCCCACCTTTCTCAATAGAAGGAAGTCATCCCTCCAGTGACTCATCCAAATAGAGTTTAGCTACGTTTCCATACTTTATATAAAGGTTTCACAGCTTTTATAACGTAAGGGCAGGGGCCATTTCGTTGTTGCTTTCCTAACCTTACATATATAATACATGTTTCCCTCCCCCATCTATCCATCCATCCATCCATCCATCCATCCATCCATCCATCCATCCACCCATTTATCCATTCACAATGCCTTGCACACAGTAATGTTCAAAAATGATTTTTTTCATTCTTTATCCCTGAAAATTCTCTGTATTCTCTCTATGTATATTTTATATGTTTAATTGCATATATGTTATTTTCTTCCTATGGAATATAATTGGGCATTCAGGATTTACTCAGTAATGTTTTGGATGCTATGAATATACAAAAGTATGTGATGTGATGCCTGCCTTCACAGTGCATAGAGTCTTCTTTGTGCATAGGTGAAAAGACTAGCCATTAAATCTTCATGGAACTATTTCATATTGATTGCAGGTTCTGTAGGAGTCCAGATAAAGGAGGGAATCAACCTGTGGTTGGAAGGACATGAGAAGACTTCCTAGGAAACTTTCCCTTGAGAAAGATAGGTGGAAAATAAGGGACAGGATATTACAGTTGGGAGAATAGGCTATAGAAGTTTATAAAAATGAGAGAGAGGATTCTTGCTTTTGGAATAGCCTGGATATCCTCCAAGGTCCTAATATTCCCTCCCTGTCTTCTCATCCAA
Organism: Bettongia penicillata ogilbyi; assembly: GCA_023548195.1. Lineage (NCBI taxonomy): Eukaryota > Metazoa > Chordata > Mammalia > Diprotodontia > Potoroidae > Bettongia > Bettongia penicillata. Next base: position 2,665,141 of record JAJHZJ010000449.1, read on the forward strand.
TGTGACTCATGTATTTCTCCTTCAAAAGTCACGCAGGAACCACCTAAACTCTCTTCTCCTCCTCCTCCTCCTCCTCCTCCTTCTTCTCCTCCTTCGCCTTCTCCTCCTTCGCCTTCTCCTCCTTCTTCTCCTTCTTCTCCTTCTTCTTCTCCTTCTTCTTCTTCTCGTTCTTCTTCTCGTTCTTCTTCTCCTTCTCCTCCTTCTCCTTCTTCTTCTCCTTCTTCTTCTTCTTCTCCTTCTTCTTCTTCTTCTCCTTCTCCTTCTTCTTCTTCTTCTTCTTCTTCTTCTTCTTCTTCTTCTTCTTCTTCTTCTTCTTCTTCTCCCTCTTCTCCTTCTTTTCCTTCTCCTTCCTTCTCTGTTACCATCACAGAGGTTACAAAGCAGTTTCTGGCTCTTGCAACATTTGTATTCTGCACTCAGCACATTGTGAAAACTTCAAAAATACTAATGCACATTTAGAAATGTATTTAAGTGACTTTGCCATGTTACTTTTATTCTGAAGTCATTTTATGAAATTCAGCTGTGTAGAAACATTGACATCAAGCCAGATAGTGGAGGAAGTTTTAGGAGGCAATTAATTTTGTGGTACTTGTAATGCTTTCTTTTATTCATTCTAAGTTTTCCAGGAACTACATCAATGTAATGGTTAATAACAGGATGATGGCTAATTCCACAAAGAATTCAAGTCGATTTAATGAGAACTTATTTTGATTAATAACAATAACAATATAATAATATCAACAATCTCTTCAAAACCATATCCAACATCCATGCCATGAAAGGTGACAATGTCAAAGTAGGGGAGTGCCAGCCCTTTAGGGTTTAGGGAACAACAGAGTAGTTACATCAAGGCACATGATGAAACTCCAAATTAATAAAAAAAAAGCAACCTGGAAAGCTTCAGGGTGATTAAGATAGGTAATTATGGGTTCAAATATATCACCATGGAGTGTTAGATACTAGGAAAACCTTTCTTTTTGCAATTTTCAAATAAAATTCTATTAGTATATTTGGTTTTTACATAGCCTAAATTTACCTTCTATTCCATCCCCCTTCCAGAAAACCATCCCATATAACAAAGATATATTAAAAGAGAAAAGAAGAAGGAGACAACAGTTAGCAAAACTGATCCTTGGTCCCACCTTTCTCAAAAGACAGAAATCACCTGCTACCAAAAATTAATCCCTCCAGGAACTCATCTAGATAGAGGCTGACCACAGTTTTTATGACTTAAAAAGGTATAAACATATTTTAAAAAATCACATTGTCTGAGGGGCAAAAGCAAATGAAGAAAAGTCCCAGGGGGTATGAAGAGCAACTCATTACTAATTTGGAAATTATTGAACAATTTTCTACCTGAAAACACTGTAATATTTATATTGCTTTTATTATTTTAAAGCCTTTGGTCCAATTCTGTATTCATGACTTATTTATAGACAAATAACAAAAAACACTAATAGCAATGTTTAGTATTTCTATAACATTTTATGGTTTGCAAAATACTTCACATTTTTTGTTTCATTTGATCACCAAAACAACCTTCAAGGTGAGATCTACTATTCTTTTCTTTTTTTTACAAATGGGCAAACATGCCAAGGTCCAATGAAGTATGGGAAATCTATGGCCTCAAGGTAATTATGGAAAGATTATTAATTTTTTACCAAACAAAGGGAAAGGCAATTGATAAAAGTTCTCAGAGTACATAGTAAATTAATCTGAAACCTGTGGAATAAGCAAATGTATCACTGAAACAGTAAGACTCATTACAGTTGTATTACTTGGGATTTGTTCAATGAAAATGAAAGTGAATTACATTTGGGTAGAGCCTTCAAGATGTCTACAATCCAAGAATGGGATCAAAAAGCACTCTAGGGGTTGTATCCACAAGAATTCAGTCAATACTATATTGCCAAAAAAAAAAAAAAAGACTTGAAAAAATGGCTGACTCATGAAAATTTGGTTATCAAGGTAAAGAGATTTATGATGACTACTCAGAGCCAAGTCATTCCAACCAGAACAGATAACATTGTAGAAATTATAGAATGATTATTATTAAAGAACTTTAATTTAGTGATCAATCCATAAACATTTATTAAGTGCCTACTCTGTTCCAGGCACTGTGTTAATCCCCGGAGATACAAAAAGAAACAAAAGACAGTTTCTACCCTCAAGGAACTTATAATCAAATAGGGAAGTCAATGACCAATGTAGAGATGAAAGGAAATAGCAAGGTATGCTACACATAACTGCAGGCTACAAAATTGTAGCACCAACTGAATACCTATTAATATACACCTTGATTTTTGGAATTCTACAGCAGAACATGGACTGACAGATGACATATTCCCATAATATAAATACAGACTTCAGAATAGTCTTGAAAAATCAACTAATGAATTGCACTGGAGTTGAAGTATCGTCACAGACCAAAATGTTGTCAGTAATTGCTCAGAACTGACATTGATCCATAGAAACTTAAGAACAGTTTAAACTGAGGTCATCTTCCAGAATCTTCATGTACTCCAAGCTATATAAAGCAAAGAGCTTTCAAAATATAGTATTCAGGCAAAAGAAATTAAAGTCAAATGAGTAGATATGATGCATATCCTGTCTACTCAATTGAAGTTGTACTTGGGATGCTTTCATTGTGCCTACAGAACATCAACTTACATATTAATCATACAAGAAGCAGTGGTTTTATCCTTCAGTGAAGTAGTAAGCTGGGCATTACAGTGTGCCCAAAAAGTCTTAGAGCAGCTTTAAGCTTTTAGTAGCTTAAAATAGTAATAGACAGCAGAATCCTGAAATCATTTGATATTGACATGGAAAAATGGTTCTCCATTTACCACAGACTCCTCACGCAATAAGGTTAAGTACAATTTACACTGTTCTTACTCACATCTTAGCTTTAGTAGCTTAAAACGGCACCCAGACTTTTTCACCACTCCTTTAAAAAAGAATAATAAAAAGATAAAAACTTGTCCAAGAAAATGTCTTTTTTGAACTCCTTCAAACAAAGGAGAGAATAATTCTTTTCTATAATTAATTTTTTTTCTCATCTGTGATTTCCTTGGTGTTTGGAACCCTCTCTGACTCTAAGCATACTTAGTGTGCTTTATTATGGTATACATCTGGGAATTTTGCTTTGTTTTGCTTTTGAATACTCAATCATGAAAGATTTTTTTTCTATTTATTCATCAATCTAAAGAAATTAAAACTTAAATAAAATTGTTTTTTAATTAACAGCTATCCCTTAATTTAAAGTACAAACTACAAAAAAGATACTAAATATAATATTTTTGATGTAGAAATCATCAGATATAAAAAATATATTACATTTTCATGACTTCTATCTTTAGTCAGATAAGTTAATTCATTTTGACCAAAACAAATTAAGGTTTCTTCATCTTCTCATTCCAGAGAATGAGGTATCGTCCATAAGATGTGTATAGAATTAAATTCTTCAATCACATCTATCACAGTATCTATTAACTGATTAAGTGAATTCTTATTCAATGTACAAAATTATGAGTTGTGTTGGGAGTTGTTGGGACATTATGCTTTTTAAAGTTTTGTTTGTTTTTGTTCTTCATAATGTAGTAGATAGAGAGCACATCTCAAAACTGGGAAGACATGAGTTCAAGTCCCACTTCTGACACATACTGGGCAAGTCACTTAAACTAAAGGTAGCAAACTACATTGCTAGAGGAAGTTTCCTCCGTGAGTTCCTCAACCAATGAAATCCCAGACCCATCCCCTTTCACTATCTTATTTTTCTGCGTGAGCAAGTTTTTAAAAGGCTCTTCACTTTTAACAGCTTGTAGCAAATAGCTGAGTAGCTTGACAAATAAAGTGTTGGATCTGGAGTCAGGAATATCTTAGTTCAATTTCACATGTGAAGTGCCTAGCTCTTATTTTTTGTTATTATCAAAGAAAGTTGTTTTAGTAATTTCTTATTATATAATGGAATTGCTCAATTTTATGGCAGTCACTGCTTCTGCTCTACATGATTGTCTTGACAATGACCTCAAAGTCTTCAAGTGGGATTCAACTTCTGGTGAAATCTTCTCCATTACTGGATGTCACATAGGACTCTACTTGGAAGAATAAAGGGTCTGAATAATCCTAAAAATTTCAAAAGCAGTTACATTTTGTTTACTTGGAGGGCATTCATTTGCAAGAATGAGGTTCAAACAATGAACTTGGAGTGTTTTAGTGTTTCTTTCACTTGATCTTTCTCAGTACAACTAGAAATTGTGGACCTGCCATCAAAGCAGTCATCTCAGGACTGAACAATCAATTTTAAGAATGTCAATGACATTCTTTTTACCTGGTCAAAACATTTTAACATTTAACTGGTGAAACTGCAACTAACCTCACTAATTGCAAGTAATATCTGAAAATACCAAAGAAGCTGAAATGAATAATGTTTTTCATTATTACAATAACGTACTACCATCTCCCTAGTATCCCCCTTCAGTTGCATTGTTCACAATTATTGAAATTCTTTTCTGCTTAGTGAAGACACAGTCTTCTGTTGTACAGTGTTTTGCAAGGCCATAAATGAATGATTTTTTAAAAAATTTAGTAACTCAGAAAAATAGAAGTTTTTAAAAGACTGTTGCACATGTGTTGCCATAATGAAATCATATTTTTGGAATATATTGACAAGACATAGAAATAAACTATTCTCACATTTCAAAGGAAGGAATGCATGCTATAAACAGTCATGTGAAAAAGTGCTGGGGGGGCAGAGCCAAGATGGCGGAGTAGAAGGACACACATTTATGAGCTCCGAAACCAAAGTCCATAGAATTAATGTAAAAAGAGACCCCCATAACTTCTGGACCACTGAAAAGTGTACAGAAACGGAGTGGAAGAGATTTCCATGCCAGAGAGCCCTGGAGAGCCGTCCCCAGGGTCCTTCGTACCCCAGAAAGCGGATCCCACCCCAACACTGCCCTGGCTGTGGCCCCAGAGAAGCTGACCCGAGCAGGCTTCAGAGATGGAAGCTCCGGCAGCCGGGAAAGTCCCTCCGCCCACAGAAGCTACAGGTCAGTGAGAGAGAAGGCTGGGCTGGGCTGGACAAGAGGGGGAGCGGAGTGTCTCTGTGACTCGGGCCCCCTCGGGAGGAAGCAGCGGCAGAGACGGGGCAGGAAGTGGCGGAGGCAGAGGCGTGGGCAGCGGCTGAGGCAGCAACGGCAGCAGGCAGGATCTTCATTACTGAAAGTCTCTGCATAAGCAATCTGAGGGAGCTGAGCCTGGGAGACGGCCCTGCCCCCACCCCAGCACCAGAACTAAAGTTCACATTGTTTAGCGTCCAGCGGCGGGGAAAGTCCATTTGAAGCTCAGACCCTAAGCACTAGCTGGGCGGATCTAGGCGGAGGTGGACAGGAATCTCAGAAGTCAAGTAACTGGCTGGGAAAATGCCTAGAAAAGGGAAGAAAAATAAGACTATAGAGAGTTTTTTTGAACAAATGCAAATGATCCCGACTTCTGGATCTGACGAGGAAATATTCTTGCCATCAGGGAAAGACGTGGAGGTTGGGGCCTCGGTACCCCAGACATCCCAGGGGGATGTCGGGTGGGCTCAGGCCTTGGAAGAGCTCAAAAAGGATTTTGAAAAGCAAGTTAGACAGGTGGAGGAAAAACTGGGAAGAGAAATGAGACAGATACAAGAAAAGTATGAAAAACGGGTCAATACCTTGGTAAAGGAGACCCAAAAAAATGTTGAGGAAAGTAACACCTTGAAAAATAGGCTCACTCAATTGGCAAAAGAGGTTCAAAAAGCCAATGAGGAGAAGAATGCTTTCAAAAGCAGAATAAGCCAAATGGAAAAAGAGGCTCAAAAGCTCACTGAAGATAATAGTTCTCTCAAAATTAGAATGGAACAGATGGAGTCTAATGACTTTACGAGAAACCAAGAAATCACAAAACAAAACCAAAAGAATGAAAAAATGGAAGAGAATGTGAAATATCTCATGGGAAAAACAACTGACCTGGAAAATAGATCCAGGAGAGACAATTTAAAAATTATGGGACTACCTGAAAGTCATGATCAAAAAAAGAGCCTTGACATCATCTTCCATGAAATTATCAAGGAAAACTGCCCTGACATTCTAGAACCAGAGGGCAAAATAAGTTTTGAAGGAATCCATCGATCACCGCCTGAAAGAGATCCAAAAAGAGAAACTCCTAGGAACATTGTGGCCAAATTCCAGAACTCCCAGCTCAAGGAGAAAATCTTGCAAACAGCTAGAGAGAAACAATTCCAGTACTGTGGAAATACAATCAGGATAACTCAAGATCTAGCAGCCTCTACATTAAGGGATCGAAGGACGTGGAATAGGATATTCCAGAAGTCAAAGGAACTAGGACTCAAACCAAGAATCACCTACCCAGCTAAACTGAGCATAATACTTCAGGGGAAAATATGGTCTTTCAATGAAACAGAGGACTTTCAATCATTCTTGATGAAAAGACCAGAGCTGAAAAGAAAATTTGGCTTTCAAACATAAGAATGAGAAGAAGCATGAAAAAGTAAACAGCAAAGAGAAGTCATAAGGGACTTACCATAAGTGAACTGTTTACATTCCTACATGGAAAGACAATATTTGTAACTCTTAAAACTTTTCAGTATCTGGGTAGGTGGTGGGACCACACACACACATGTACACGCATGCACGTGCACACACATACACACATGCACACACATACAGAGACAGAGAGCACAGATTGAACTGAATAGGATGGGACCATACCTTAAAAGAAATTAAGGTAAATGGTGAGAGAGAAATGTAGTGGGAGGAAAGAGGGTGAAATGGAAGGGGGTAACTATATGTCATTTAAGAGGCAAGTAGGAGACTTTTTTAGTGGAGGGAAAAAGAGGAGAGCTGAGAAAAAAAAAAAAAAACAAGAAGTTTACCCTCATCACATTTGACTAACGAAGGAGTGAAATGCACACTCATTTTGGTATGAAAAACTATCTTACAGTATAGGAAAGTGGGGGAGAAAGAGATAAGCAAGGGGGGGGACGATGGAAGGGAGGGCAAAGGGAGGAGGGAGCAATTTGAAGTCAACACTTGGGGAGGGACAGGATCATAAGACAGAAGAGAAACAATGAGGGGCAGGTTAGGAGGGATGGTAATCCAGTTAGTCTTACACAACACGACTATCAGGGAGGTCATTTGCAAAACTACACAGATATGGCCTATATTGAATTGCCTGCCTTCCCAAAGGGAATGGGTGGGGAGGGAGGGATGGGGAGAATTTGGAACTCAAAGTTTTAGGAACAACTGTTTAGCATTGTTGTTGCAACTAGGAAAGAAGACATACAGTTAAGGAGGAATAGAAAGTCATCTGGCCCTACAGGAGAAAAGAGAAGATGGAGACAAGAGAAGGGAGGGATGACAGAAGAGAGGGCAGATTGGAGATAGGGAAAATTAGATTGCTCAGTGTATTGGGGTGGGGAGAGGGGAGAAAAGGGGGAAAAATTTGGAACCCAAAATTTTGTGAAAATGAATGTAAAAAGTTAAATAAATAAATAATTTTGAAAAAAAAGAAAAAGTGCTCCAAATCACTAACGAATATAGAAAATTTAAAGAACTCTCAGTTTCCTCACACTCATCAAGTTGTGAAATATAATAAAACTTGAAAATGACAATTGTTGGAGGGAATACAGGAAGGGAAGTGCACTAATTCACAGCAATGAATTTGTCCAACTCTTCTGGAAAGCAATTCAAAATTATGCCCTCCCCTCCCCCAAATCACCACATTGAATATACCTCTGTTTCAGTAATGTCATTGCTAGGCATATTCCCCAAACAAATAAAACAAAGAGGAGAAAAAGCCCTTACATGTACCAAAATATTTATAGCAACACTTTTTTTCTGAGCAAAAAAACTAACAAGAATGGGGTTGTTCAACAATTGGGGAATGGCTGAATTAATTTAGGACATCAATTGAATGGAATATTAATAGAGTATAAGAAATAGTGAAATGGGACAGTTTCAGAGGAACCCAAGGAAGACATGTGGGAGCTGATGTAAAGTGAAATGAGCAGAACCAACATAATTTATATATAGGACTGCTAGATTTTTTTTTGAAAAATTAAAAAATTCTGATCAATTCTATAACTAAGCACAATTTTAGAAGAATGATGGTGAAGCAAGCTGCCCACCTCATGAAAGAGATGAGGAATTCAAGGTGAAGAATGACACAAAAGTACATTTTTTTGATATGGCCAATATGTTTTTGTTGTTTAATTTCAGAATTTAGTGACATCTTTTATGGAGCCACTTTAGGACTACAGTCAGAAGCCAGGAACTTACAGAGGGTTATTGCACAATGAAATGGATCAGACAAGGATGACCATGGTTAAAAGAAATTTCTAAATGTATATGGAAGCTACAGAATGTGACAATTGGTGAATCTTGGTATCTGGCCTCTGACCAGAGCTATGAAGAAAAGTGGGTCCTGGATCCAGAAAATCTCCCACCTAGGCACTTAAGAGCACTTTTAAGACTTTAGAGGAGGCAAAATTCAGCCCCAAGAGAGCAGCTTTCTTTTCTTGAAATAAACTGTACTATAACACCTGGGCCAAGTCACACCAACCAGCAGAGCATAAGGTGACAAATCCTGGCATTGGGAAAATCCTAGATTAAGAACTGAAGCAATAATCATGAGTTTATGAGTTTGCAGGGGAAAAAGTCTATAAAAATAATTACTCTGAATTAAAAAAAAACAAGAAATATTCCCAGAGGAAATATAATTCAAGAGTAACCACAAGTAGAAACCCCTTCCCCAAAATGATTATCTCCAGGAGCTCTAAAATTGGATAGAAGAAACAAAGGCATATTTTTAAAATTCAGTTTTATTTTTATTTTCAGTTCCAAATTCTTTCCTCTCTCAACTCCCTTTCCTAACCATTGAGAAGGTAAGAATTGCAATATTTAATATGCATATTAAGTAATGCAAAACATATCATGGTATTAGTTGTGCTCCAAAAAAAGAAAAGGAATATATCTTTAAAATGAAATTATAATACTTGAAAAACAAAGAATAAATAGCCTAAAAAGAAGAGTTGACAATAATTCCCAACCAGCTGATACTAAGACAGAATATCTGGACTCTGAGAAAACCATGAGGAAAGAAAAAAAATCTATTTGGCATATTACAAGAAAACAGAAAAAGACCAAATTAAAATCACCAATAATAGTGGAATAGGAGAAGTCACACATTTGACTAGAAGTCAAAATGGTGGAGTAATCAGTAAATTGCCATATCTCCCATATTCGCCTCCAAATAACTACAAAATAATGCCCCCAAAACAAATCCTAGAACTGCAAAACCAGCAAAAAGATGGGGTGAAACAATCTTTTAACCCCCACAATTTGGAAAATGACAGGAAGTCTGTCTCATTTGGGTAAATGGGGAGTACAGTCCAGGACAGGAAACGTCCCAGCAAGCCAGCAGCAAATTCCCCCTCAGCAGACAGTGAGCCTTAGTGCAGCGAAGCAGGCAAACACCAAACACCAATACCAGAACCTCTGCCCCCTGCCCCCGATGTGCCTTAGAATAGCCATGGGAAGGGAGAAACTCCAACTCTGAGAACTTCCACCATGTGCCTCAGCAAAGCCCTGGGTAAAGAGGCAACCTCAAGGGGCCAGATCTCCACATACTTTAGTATAATCCTAGGAAAACAAAAAAATATCCCACTAACCTCAGCACACACAAGAAGCCAGCACTAAAATCCTGTGTCAGCATCAGATAAATTCCTAGACCCCTGTGACCTCTAGCAGTGCCATCTATCCCCCAACTGTAGCAGCAAGCACCCTGGCATACAGAGAAAGGCTGCATGGGTTGCTGCATGGGTTCTTAGATATGCTTTTTAAAAAGGAAAGCACAGGGGTGGAGCCAAGATGGTGGAGTAGAAAGATGCATATAGTCTAGTGCTTCCCCCATAGCCCACAAAATACCTGTAAAAATCTCTCTCAGCAAAGTCTAGAGCAACAGAAGCCACAGAACAACAGAGGGAAAGAGGTTTCCAGCCACAGGTAACCAGGAAGACCAACAGGAAAGGTCTATCTCACAAGACACTGAGCCAAATGGAGCATAGCCTTGGCCACATGGCACTAGGAGGAACAGGACCTGAACAGACCTCCAGGAAGAGTTCCTAGGAAGGAAGGTCCCAGATACCTCAACCCACAAGCAACAAAGAAAGCTGCAAAGGTCAGTGGGGGAGGGCTTTCCCAGTTGGGTGAGAGAGAATAGGGTTTTCTCCAGCAATAGCCCCAGATGATGGTAGAGGCCACTGCATCAGACTGTAGGCTGCTACAGAGGCCAGGAAGCAAGCTGGATCCATTGTTCAGGCAGCTTAGCTTAAAGTCTCTGGCAGTAGGGAGCAGCTGATCTAAACCTCAGCCATGAGTGATAACCCCACCCCCACCCAAAGCCCAGGGGAATTGAGCAGCTGAGTCTAATCTTTGACAAAGGATTCAAAAGTCAAGTAACTGGCTGGGAAAATGCCCCAAAAAGAGAAAAACAATAAGACCACAGAAGGTTACTTTCTTGGTGAACAGGTATCTCCTCCCATCCTTTCAGATGAGGAAGAACAAGGCTTACTGTCACAGGAAGTTAAGACTCCTGCCTCCAGGGTCTCCAAAGTGAACTTAAATTAGTTTCAGGCAATAAAAGAGCTTGAAAAACGAGGTAGCAGCTTGCTAAAGGAGAACCAAAAAAATGCTGAGGAAAATAACACCTGTAAAAAGAGGCTAACTCAATTGGAAAAAGATGTCCAAAAAGTCAATGAGGAGAAGGAGGCATTAAAAAATAGAATTAGCCAAATGGAGGAGAAGTTTCAAAAGCTCCCTGTCTCTGAAAGACAGAACTGAGTTCATGCAAATGAATGACTGTGAGATAAACCAAGCAGTTAGAAAACAAAACCAAAAGTTTGAAAAAATAGAAGATAATGTGAAACATCTCATGGGAAAAACAACTGACCTGGAAAATAGATCCAGGAGAGACAATTTAAAAATTATGGGACTACCTGAAAGCCATGATAAAAAAAGAGCCTAGACATTATCTTCCATGCAATTCTCAAGGAAAAATGTCCTGATATTCTAGAACTAGAAGGCAAAATAAATATTGAAAGAATCCATCAATCACCTCCTGAAAGAGACCTGAAAAGAGAAACTCCTGGGAATATTGTGGCCAAATTTCAGAGTTCCAAGGTCAAGGAGAAAATATTGCAAGCAACTAGAAGAAACAATTCGAGTATTGTGGAAATACAATCAGGATAACATGGGATCTGGCAGCTTCAACATTAAGGGATTGAAGGGCTTGAAATAGGATATTCCAGAAGTCAAAGGAACTGGGATTAAAACCAAGAATCACCTACCCAGAAAAACTGAGTATAATACTTCAAGGGAATAAATGGTCATTCAATGATATAGAGGACTTTCAAGCTTTCATGTTGAAAAGACCAGAACTGTATAGAAAATTTGATTTTCAAACACAAGAATCAAGAGAAGCTTAAAAAGGTAAACAGGAAAGAGAAATTATAAAGGACTTTCTAAATCTGAACTGTTTACATTCCTTCATGGAAAGAAAATATTTATAACTCTTCAGACTTTTCTCAGTATTTGGGTAGGTGGAGAGATTGTACACACACATGTGCACACACACACACAGAGTACAGATTCTGCTGAATCAGAAGAGATGATATCCACAAAAAAATGATATAAAATAAAACTTAAGGGGTGAGGGAGAAAAATACTGGGAGGAGAAAGGGAGAAATGGAACGGAGCAGGCTATAACTCATAAAAGAGATGCAGAAAAATCTTGTTCAATGGAGGAGAAAAGGGAGAAGGGGAGAGGAGAACAGTGTAGCTACTCTCTACATATATGGCTTAAGGAGGGAATAACATGCTCATTAAATTTGGTATGAAAATCTATCTTACACTACAGGAAAGTAGAGAAAGAGGTGACAAGTGGGGTGAGGGGAATGATAGAAGGGAGGGCAAATGGGAGAAGGGAGTAACTAGAAATAAACACTTTTGGGAAGGGACAAGGTCAAATGAGGGAATAAAAAAATAAGGGAGGATAGAGGACAATATAGTTAGTATTACACAGCATGATTATTATGGAAGTCTTTTGCCAACTGACTCATATATAGCCTGTATTGAATTGCTTCCCTTCTCAGTGGGGATAGGTAGGGAGGGAGGGAAAGAAGGTGGAACTCAAAGTATTAGAAACAAATGTTGAGAATTATTATTGCATGTAACTGGGAAATAAGAAACACAGGTAATGGGGTATGGAACATTGTGGCCAAATTCCAGAACTCCCAGGTCAAGGAGAAAATCTTACAAGCAGCTAGAAAGAAACAATTCCAGTATTGTGGAAATAAAATCAGTACAACTCAAGATCTAGCAGCTTCTACATTTGTGTGGAATAGGATGTTCCAGAAGTCAAAGGAACTAGGACTCAAACCAAGAATCACCTACCCAGCAAAACTGAGTATAATACTTCAGGGGAAAATATGGTCTTTCAATGAAACAGAGGACTTTCAAACATTCTTGATGAAAAGACCAGAGCTGAAAAGAAAATTTGACTTTCAAACACAAGAATGAGAAGAAGCATGAAAAAGTAAACAGCAAAGAGAAGTCATAAGGGACTTACCAGAAGTGAACTGTTTATATTCCTACATGGAAAGACAGTATTTGTAACTCTTAAAACTTTTCAGTATCTGGGTAGTTGGTGGGACCACACACACACGTACACACGTGCACGCACACACACATACACACATGCACACACATACAGAGACAGAGACAGAGAGCACAGAGTGAATTGAATAGTATGGGACCATATCTTTAAAGAAATTAAGGTAAATGGTGAGAGAAATGTAGTGGGAGGAAGGAGGGTGAAATGGAATGGGGTAAATTATATGTCATTTAAGAGGCAAGCAGGAGACTTTTTAGTGGAGGAAGAAAGAGGAGAGCTGAGGGAAAAAAAAAACAAGAAGAATACCCTCATCACATTTGACTAAAGGAAGGAATAAAATGCACACTCATTTTGGTATGAAAATCTATCTTACAGTATAGGAAAGTGGGGGAGAAGGAGATAAGCAGGGTGGGGGGGGATGATGGAAGGGAGAGCAATGGGAGGAGGGAGCAATTTGAAGTCAACACTTGGGGAGGGACAGGATCAAAAGACAGAAGAGAAACAATGAGGGGCAGGATAGGATGGAGGGTAATTCAGTTAGTCTTACACAACACGACTATCATGGAAGTCATTTGCAAAACTACACAGATATGGCCTATATTGAATTGCCTGCCTTCCCAAAGGGAATGGGTGGGGAGGGAGGGATGGGGAGAATTTGGAACTCAAAGTTTTAGGAACAACTGTTTAGTATTGTTGTTGCTACTAGGAAAGAAGACATACAGTTAATGAGGAATAGAAAGTCATCTGGCCCTACAGGACAAAAGAGAAGATGGGGATAAGTGAAGGGAGGGATGACAGAAGAGAGGGCAGATTGGAGATAGGGAAAATTAGATTGCTTGGTGTACTGGGGTGGGGGGAGGGGAAAAAGGGGAGAAAATTTGGAACCCAAAATTTTGTGAAAACGAATGTAAAAAGTTAAATAAATAAATAAATAAATATTTAAAAAAAAATAAAAAATAAAAAAAATGTAATTTATTGGTTTCCCATAAAGTTATTAACTTCCATCTGCTCCATTCTAATTTTTAAAGAACTATTTTCTTCAGTGAACTTTTGAACTTCCTTTTCCATTTGACTAATTCTGCTCTTTAAAGTATTCTTCTCCTCATTGGCTTTTTCGGCCTCTTTTGCCATTTGAGTTAGTCTATTGCTATAGTTGTTAATTTCTTCAGCATTTTTGGGTCTCTTTTAGTAAACTGTTGACACGTTTCATGATTTTTCTTTCATTGCTCTCATTTCCCTTCCCAATTATTCCTCCACCTCTCTTACTTGATTTTCAAAATCCTTTTTGAGCTCTTCCATGGCCTGAGGCTATTGCATATTTATTTTGGAGGTTTTGGATGCAGAAGTCTTGATTTTTAGGTCTTTCCCTGATGGTATGCATTGTTCCTCCTCATCTAAAAGGATGGAAGAAAATACCTGCTCACCAAGAAAGTAACCTTCTATTGTCCTAGTCTTTTTCCCTTTTCAGGGTATTTTTCCAGCCAGTTCCTTGACTTTTGAGTTCTTTGTCAAGGGGAGGGTAGACTCTGGGGACCGGTAAGTTCTCTATTCTTCCAAGGTGGCACAGTCTAGGGAAAGGGGTTTATTTCTCTCCTGACCTGCCCTCTGCTCTGTGAGCAAAATTCCCTCTCCAGAGTCTCCACCACCTCCACCATGCCAGCCAGCACTCAAAAGGTGTGATCTTTAATTCACTTTACACCACCTTTCCCCATCAGTGCAGCACCAACACCAGGGTCCCTTGTGGGAGTCAAGGCAACATCAGTGTAGCACCAAGAAAACAGCCGTGTCCTGCAGCCTCTGGCAAAAGAAGCCTTCAAAAGTGCCCTTTCCACCTCAGAATTAGCGGTCAAATTTAAAAGAATGCAAAAAGACCAAAAATAGGTGAGCAGAAAAACAACAAAAAAATTTGACCGCAGACAGTTATTTTGGTGGCAGGGAAGATCAAGACCCAAACTCAGAAGAGACAATTATGTCTGAACATTTATGGACAAAACTCCAAACAAAAAAAGTAAAATCATCTCAAGCCCAGAAAGAACTCATGGAAAAGTTCAACAAGAAACTTAAAAATCCTATAAGCAAGGTAGAAGAAAAATTAAAAAAAAAGAAAGTGATGCAAAAGAATTATGAAAAATGGAGTCAGCAGTTTGGGAAAAGAAAACAATCATTTCAAAAGTAGAATTAACTAATAGGAAAAGGAGGTACAAAAATCCTCCAAAGAAACCAAATTTTCATAAAACACAATTGACCAAATGGAAAAGGAAATAAAAAAACTCTCTGAGAAAAACAACTCCTTAAAATTTAGAATTTATCAAGTGGAAACTAATGACCTTATGAGACAACAAGAATCAATCAAACCAATTTAAAAGATTTTTTTAAAAAATGGGAGAAAATGTAAAATATGTCACTGGAAAATCAACTGAAATGAAAAATACTTCCAGGAGAAACAATGTCATAATTATTGGGCTATCTGAGAGCCATAATCAAAAGAAGGACCTGAACATCATCTTTCAGGTAATTATCAAGGGAAATTACCCTAATATCCTGGAACCAGAGAACAAAATATGCAATGAAAGAATTCACTTATCATCTCAGGAAAGAAATCCCAAAATAAATCCTCCAAGGAACATTATAATCAAATCTAAGCACTACCAGATTAAGGAAATAAATATTGCAAGTGACCAGAAAGAACAATTCAAGTATTGGGGAGCCATAATCAATATTATGCAGGATTTATCAGCTGCAACATTAAAGGATCAGAAGTCATCGAACATGATATTTCAGAAGGCAAAAGACCTAGTGTTACAATCAAGAATCATCTACCTGGCAAAATGAAGCATAATACTTTCAGGGGAAAAATGATAATTTAGTTAAATAAAATGATTTCAAGTTCTCATAAGGAGAAGACCAGAACTGAACAAAAATCAAGACCCAAGAGAAGCCTAAACATGTAAAAAGGGAAAAGAAAACATAAGGGATTCAAAAGAAACTGAACTGTTTACATCCTACATATGAAGATGATTCTTGTAATTCTTAAAAATTGTACTGTGAATAGTACAGTTAGAAGTATACATAGACAGAGGGTATAGGTATAAGGTCAATTTGAGGGAATGACACAAAAATAATTAAGGGATGAGAAAGAGGAGCAGACTGGGAGCAGAAGGAAAAGAGAGATAGAATGGGATAAGCTATTTAACATGAAAATGTGGGAAAAACCTATTACAGTGGAGGAAAAAATAAGAGAGTGGGGATGAGCATTGCTTGGTCCTTACTCTCATCAGTATTGGCTCAAAGAGGGAATGATATACACAATCAGCTGCCTATAGAAATCTATCTTATTCAACAGGAAAGTTGGAGGAGAGGAAATTAAATAAAGGAGTAAGGAGGACTGACAGAAGAGAGGGAAGACTAGGGGAGGCAGTGGACAGAAGTAAAACACTGGTGAGGAGGGAAAGGGTGGAAGGAGGAAGAAGACAAAAATGAGGAAAATTAGTACGGAGGGAAATACATAATTAGTAATCATAATTGTCAAGGTCAATAGGATGAGCTCTCCCACAAAATGGAAGTGGGAAAAACTCACTATTTGGAAAAAAAGTTGCTGGGGAAAATGTGAAACAATGGGGCACAAACTAAGTCTAGACCAACATCTTACACCGTATTTGAAGATAAGTTGATAACAGGTATATTATTTAGCCAAAAATGTTGACACTGTAAGCAAATTAGAAGAACAAGGAATAATCTACCTGTCTATAGAAAAGATAAGAATTTATAACCAAACAAGAGATAGAGAGCATTACAAAATGTAAAAATAGATAATTTTATTATATTAAATTAAAAAGCTTTTGCACAAACAAAACCAACACATCCAAGAATAGAAGGAAAGCAGAAAGCTAGGAAACAGTCTTTAAAGCAAATGTCTCTGATAAAGGCCTTGTTTCTCAAACACATAGAGAACTGAGTCTAATTTATAAGTATTCAAGGCATTCTCCAACTGATAAGTGGTCAAAAGATATGAACATGTAGTTTTCAGATGAAGAAATCAATGCTAACTGTAGGAATATGAAGAAGTGTTCTAAATCACTTTTTGTTAGAGAAATGCAAATTAAAACAGCTCTGAGGTACCACCTCATACCTATCAGATTGGCTAATATGACAAAAAGAGAAATGATAAATATTGGGGAGGATGTGGGCAGATTTGGGACACTAAGGCACTGTTTGTAGAGTTGTGGAATTGATCCAACACTTTGGAATGCAATTTGGAACTCTACTGAAAGAGCACCCAAATTGTGCATATTCTTTGATCCAGCAATACAATTACTAGGTCTATATCCCAAAGAAATAGTAAAAAATGGAAAGGGGCCTTCATGGGCAAAAATATTTATAGCATTTCTTTTTGTGGTGGCAAAATATTGGAAACCAAAAGGATGCCCATCAATAGGGGAATGGAGGTACAAATGGGGGTGTATGATTATAAAGTAATACTATTGTGCAATAAGAAAGGATGACCAGGTAGATTTCAGAAAAAAAAACCTGGAAAAGCTTGTATAAACTGATACAAAGTGAAATGAGCAGAATCAGGAAAACACTGTACACAGTATCAGCAATGCTGGATGATGATCAAGTATGAATGACTCAGCTCTCCTCAGCAAAACATCCAAGACAAATACAAAGGACTCACCTAGAAAAATGTTATCCATATCCAGATAAAAAGCTGATCAACACAGAATGCAGATTAAAGCCTATTGCTTCACTTACTTTATTTTTCTCATGATTTTATTTCCTTTGATTGGTTTCTTTTTCTATAACTCTGATAAATATAGAAATATCTTTTACATGATAGCACATGTATAACCTATATCAAATTGCCTAGCATTTTCAGAAGAGGAGAGGGGAGGGAGAAGAATTTGGAACTCCAAGTCTTGTAAAAATTAATGCCAAAAATTGTCTTGACATGTAATTGGGAAAAAGTGAAATACTATTTAAAAAGAATGACTGCAAAAAATAAAGAAAGACAAATAACCAACATTAAAAATGAAAAGAGTGAATGCATCAGCAATGAAGATGAAATTCAGGCACTTATTTAAAACTATTTTGCCCAATTATAAGACAATAAATTCTATAACTATAAAAAAGAAAGGAAATTGTTTTGTCCAATTATGTGCCAATGAAACTGAATAATTTAAATGAAAGACTTAAAAATATATAAAATTTTTATATTAAAAAGACAAGAAATATAGTTTAAACAGCTAATTTCTGAAAAAGAAATTGAAGAACTCATTAAATACTAGCAAAAGGGGAAAAGAAACCTAGGACAAAATAGATTTACCTCAGCATCTCAAAGAATAAGTACCTCCAATAACAATTAATATTTCTGGAAAAATAAAAAAAGAGAATGAATCTTGCCAACCTTTTTTATGATCAAATATGATCCAAATGCCTCGAACAGGAACCAGTAAAGTGCAAAATTATTATTAATATTAACCCAAAAATTGATAACAAAATATCAGTAAAGAAGCTACAACCCAAAAAATCCATTACGATCAGATCAGATTTATAGAAAAGATATTAGGAAAGTTATAATTGGAATATACCATAACAAAAGAAAAAATGAACTGTAAAAAAACACAATACTCATTTGCATAAAGAAAAAATACTAGAATTCAAAGAAAAAACTTTATCTTAAAATAATAAATTGTATCAGCAAAATTCCAGAACTAGAAGTTGAGGTAACATGTTCAGACTAAATTAATGAAAATTATAATAATTTTTAGATGATAAAATGGTTTTCTTAGAATACTTTAATTTTCAACCAATGTCAAGGCATTCCAATACATCCTCCATTCAGGTATCAAAGTGATTTTCCTAATGTGCATAACCAACTCTGTCACCATCCTACTCAATAAATTCCAGTGGCTCCCGAGGTCCTTGAGAATTTCTAACAAAGTCTGCTTGGCATTCAATGCTTTTCTTAACTTAAACCCCTTCTATCTTGCCAGTCTTCTCATATTTTACTCCCTGCCATTTATTCTTTGATTCAACCTTTTTGCTGTTCCATGAACAAGATACTAAATCTCTCAGTTCCATGTATTTCCCATGACTGTCCTCCATGCCTTGAATGTTCTCCATCCTTATCTCTATTGGGAAGCTTTATGGTTCCCTTTAAAACTTAAATCCTAACTCATCCAGAGGTTTCCCAACCCCTCTTAATTACTGTGACTTTTTCTTTTAATTATTTCCTACTTATCCTTTCTATAGTTTGCATATGTGCATATTTATATCTATTGCGCTCTCTCTCTCTCTCTCTCTCTCTCTCTCGTATTGTATCTCCCATTAGATTGTGACCTCTTTGAGGGCAAGGAATGTATTTTTGCCTCTTTTCAAATATTCGGTACTTAGGACAGTGCCTGACATAGAATAGGTACTTAATGAATGTTTATTAACTAACTGGCTAATTAATAATATCTTCATCAAGGTAACAGGATATAAAATAAATCCACAAAATCTTCAATGTTTCTGAATATTAACAACAAACTCGTTCAAGAAAAAAGTAGGGGAAATATCAAAATAACTATGGCATTTACCTAACATCTAGGAGCCCACCTACCAAAACCACTCTGGTTCTGTTCTAAAATAGGTCCACAACCTTAGATGGGCCTGGATTACTCTGAACCAAGTATGATGGAATATTTAACAAAGGAGTAGTACCTGACAACCATGAGGACTTCAAAGAACTGTGATATGAAAGTCTTGGGAACTTCAGCCTCGGGGAGAAGGATGGACCTGTGACTACAACTATAAAATACTTTTACACAATTAAGAATAATTGAAAACATATTAATTCCTCATGGTTAGGCCATACTAATACTCTCTAATAAAGTGATTATTTTACCTATTTTTGGCAAGTTTCATTAGACAAAATAATAAATTATATCTGGTAGAATAAAAAGCTAAGATGTTCAAGAAAAATAATGGAAAAAAGTAAGAAGGAAAGGGTCTTGGTAATATCAGATTTCAAAGGATACTATATAGCAACAGGCATAAAAATAGAACTTGTTAAAAAATAGATCAGTGGAATAGTTGAGGTAAACAAGACCCAGAAATAATTGAATATAGTGGCTTGATATTTGTACTATTATCAACACATTCATCATAATGCGATTTTTGTTCTTTTCTTATCTTAAAAATGAACCAACCTATATTTTTAAATGAAAAGAGTGTTATCATACAATTGGATTTAAAACACAAAGCATGGGTTTGTTATGCTACTTCAGCAGCATACATACAACAAAAATAATAAATACAATGCTGAACAGGACATCTCCGATAAATTTGGTTATATAGATCAAATAATTTTTTAGGGCAGTCATTAGAGAAAAAGGTGATGGGCAATAGTCATGTGATACTGCAATTGTAGAGACACATAATATGAGCACAAATATGTTTTTACGCATTTTTGCAGCTATGTTAACCAATATGATGATCACTACTTAATTTAAAAATCCATAATTTATCATTTAAAGAGCATTAGTATATGTGAGTAAGTAAAGTGCAAAACAACTTTATACACCCACACACAATAGGGTATGCCTGGACATATCTAGCAGGAAGGAACGCCTGTCACTTCACTCATCAGATAGGTCTCTCACTGGTTATCTTATTAAGACTTAGAGTGTTACCTGTGTGCACTGATACATTAAATGATTTGCCTCTTTTCACACCGGTAGTTAGTATTGTGTATTGGAGACAAGACTAGAACAAATGTCTTACTCACTGCAAATCCGGCACCCTATTTAATATGTCATGCTGTCTCTACTACAATGTTGTGCCTAATGTATGCTTAGCTGTTGGCATGATGCAAAAGAGGCAAATGACAAAGTTTCTGTCTTCTGACACACCATTTACTGTCTCACTGTGGAGACAAGGCTTACCTAATGAGGAACAAGACAACTGAATGTGATGTATAAAATGTTTAAGAGACATAGCTTCTGGATAATTTAATCATTTTATTAATTATGTTTGCATAGAATCAACAAAAGTGTCAGTGGTACTCTTGAATGCCAAAGACCACTTATGGACTGCACTCAGTGCTTATATGCCCTTGGAAGAGTGGATATTCCTGAGGGTGGCAATCAAGAATTAACATTATAATGGGAAGTAGGCTTATTCTAATGAGGGTCTGGGGGGACACGATTGATCACTCGGTCTTGGTTAGAGACTTATCTATAGCAGCACTTCTTGAACTGTGGTTTGTGACCCCAAATGGGGTTGCATAACTGAATGTGAGTGTTGCAAAAAATTGCAACAGTAAAATTTTTTGAAAGTGCCATGATCAAAAATAAATTCAAAATCAAATATGTAATGAATCTGAAGTGTTTCTGGCAGCACTTCCCTGTGTTGCGTTACTTGACTTCACTGCAGCCTTGGTTCAGAATACACAACATGCACACTTTGCACTGCACATGCCTTCATGTCACATAACACCAACAAACACTGCCAGAAACATAGCTCAGATTTAAGACTATTGTATGTTATAAATTTCAGTGTTTTTTGTATTGTACATACAAAGTTTTCTGCTCTTACAGAAATATAATAGTATAATTATGGAAAAATAAAGACATTTACTAATTTCCTACCATCATTCCTCAGTGTGTATCAAATTAGCATATTTTTGTATTGCATTGTGTTAGAATATCTGATTTTTTAAAAATTGATATTATCTCCTTTTACAGAAACATAAGTATTTAATTAGAGCAAGTAAAGACAAAAGCCATCTAATAATATTTCTCCACCATCAGGAGTGTATGTGTACATAAGTATGAACTTCACTTTATTTTTTTTTTAATTAAGCACAATTGCAATTTCATATGCTAAAGCTAGTATTTATTTAAGGAATTATCAAAAATATTTATATCTTGGGACAAAAATGTTTTTCAGTTATGGTCAAGCAGCTAAATTTAGACAGAAGAGGTAAAAAGACTGATGACAATGTGGCAGAGTCTTCACTTTACATTACATTACAATTAAATTGACAAGGAAAAGAAAATATGTTGAATCACTTTTGCAATATGGATTTACTTCCAATAATAATGATGGTTTGGAAAAACCTTTTTACTTATTTTGTAATGAGGCTTTGGCCACAGAGACCATGAAACCAACCAAACTGAAAAGACACCTTAATAACAAGTATAGTGTACTGCAATAAACCAAAGGGATATTTTGAACAGCTTTCAAAATGTTACACTAAAGAAAAACAATGTTTAAAAAATGTGTTACTCTCAATGAAAAGTGTTTACTTTTTTCTTATGAAACTTATTATTTAATTGGAAGAAAAAAACCTAAAAATCCCCTACATGATAGACAAAGATCTTGTGTTACCTGCTACTATTAAAATGTCAGGAATATATCATAGGAAAAAGTCTGGGGATCAAATTTTTAAAATTCCTTTATCAAAATGATACAATTTCCAAAAGAATTTCTGAAATTAGTCATGGTCAATTCCAGCAGCTAATTTTACCAGGCTTAAGGGTAAGCCAAAGTTTTCAATTCAGTTAGATGAAACAGCTAAAATTTTTAACATGGAACAGTTGATATCTTGTGTAAGATATGCTTATGAATGAAGCATATATGAGGAATTATTGTTTTGTCACCTTTTGGAAGAGCAAATAAAAGGGGAATATATATATCCTAAAGTTGATGAATTTTTCGCAAATGAAGTATTACAGTAAAAAAAATGCATTGGCATCTGTACAGGCAGTTCTGGAGCAATGATGAGTAAGAATGTTGGATTTGTAGCAAAAATTAAAGCTGGTGGCAATAAACATATCACTTTTGCTTACTTTTTGATACATTGGGAAGCACTGAGAGCCAAATATATATATTTACAAATATAAATATACATATATATTTATATATACGTATACGTATATGCATACATATACATATACATATACATCATATACATATGCATATACATATACAAAACCAGAGTTAGAGGTTAGGCTTTGTGATGCTATCAAAACCATTAACTTCATTATAAGTTGTGCATTTAACAGTTGTTTAAAACTTTTGAAAAGCGTAAGTTCCACTACCTCCAGTTCCAGGAGACAAAATGGCAGACTGATCAGTAATTACTGTCCCCCCTCCCACTGTTCACCTTGATGAGTCCAGAGAATATCTCCCTGGAAAAACCCTGGAACAGTGGGAGCAGCTGAAGGGATAAACAGACTCTTAGCACTTGAGGCTTGCAAGATCGCTGAGGAGGGTCCCTCTTACTGCGGCTGAAGGGGATCAGAGCTGTCCCAGACAGCTCCACCTCATGCAAACCAGGAGGATAGTCTGAGCCCCAGGGGGGTGAAGTCAACAATCGCCAACACCAGGACCCCAGGTATGCCCCAGCACCCCAGAGGAATCAGGAAGTCACTAGCACAGATGGAATCACAAACTGTGGAGCTTGCCTTTTCTCTAACTCAGCATAGGAGACCTGCTGAGGCCAGACCACCTTTCCCCCCCCACACCTAATGCAACTAGCTCCAGGGTAACTGTGGGAAACTGAAAAAGACCTCACCTGGCCTCTGTTTTCCAACACCAGCCAGCTCAGTACCAGGTAAGTGCAACATTTTAGCTTCTAGCTGAAAGAACCAGAGGCCACAACAAAAAAGCCTCAAGTTTTAGGCACAAGAACTGTGGAACAGAGCCCCCTGTGCCCCAGACACAGAGATCTTCTTTAAAAGCCAGGAAACGGGTGATTATCATGAGTAAGAAGCAAAGCAGAAAAGAAAAGACCATATCTTTCCAAGGGGACAAGGACCAAAACACAAATACCAAAGAGGTCAGGATTGAGACAACATTCCCATCTGAACTTCAGGAGGGAATATCAACTAGTCTGAAGCACAAAAGGCCTTCTTGGAAGAGCTCAGGAAGGATTTTAAAAACAAATTAGAGAAATAGAATAAATGACTTTACAAATGACCAATGACTTTACAAATATAAAAAAAGAAATCACAGAAGAATTTGAAAGGACAATTGGACAAATGCAAAAGAAAGTACAAAACCTAATGGGAGAAAATAACTCCTTCAAAGGAACAATTGGAGAGATGGAAAAAGAAGTACAAAACCTGATGGGAGAAAATGACTCCTTAAAATGAACAATTGGAAAGATGGAAAAGGAGGGGCAAAAGCTAACTGAAGAAAACAATTTGATAAAAATTAGAACCAGTCAAGTAGAAGCTAATGAATCCATGAGATTCACAGATTCTAAACAGAGTTGAAAGAATGAAAAGACAGAAGAAAATATAACATTTCGAAGTTGGTTTTATGAAAAAGCAATAAAATTGACAAACTTTTGGTCAATTTGATTTAAAAAAAGAAAAAAGCGAAACAAATTACCAATATCAAAAATGAAAAGGGTGAACTAACTTCCAATGAGGAAGAAATTAAAATAACAATTAGAAATTACTTTGCTTGACTGTATGCCCATAAATTCAACAATCTAAATGAGATGATTATTTTTAAAAATATGAATTTTCCAGATAAACAGAAGAGGAAGTTGAGTACTTAAATGACCCCATCTCAGTAAAGGAAATTGAACAAGCCATCAAAGAACTCCCTAAGAAAAAATCTTCAGGGACAGATGGATTTACAAGTGAATTCCATCAAACATTGAAAGAACAGTTAATTCCAATATTATATGGACTATGTGGAAAAATTGCCAAAGAAGGAGTCTTGCCAAATTCTTTTTATGATACAAGTATGGTTCTGATACCTAAACCAGGAAGATCCAAAACAGAAAAAGAAAATTATAGACCAATTTCCCTAATGAATATAGATAGCAAAAATTTTAAATATTAGCAAAAAGAATACAGCTACTTATAATGAGAATAATACATTATGATCAGGTAGAATTTATACCAGGAATGCAGAGTTGATTCAATATTAGAAAAACTTCGCATTATTGATCATATCAAGAACAAATGTAACAGAAGCCACATGGTTATCTCAATAGGTGCAGAAAAAGTTTTTGACAAAATGCTGCACCCATTCCTTTTGAAAACACTAGAAAGCGTAAGAATAAATGGAACTTTCCATAAAATGATAAGGAATATCTACCTAAAACCATCAGCAAGCATTATATGCAATGGGGACAAGCTAGATGCATTTTCAAGAGATCACAGGTGAAACAAGGATGTCCATTATCACCATTGTTGTTCTGTATGGTATTAGAAGTGCTAGCTGTAGCAATAAGAAAAGAAAACGAAATTGAAGGAATTAGAATAGGCAGAGAAAAAATTAAGTTATCACTCTTTGCAGATGGTATGATTATATACTTAGAGAATCAAGTAAAAAACTACTTGAAATAATAAACAACTTTGGTGAAGTTGCAGGTTACAAAATAAACCCACATAAATCACCTGCATTTCTATATATTACTAACAATGTCCAGCATCAAGAGGTAGAAAGAGAAATTCCATTTAAAGCTTCGATAGACACTATAAAATATCTGGGAGTCTACCTGCCAAAACAAACACAGGAGTTATATGAACCCAGTTACAAAACACTTTTCACACAAATAAAGTCAGATCTAAGTAAGTGGGAAAACATCAGTTGCTCATGGATAGGCCAAGCAAATAAAATAGAAATGATAATTCTTTTTTTTTATTTTTAATATTCTACAATCACTACCATAAAACTTGGATTTTTTCCCTCCTACCTATCCCCTACCACCCTCTCTCTCCCCAAGCTGGCATATAATTCTATATAGGATCTACACATACTTTTCTATTGAATATGTTTTCACTATAGTTATGCTGTGTAGACGAATTAAAATAAGAGGAAGAAATTGTATAACCAGATCAAAACATAGTACACACACACACACACACACACACATACACACACAAATGATTTGCTACATTCTGCGAATGAGTTCCATAATTCTTTCTCTGAGTGTGGAAGGCATTTTGCTTTAAAAGACCACTGAGATTGTTTTTTTTTAAGTTCTTGCCTTGGTGCAAAGTTCCAAGTCTACTAGAAAAAACTCTTGCACACTGTGGTTGTTGCTGTGCACAAAATTCTCTTGGTTCTGCTCCTTTTGCTCAGCATCAGATCATATAAGTCTTTCCAGGCCTCTCTGAAGTCTTCTTCATCATTTCTTATGGTACATAGTACACCATTACATTCATATACCATAATTTATTCAGTCATTCCCCAATTGATGGGCATCCCCTTGATTTCCAGTTTTTGACAACTAAAAAGAGTGCTGCTATAAATATTTTTGTACATGTGGAACCCTTTCCCATTTTTATGATCTCTTAGAGACACAGTCCTAGAAGTGATATTGCTGGGTCAAAGGGTATGCACATTTTTGTAGCCCTTTGGACATAGTTCCAAATTGCTCTCCAGAATGGTTGGATGCGCTCCCAGCTCCATCAACAATGAATGAGTATTCCAACTCTCCCTCATCCTCTCCAACATTTATCATTTTCATGTTCTGTCATGTTTGCCAATCTAATAGGTGTGATATGGTAACTCAGAGTTGTTTTGATTTGCATCTCTCTAATCAAAAGTGGTTTAGAGCATTTTTTCATATGATTATAGATATCTTTAATTTCTTCCTCTGAAAATTGCCTGTTCATGTCCTTTGATCATTTATCAATTGAAGAATGACTTGTATTGTTGTACATTTAACTCAGTTCTCTATATATTCTAGAAATGAGTCCTTTATCCCCAAGATTAACTGTAAAAATTCTTTCCCAACTTACTACATCCCTCTGAATTTTGGTTGCATTCGGTTTGGTTGTGCAAAAACTTTTCAGTTTGATGTAATCAAAATTATTCATCTTGCATTTCATAATGCTTTCTATCTATTCTTTAGTCAAAAATTCTTCCCTTCTCCATAAATCTGATAAATACACTATTCCTTACTCCTCCAGTTTGTCCATGGTATCAATCTTTATACCTAGATCATGTACCCATTTGGACTTTATTCTTGTGTACAGTGTCAGGCATGGATCTATGCATAGTTTCTGCCACACTGTTAACCAGTTTTCCCAGCAATTTTTGTCAAACAGTGAGTTCTTATCCCACAAGCTGGGGTCCAGAAATGACAATTCTACCTAAATTAATTTACTTATTTAGTGCCATACCAATCAAACTACCAGATAATTATTTACTAGAGCTAGAAAAAATAATATCAAAATTGATCTGGAAGAACAAAAGGTCCAGAATGGGAACTAATGAAAAGAAATGCTGGGGAAGGTGGCCTAGCCCAGCCAGATCTCAAATTGTATTATAAAGCATTGAAACCACTTGATACTGGCTAATAAACAGAGGAATAGACCAGTGGAATAGGGTAGGTACTCAAGATATGGTAGTTAATGAATACAGCAATCTCCTGTTTGATAAACCCAAGGACTCCAGCTTCTGGGATAAGAATTCACTGTGTGACAAAAATTGCTGGAAAAACCTGATTAGTGTGCAGCAGAAACTGGGCATAGACCAATGCATGACAGTGTACACAAAAATAAAGTTTAAATGAATACATGATTTTAAATATTATATAAAGATCATATAAAGATTGATACTATAAACAAATTAGTGGAGCAAGGAATAGTGTATTTGCCAGATTTATGGAGAATGGAGAAACTGATGACTCAACAAGAGATAGAGAATATTATGAAGTGCAAAATGGATAATTTTGATTGCATTAAATTGAAAAGTTTTTGTACAAACAAATCCAATGCAACCAAGATTTGGAGGAAAGCAGAAAACTGGGAAAGAATTTGTGTAACTAGTGTTTGTGGTAAAGGCCTCATTTCTAAAATATATAGAGAATTAAGTCAAATGTACAAGAAAACATGTCATTTCCCAATTGATAAATGGTCAAAGGAAATTAACAGGCAGTTTTCAGAGGAAGAAATTAAAGCTATCTATAATCATATGAAAAAATGCTCTAAATCACTATTGATTAGAGAGATGCAAATCAAAACAATTCTGAGGTACCACATCACACCTATCAGATTGGCTAACATGACAAAACAGGAAGATAATGCATGTTGGAAAAGATGTGGGAGAGCTGGAACACTAATTCATTGTTGGTGGAGCTGTGAGCTGATTCAACCATTCTGGAGAGCAATTTGCAACTATGCCCAAAATCCTACAAAAATGTATATACCTTTTGACCCAGCAATATCACTTCTAGGACTGTATCCCCAAGAGATCATAAAAATGGGAAAGGATCCCACATCTACAAAAATATTTATAGCAGCACTCTTTGTGGTGGCCAAAAACTGAAAATCCTGAAGATGTCCATCAACTGAAGAACGGCTGAACAAGTTGTGGTATAGGAATGTAATGGAATACTATTGTGCCATAAGAAATGATGAACAGGAAGACTTCAGAGAAGCCTAGAAAGACTTTTATGAACTGATGCCGAGTGAAAGGAGCAGAACCATGACAACTTTGTAAGCAGCAACAACCAGAGTGTTCCAGGAATTTTTCTGGTAGATTTAGTTCTTCGTTGATGTGCATGGACTTAAAAAATTTCCAATGGATTTGAGGCAAAATGCTTCCCACATCCAGAGAAAGAACTATGGAGCAGGATTGCAGGTAGAAACAGATCATTTTCTTTCGTATTATGATTTGTTTTATTTTCTTTTATCGTTTGTCCCATTCATTTTAATTCTCCTATGCAACATGCATTTAATAGGAATGTACATGTAGAACATATATAAGATTGCACACTGTCTCAGGAAGGGAATGGGAAGGGAGGAGGGAATGAAGTGGAGGGAGTGGAAAAAATCCAAAATACATGGAAGTGATTGTCAAACACTGAAAACAAATTTTTAAAAATTCAATTAAAAAACAGAACAACATGGGCTCCGATTACAAAACCTTATTACCGCATTCAGAGTTAAGGTGACTCTCAAGAGGGTGAAGTTTAAACAGTTTATTGAAATTGAAAAATGAAGTTGTATTTTTGACTGAGCAGAAATCTAATTTTGTTAATATTTTTTTCACAATGACTTATGGCTTTCAAAACTGTCAGATAATTTTGGAAAATTTGATGATTTAAATATGTCTCTTCAAGGAATAAGTTGTAAAATATTTATGTAAAATATAAAATTGAACATTTTACTAAAATGTTAACTTATGGAAAAATAGAGTAAAAAAATGGGTTGCTTACAAATGTTTACAGGTATAGATGATTTTATAATTGAAAATAACCTTTCCAAAGATTTAATTGTATGAGTTATAATTCATCATCTGAAGTACCTGGAGACACATTTTCAGAAATACTTTCCTTCAAATTCTGATTCTAAGTTGGGTTCATAAACCATATGTAATTGAAATAAAAAAAATCAGTCATCTGCCATTAAAGAATGTTCAAGAATTTGCCAAATTATCAAGTGACACAGGTTTAAAAATTGTTTCCTAAAAATTGTTAAATGAATTTTAAATAAACTTTGCATTTACATACACATATTTAAAATGCTATAGCTTAAATTTAATATTTCATTGTACATTTATAAGTTTTTTTCTTGCATTGAGATTTTGATTATTTAATATTTCATCATGTAACTATATGGTATCATATTATTAAACAAGTCAGGCACATATTCCAGTCAATGCCTGCTGGACTTCCCAACAATGTGACACACTTGCCTGCCAACACTTTGTTTGTGAAAACCTGTCAGAATGCTTGACTGCCGATCAATTACAATTTGCATTTTGTGTGTTTATTTGGAAAATAATGTAATCACCACAACGTTAATTCTATTACACAACAGATGTAATTTATTAACTGTTTTTAAAAAAACTTTTCTTCCCTTCTTTCCTTATGCTTCCACCACCCCATTATTTTTATCCACTGGCACCCAATCACACCTGAGGCTACTGCCACTCCCCCTGGATCTTTCCAGCACTCCTCAGGGGGTGGTATTGCTTACTTTGGGAACCTAAACTAAAATTTATTTATGCTTTGAATAGATCTGAGATTTCCCTCTCTTTATCAGCCCTGTACTTCAAAGGCTGCCTGAATAACCTATAGGGGCTGATTTCTGAATGAGGAAGTAGAAAAGGGAAAAAAAAATCTTTGGTCCTAATTCTATAATTAGTTATTAATACAAGAGAGAAATAATCATTCCCTTCATGGAGAAGACAGTTTTCACAAAAGTACTAAATTTTGTCAATATATTTGTCACAGACCCTGGTGGTTAGCAAAGATCATAGGATCTTGGATTTGGAACAGAGCCTAGAGGCCATCTAATTTAATTCCCTCATTTTATAGATGAATAAATCAAGGCCCAGGGAAGACAAGTTATTCATCCAAGTTTCCACAATTAGTAAATGTCAAAAGCAATATTGGAACTAATATCCTTTGATTTCAGGGTACTCTTCCTATTGCCTGGTGGAAAAATAAATAATGGCCTCTACTATTGGAAGAACCATCATGGAAAAAGTGTAATGAACTCTGCCTGAGAAACATTAGGTTCAGGAGTCCAGGAGATGTTCCAGGGAAAGCAATGCTCAGCATTTAAGAGAGCAAATATGCTGACATGGATAAAATGCTGGCCTTGGAATCAATGAGATTGGGTTCAAATTCTGCCTCAGGGACTCAGTATTTAACTCTGGGAAAGTCACTTAATTTCTCAGTCTCATTTTCCTGATATTCAAACCAAGGCATGATCAAAGTATCTACCTTAAGGGGCTGTGAGGATCAAATGAAACAGTTTAAGGCACCTTAAAAATCCTAAAAGCACCTTATAATTGGGAGTACTTATCCCTCTCCCAGAAGGCACTTGCAACACCTCAGGGGGAATCCTGCTACTTGAGGAAAAGCAATTGGACTTTTGCTATATTTTGATCATGAAAACACATTTTGCAAAGCACAAGAGAAAGGATGGAAATAGGCCATGCATTGCTCTGAATTCAGCAAAACAGCCCCAGAACTGAGATTCCCAATGCACTGTTTCTTCAGCTCTGGGGATAATCTTTATTTCTACACTTCCGTGTTCTTAGAAAGGGATGTATTTACAAACAGATGTTCACAATTTCAAGGTAATGACAGTCACTGCATAGAAAAGTCCTTGACTTTTTTATGTGCCAATGACAGATTTTTGAGCATCTGACTATATTCTGGGAGACTATGGACTCCTAGGATGTCTGCGTAACATTCCTAAGTTTCTCTGATTAGGGATAAGTTCTGGAAAAGATCCCACAGGAGCAGTGAGTGTTGCTGATGCTCCTAGCTGTGCAGTGTGTACGGTGAGATAGATGCAGTTTTTCATCCTGCGTATAGTCTTAAGAAAAGATAAAAAATCTGGGAGCCTGACTTTGGACCTCCAGCTATTCTTAGCCTCTATATGAGAGCATTAGGCTGGAGGTGAAAATACCTGGGATGAGCCCTCACCACATATTCTTAGAAGATCTCATGAACTGAAGCACAACCATTTGGGATACATACTGTAGCCATGACTTTAGCTACATTGTTGAGGATCATATATTCAATATTAATTCACTTTCCTAAAGCACTTTAAGATCTGCAAGGTGTTTTACATTAATTATCACATTTATACCTTGTGAAAGCCTTACAGATCAAAAGTTGTAAGTATCATGATATAGGTATCATTTTTCAGGTGGGGAAATGAAAGCTGTTAAGGTACATTGCCAAGACTTACACAGGTACTTGCAAGACCTAAAATGAGGTCTTTAAGTCCAGTGTGACTAATGAAAAACCCAAGAGACAGAGTTTGTGGGTCATTAATAATTAATGTATCAATTAGGCTGGTTAATAATCAATAAATTAATGGTCAGTTATTTCTCTTTGTAACCAAAGACCCCTAAGGAAGATACTGAATGTCTTAAAATTTTTTTCAAAGGAAATGCCTCCAACAGAAGAAATCAATCCTGATCGATGGATATTTAAATAAGGATATGGGCTAAAAGTTTTCAGCTTCTGCTGGGAAAATGGCTTGATCATGAAACTCAGCCACTGTTGAGGTTTAGAGCTTGGCAGAGTGAGGTTCAGGTGTAAAAGAATTCACTTAGACCTCCCTGTAGCCATTGGGGGCTTAATTTCTTATGTAAGCAAACATGGGCCTCCTTAGCAAGAGAACTAAGACCCCGATATTTGGGGGGTCTTATGTTTATATAGAGGTTTCAGAATGATGATGCAGTTTTACAGGTTTTTATGAAGGTTAAAGCTTAGAGACAGGATGGTATGAGGGAGACAAAGGAAATTATGATTTAAGGACAGAGCAGGAAGACAGGTTAAAAATTAAAGGATGGGAAACATAGGATAAGGAACACAAAAAACAATTCTTTTGCTATAAGTTCAAGATAAGGGGAAAAGAACCTTATGGCATCTTTAAGTTACAGAGTAAGCTATAGGACTTCAGAAAATATTGGAAAAGCAATCTTTAATATGATTTTTAACTCTTAGGGCACCATTTATATCCACATCACTACCTTCAGCAATCTGGACAGGAGAATCCATCTCTACCCCCACTACTCTGGTTGGATTTCTCCTTCATGAGCTGAGTCACCCAAGGTTCAGTGTAAGGGTAAAAGGGCATGGGCTAATTGCTTTGGGGCAGGAATTCTTATAGATTAGATTCTGTTTACATTCTCAACAGAAGTAAGGT